>OW796097.1:5379652-5979652 GCA_941860345.1 Chrysodeixis includens
GAAATGAACGAAGTGAACGAAATGAACGAAATGAACGAAATGAACGAAATGAACGAATGAACGAAATGAACGAAATGAACGATTTGAACAAAATGGACGATTTTAACGATTTGAACGATTGTAACGATTTGAATGATTTTCAACGATTTTAACGAAATGAACGATTTTAAAGATTTGAATGATTTTCAACGATTTGGACAAAATGGACGATTTTAACTGAATTGAACGAATTTTAACGATTTGAATGATTTTCTATGATTTGAACGAAATGGACGATTTTAACGAAATGAACGATTTTAACGATTTGAATGATTTTCAACGATCTTAACAAAAGCAACAAAATGAACGATTTTAACGATTTGAACGATTTTGAATGATTTTCAACGATTTCAACAAAATGAACGATTTGAACGAAATGAACGATTTTAAACGATTTGAATGATTTTCAACGATTTAAACAAAATTAACGATTTAAATGATTTTCAACGATTTGAACAAAATTAACGATTTGAATGATTTTCAACGATTTGAACAAAATAAACAAAATGAACGAAATGAACGATTTGAATGATTTTCAACGATTTGAACAAAATGGACGATTTTAACGAACTGAACAATTCGAACGATTTGAATGATTTTCAACGATTTGAACAAAATGAACGATTTTAACGATTTGAATGATTTTCAACGATTTGAACAAAATGAACGATTTTAACGATTTGAATGATTTTCAACGATTTAAACAAAATGACGATTTTCAACGATTTGGACAAAATGAACGATTTTAACGATTTGAATGATTTTCAACGATTTGAACAAAATTAACCATTTGAATGATTTTCAACGATTTGAACAAAATGAACAAAATGAACGAAATGAATGATTTTAACGATTTGAACGATTTTCAACGATTTAAACAAAATTAACGATTTAAACGAAATAAACGATTTTCAACGATTTGTAACGAAATGAACGATTTTAACGATTTGAATGATTTTCAACGATTTGAACAAAATAAACAAAATTAACGAAATGAACGATTTTAACGATTTGAATAATTTTCAACGATTTGAACAAAATTAACAATTCTAACGATTTGAACAAAATTAACGATTTGAATGATTTTCAACGATTTGAACAAAATAAACAAAATGAACGAAATGAACGATTTTAACAATTTGAATGATTTTCAACGATTTGAATAAAATTAACGAAATTTGAACGATTTGAACGATTTGAACGATTTTAACGATTTAAATGATTTTCAACGATTTGAACAAAATGAACAAAATGAACGAAATAAATGATTTTAACGATTTAAACGATTTTCAACGATTTGAACAAAATTAACGATTTGAATGATTTTCAACGACTTGAACAAAATAACAAAATGAACGATTTCAACGATTTAAATGATTTTCAACGATTTGAACAAAATTAACGATTTGAACGAAATGAACGAAATGAACGAAATGAACGAAATGAACGAAATGAACGAAATGAACGAAATGAACGAAATGAACGAAATGAACGAAATGAACGAAATGAACGAAATGAACGAAATGAACGAAATGAACGAAATGAACGAAATGAACGAAATGAACGAAATGAACGAAATGAACGAAATGAACGAAATGAACGAAATGAACGAAATGAACGAAATGAACGAAATGAACGAAATGAACGAAATGAACGAAGTGAACGAAATGAACGAAATGAACGAAATGAACGAAATGAACGAAATGAACGAAATGAACGAAATGAACGAAATGAACGAAATGAACGAAATGAACGAAATGAACGATTTGAACGAAATGAACGATTTGAATGATTTTAACGATTTGAACGAAATCAACGAAATGAACGAAATGAACGATTTGAACGATTTGAACGATTTGCAACGATTTGAACGAAATGGACGATTTGAACGAAATGACACGAATTGTAACGATTTGAACGATTTGCAACGATCTGAACGAAATGAACGATTTGAACGATTTGAACGATTTGCAACGATTTCAACGAAATGAACGATTTGAACGAAATGAACGATTTGAATCGATTTGCAACGATTTGAACGAAAGGAACGATTTGAACGATTTGAACGATTTGCAACGATTTCAACGAAATGAACGATTTGAACGAAATGAAACGATTTGAACGATTTGAACGATTTGCAACGATTTGAACGAAATGAACGATTTGAACGATTTGAACGATTTGCAACGATTTGAACGAAATGAACGATTTGAACGAAATGAACGATTTGAACGATTTGAACGATTTTGAACGATTTGAATACGATTTGCAACGATTTGAACGAAATGAACGATTTGAACGATTTGAACGATGTGCGAACGATGTGAACAAAATGGACGATTTGAACGAAATGAACGAATTTGAACGATTTGAATGATTTTCAACGATTTGAACGAAATGAACGATTTGAACGATTTGAATGATTTTCAACGATTTGAACGAAATGGACGATTTGAACGAAATGAACGAATTTGAACGATTTGAACGATTCTCAACGATTTGAACGAAATGAACGATTTGAACGAAATGAACGATTTGAACGATTTGCAACGATGTCAACGAAATGAACGATTTGAACGAAATGAACGATTTTAACGATTTGATTGATTTTCAACGATTTTAACGACATGAACGATTTGAACGATTTGAATGATTTTCAACGATTTGAACAAAATGGACGATTTTCACGAAATGAACGATTTTAACGATTTGAATGATTTTCTACGATTTGAACAAAATCAACGATTTTAACGATTTGAACGATTTGAATGATTTTTCAACGATCTTCAACAAAATCAACGATTTGAACGATTTGAACGATTTTAACGATTTGAATGATTTTCAACGATTTGAACAAAACAAAATGAACGAAATGAACGATTTTAACGATTTGAATGATTTTCAACGATTTGAACAAAATGGACGTTTTGAACGAAATGAACGATTTGAACGATTTGAACGATTTGCAACGATTTGAACGAAATGAACGATTTGAACGATTTGAACGATTTGCAACGGATTTGAACGAAATGGACGTTTTGAACGAAATGAACGATTTGAACGATTTGAACGATTTGCAACGATTTGAACGAAATGGACGATTTGAACGAAATGAACGAAATGAACGAAGTGTACGAAATGAACGTAATGTACGAAATGAACGATTTGTACACGAAATGAGCGATTTGATCGATTTGAATGATTTTCAACGATTTAAACAAAATGAACGATTTAAATGATTTTCAACGATTTGAACAAATCAACGATTTGAATGATTTTCAACGATTTGAACAAAATAAACAAAATGAACGAAATGAACGATTTGAATGATTTTCAACGATTTGAACAAAATTAACGATTTGAACGATTCGAACGATTTGAATGATTTTCAACGATTTGAACAAAATTAACGAATTGAACGATTTGAATGATTTTCAACGATTTGAACAAAATGAACGATTTTAACGATTTGAATGATTTTCAACGATTTGAACAAATGAACGATTTTAACGATTTGAATGATTTTCAACGATTTAAACAAAATGAACGATTTTCAACGATTTGGACAAAATGAACGATTTTAACGATTTGAATGATTTTCAACGATTTGAACAAAATTAACCATTTGAATGATTTTCAACGATTTGAACAAAATGAACAAAATGAACGAAATGAATGATTTTAACGATTTGAACGATTTTCAACGATTTAAACAAAATTAACGATTTAAACGAAATAACGATTTTCAACGATTTGAACAAAATTAACGATTTGAATGATTTTCAACGATTTGAACAAAATAAACAAAATGAACGAAATGAACGATTTTAACGATTTGAATAATTTTCAACGATTTGAACAAAATTAACAATTCTAACGATTTGAACAAAATTAACGATTTGAATGATTTTCAACGATTTGAACAAAATAAACAAAATGAACGAAATGAACGATTTTAACAATTTGAATGATTTTCAACGATTTGAATAAAATTAACAATTTGAACGATTTGAACGATTTGAACGATTTGAACGATTTTAACGATTTGAATGATTTTCAACGATTTGAACAAAATAGAACAAAATGAACAGATTTTAACGATTTAAATGATTTTCAACGATTTGAACAAAATTAACGATTTGAATGATTTTCAACGACTTGAACAAAATGAACGAAAATGAACGAAATTTTAACGATTTAAATGATACGATTATGAACAGAAATTAACGATTTGAACGAACATGAACGAAATGAACGAAAAATGAACGAAATGAACGAAATGAACGAAATGAACGAAATGAACGAAATGAACGAAATGAACGAAATGAACGAAATGAACGAAATGAACGAAATGAACGAAATGAACGAAATGAACGAAATGAACGAAATGAACGAAATGAACGAAATGAACGAAATGAACGATTTTAACGATTTGAATGATTTTCAACGATTTGAACGAAATGTAACGATTTGAATGATTTTAACGATTTGAACAAAATGAACGAAATGAACGAAATGAACGAATTTAACGATTTGAACGATTTTCAACGATTTGAACAAAATGAACGATTTGAACGAAATGAAACGAAATGAACGACATGAACGAAAATGAACGAAATGAACGAAATGAACGAAATGAACGAAATGAACGAAATGAACGAATGAACGAAATGAACGAAATGAACGAAATGAACGAAATGAACGAAGTGAACGACATGAACGAAATGAACGAAATGAACGAACGATGAACGAAATGAACGAAATGAACGAAATGAACGAAATGAACGAAATGAACGAACGATGTTTAACGATTTGAACGATTTGCAACGATTTGAACGAAATGAACGATTTGAACGATTTGAACGAAATGAACGAAATGAACGATTTGAACGATTTGCAACGATTTGAACGAAATGAACGATTTAAATGATTTTCAACGATTTGAACAAAATCAACGATTTGAATGACTTTCAACGATTTGAACGAAATGAACGAAATGAACGAAATGAACGATTTGAATGATTTTCAACGATTTGAACGAAATGAACGATTTGAACGATTCGAACGATTTGAATGATTTTCAACGATTTGAACAAATTAACGAATTGAACGATTTGAATGATTTTCAACGATTTGAACAAAATGAACGATTTTAACGATTTGAATGATTTTCAACGATTTGAACAAAATGAACGATTTTAACGAAATGAACGATTCTGAACGATTTGAATGATTTTCAACGATTTGAACGAAATGAACGAATTGAACGATTTGAATGATTTTCAACGATTTGAACAAAATGAACGATTTTAACGAAATGAACGATTTTAACGATTTGAACGAAATGAACGATTTTCAACGATTTGAACGAAATGAACGATTTTAACGATTTGAATGATTTTCAACGATTTGAACAAAATTAACGATTTGAATGATTTTCAACGATTTGAACAAAATGAACAAAATGAACGAAATGAATGATTTTAACGATTTGAACGATTTTCAACGATTTAAACAAAATTAACGATTTAAACGAAATAAACGATTTTCAACGATTTGAACAAAATTAACGATTTGAATGATTTTCAACGATTTGAACAAAATAAACAAAATGAACGAAATGAACGATTTTAACGATTTGAATAATTTTCAACGATTTGAACAAAATTAACAATTCTAACGATTTGAACAAAATTAACGATTTGAATGATTTTCAACGATTTGAACAAAATAAACAAAATGAACGAAATGAACGATTTTAACAATTTGAATGATTTTCAACGATTTGAATAAAATTAACAATTTGAACGATTTGAACGATTTGAACGATGTTAACGATTTGAATGATTTTCAACGATTTGAACAAAATAAACAAAATGAACGAAATGAACGATTTTAACAATTTGAATGATTTTCAACGATTTGAATAAAATTAACAATTTGAACGATTTGAACGATTTGAACGATTTTAACGATTTGAATGATTTTCAACGACTTGAACAAAATAAACAAAATGAACGATTTTAACGATTTAAATGATTTTCAACGATTTGAACAAAATTAACGATTTGAACGAAATGAACGAAATGAACGAAATGAACGAAATGAACGAAATGAACGAAATGAACGAAAGAACGAAATGAACGAAATGAACGAAATGAACGAAATGAACGAAATGAACGAAATGAACGAAATGAACGAAATGAACGAAATGAACGAAATGAACGAAATGAACGAAATGAACGAAATGAACGAAATGAACGAAATGAACGAAATGAACGAAATGAACGAAATGAACGAAATGAACGAAATGAACGAAAATGAACGAAATGAACGAAATGAACGAAATGAACGAAATGAACGAAATGAACGAAATGAACGAAATGAACGAAATGAACGAAATGAACGAAATGAACGAAATGAACGAAATGAACGAAATGAACGAAATGACCGAAATGAACGAAATGAACGAAATGAACGAAATGAACAGAACGAAATGAACGAAATGAACGAATGAACGAAATGAACGAAATGAACGAATGAACGAAATGAACGAAATGAACGAAATGAACGAAATGAAACGAAATGAACGAAATGAACGAAATGAACGAAATGAACGAAATGAACGAAATGAACGAAATGAAGACGAAATGAACGAAATGAACGAAGTGAACGAAATGAACGAAATGAACGAAATGAACGAAATGAACGAAATGAACGAAATGAACGAAATGAACGAAATGAACGAAATGAACGAAATGAACGAAATGAACGAAATGAACGAAAATGAACGAAATGAACGAAATGAACGAAATGAACGAAATGAACGAAATGAACGAAATGAACGAAATGAACGAAATGAACGAAATGAACGAAATGAACGAAATGAACGAAATGAACGAAATGAACGAAATGAACGAAATGAACTAAAGGAACGAAATGAACGAAATGAACGATTTTAACGATTTGAATAATTTTCAACGATTTGAACAAAATTAACGATTTGAACGATTTGAACGATTTGAACGATTTGAATGATTTTCAACGATTTGAACAGAATGAACAAAATGAACGAAATAAATGATTTTAACGATTTGAACGATTTTCAACGATTTGAACAAAATTAATGATTTGAACAAAATTAACGATTTGAATGATTTTCAACGATTTGAACAAAATAAACAAAATGAACGATTTTAACGATTTGAATGATTTTCAACGATTTGAAACAAAATTAACGATTTGAACGATTTTAACGAAATGAACGAAATGAACGAAATGAACGAAATGCACGAAATGAACGAAATGAACGAAATGAACGAAATGAACGATTTGAACGAAATGAACGAAATAAACGATTTGAATGATTTCAACGAAATGAACTAAAGGAACGAAATGAACGAAATGAACGAAATGAACGAAATGAACGAAATGAACGATTTTAACGATTTGAATAATTTTCAACGATTTGAACAAAATTAGCGATTCTAACGATTTGAACAAAATTAACGATTTGAATGATTTTCAACGATTTGAACAAAATAAACAAAATGAACGAAATGAACGATTTTAAACGATTTGAATGATTTTCAACGATTTGAACAAAATTAACGATTTTGAATGATTTTCAACGATTTGAACAAAATAAACAAAATGTACGAAATGAACGATTTGAATGATTTTCAACGATTTGAACAAAATTAACGATTTGAACGATTTGAACGATTTGAACGATTTTAACGATTTGAATGATTTTTCAACGATTTGAACAAAATGAACAAAATGAACGAAATAAATGGATTTTAACGATTTGAACGATTTTCAACGATTTGAACAAAATTAACGATTTGAACAAAATTAACGATTTGAATGATTTTCAACGATTTGAACAAAATAAACGAAATGAACGAAATGAACGAAATGAACGAAATGAACGGAAATGAACGAAATGAACGAAATGAACGAAATGAACGAAATGAAACGAAATGAACGAAATGAACGAAATGAACGAAATGAACGAAATGAACGAAATGAACGAAATGAACGAAATGAACGAAATGAACGAAAATGAACGAAATGAACGAAATGAACGAAATGAACGAAATGAACGAAATGAACGAAATGAACGAAATGAACGAAATGAACGAAATGAACGAAATGAACGAAATGAACGAAATGAACGAAATGAACGAAATGAACGAAATGAACGAAATGAACTAAAGGAACGAAATGAACGAAATGAACGATTTTAACGATTTGAATAATTTTCAACGATTTGAACAAAATTAACGATTTGAACGATTTGAACGATTTGAATGATTTTCAACGATTTGAACAAAATGAACAAAATGAACGAAATAAATGATTTTAACGATTTGAACGATTTTCAACGATTTGAACAAAATTAATGATTTGAACAAAATTAACGATTTGAATGATTTTCAACGATTTGAACAAAATAAACAAAATGAACGATTTTAACGATTTGAATGATTTTCAACGATTTGAACAAAATTAACGATTTGAACGATTTTAATGAAATGAACGAAATGAACGAAATGCACGAAATGAACGAAATGAACGAAATGAACGAAATAAACGATTTGAATGATTTCAACGAAATGAACTAAAGGAACGAAATGAACGAAATGAACGAAATGAACGAAATGAACGAAATGAACGAAATGAACGAAATGAACGAAATGAACGAAATGAACGAAATGAACGAAATGAACGAAATGAACGAAATGAACGAAATGAACGAAATGAACGAAGTGAACGAAATGAACGAAATGAACGAAATGAACGAAATGAACGAAATGAACGAAATGAACGAAATGAACGAAATGAACGAAATGAACGAAATGAACGAAATGAACGAAATGAACGAAATGAACGAAATGAACGAAATGAACGAAATGAACGAAATGAACGAAATGAACGAAATGAACGAAATGAACGAAATGAACGAAATGAACGAAATGAACGAAATGAACGAAATGAACGAAATGAACGAAATGAACGAAATGAACGAAATGAACGAAATGAACGAAATGAACGAAATGAACGAAATGAACGAAATGAACGAAATGAACGAAATGAACGAAATGAACGAAATGAACGAAATGAACGAAATGAACGAAATGAACGAAATGAACGAAATGAACGAAATGAACGAAATGAACGAAATGAACGAAATGAACGAAATGAACGAAATGAACGAAATGAACGAAATGAACGAAATGAACGAAATGAACGAAATGAACGAAATGAACGAAGTGAACGAAGTGAACGAAATGAACGAAATGAACGAAATGAACGAAATGAACGAAATGAACGAAATGAACGAAATGAACGAAATGAACGAAATGAACGAAATGAACGAAATGAACGAAATGAACGAAATGAACGAAATGAACGAAATGAACGAAATGAACGAAATGAACGAAATGAACGAAATGAACGAAATGAACGAAATGAACGAAATGAACGAAATGAACGAAATGAACGAAATGAACGAAATGAACGAAATGAACGAAATGAACGAAATGAACGAAATGAACGAAATGAACGAAATGACGAAATGAACGAAATGAACGAAATGAACGAAATGAACGAAATGAACGAAATGAACGAAATGAACGAAATGAACGAAATGAACGAAATGAACGAAATGAACGAAATGAACGAAATGAACGAAATGAACGAAATGAACGAAATGAACGAAATGAACGAAATGAACGAAATGAACGAAATGAACGAAGTGAACGAAATGAACGAAATGAACGAAATGAACGAAATGAACGAAATGAACGAAATGAACGAAATGAACGAAATGAACGAAATGAACGAAATGAACGAAATGAACGAAATGAACGAAATGAACGAAATGAACGAAATGAACGAAATGAACGAAATGAACGAAATGAACGAAATGAACGAAATGAACGATTTGAACAAAATGATCGATTTTAACGATTTGAATGATTTTCAACGATTTAAACAAAATGAACGATTTGAATGATTTTCAACGATTTGGACAAAATGAACGATTTTAACGATTTGAATGATTTTCTATGATTTGAACAAAATCAATAAAATAAACGATTTTAACGATTTGAATGATTTTCAACGATCTTAACAAAATCAACAAAATGAACGATTTTAACGATTTTAACGATTTGAATGAATTTCAACGATTTGAACAAAATAAACAAAATGAACGAAATAAACGATTTTAACGATTTGAATGATTTTCAACGATTTGAACAAAATTAATGATTTGAACGATTTGAACGAAATGAACGAAATGAACGATTTGAATGATTTTCAACGATTTAAACAAAATGAACGATTTAAATGATTTTCAACGATTTGAACAAAATTAACGATTTGAATGATTTTCAACGATTTGAACAAAATAAACAAAATGAACGAAATGAACGATTTGAATGATTTTCAACGATTTGAACAAAATTAACGATTTGAACGATTCGAACGATTTGAATGATTTTCAACGATTTGAACAAAATTAACGAATTGAACGATTTGAATGATTTTCAACGATTTGAACAAAATGAACGATTTTAACGATTTGAATGATTTTCAACGATTTGAACAAAATGAACGATTTTAACGATTTGAATGATTTTCAACGATTTAAACAAAATGAACGATTTTCAACGATTTGGACAAAATGAACGATTTTAACGATTTGAATGATTTTCAACGATTTGAACAAAATTAACGATTTCAATGATTTTCAACGATTTGAACAAAATGAACAAAATGAACGAAATGAATGATTTTAACGATTTGAACGATTTTCAACGATTTAAACAAAATTAACGATTTAAACGAAATAAACGATTTTCAACGATTTGAACAAAATTAACGATTTGAATGATTTTCAACGATTTGAACAAAATAAACAAAATGAACGAAATGAACGATTTTAACGATTTGAATAATTTTCAACGATTTGAACAAAATTAATGATTTGAACGATTTGAACGAAATGAACGAAATGAACGATTTGAATGATTTTCAACGATTTAAACAAAATGAACGATTTAAATGATTTTCAACGATTTGAACAAAATTAACGATTTGAATGATTTTCAACGATTTGAACAAAATAAACAAAATGAACGAAATGAACGATTTGAATGATTTTCAACGATTTGAACAAAATTAACGATTTGAACGATTCGAACGATTTGAATGATTTTCAACGATTTGAACAAAATTAACGAATTGAACGATTTGAATGATTTTCAACGATTTGAACAAAATGAACGATTTTAACGATTTGAATGATTTTCAACGATTTGAACAAAATGAACGATTTTAACGATTTGAATGATTTTCAACGATTTAAACAAAATGAACGATTTTCAACGATTTGGACAAAATGAACGATTTTAACGATTTGAATGATTTTCAACGATTTGAACAAAATTAACCATTTGAATGATTTTCAACGATTTGAACAAAATGAACAAAATGAACGAAATGAATGATTTTAACGATTTGAACGAT
This sequence comes from Chrysodeixis includens, assembly GCA_941860345.1. NCBI lineage: Eukaryota > Metazoa > Arthropoda > Insecta > Lepidoptera > Noctuidae > Chrysodeixis > Chrysodeixis includens. The sequence goes on from OW796097.1 coordinate 5,391,233, forward strand.
TTTCAACGATTTAAACAAAATTAACGATTTAAACGAAATAAACGATTTTCAACGATTTGAACAAAATTAACGATTTGAATGATTTTCAACGATTTGAACAAAATAAACAAAATGAACGAAATGAACGATTTTAACGATTTGAATAATTTTCAACGATTTGAACAAAATTAACAATTCTAACGATTTGAACAAAATTAACGATTTGAATGATTTTCAACGATTTGAACAAAATAAACAAAATGAACGAAATGAACGATTTTAACAATTTGAATGATTTTCAACGATTTGAATAAAATTAACAATTTGAACGATTTGAACGATTTGAACGATTTGAACGATTTTAACGATTTAAATGATTTTCAACGATTTGAACAAAATGAACAAAATGAACGAAATAAATGATTTTAACGATTTAAACGATTTTCAACGATTTGAACAAAATTAACGATTTGAATGATTTTCAACGACTTGAACAAAATAAGCAAAATGAACGATTTTAACGATTTAAATGATTTTCAACGATTTGAACAAAATTAACGATTTGAACGAAATGAACGAAATGAACGAAATGAACGAAATGAACGAAATGAACGAAATGAACGAAATGAACGAAATGAACGAAATGAACGAAATGAACGAAATGAACGAAATGAACGAAATGAACGAAATGAACGAAATGAACGAAATGAACGAAATGAACGAAATGAACGAAATGAACGAAATAAACGATTTTAACGATTTGAATGATTTTCAACGATTTGAACAAAATTAACGATTTGAATGATTTTCAACGATTTGAACAAAATGAACAAAATGAACGAAATGAATGATTTTAACGATTTGAACGATTTTCAACGATTTAAACAAAATTAACGATTTAAACGAAATAAACGATTTTCAACGATTTGAACAAAATTAACGATTTGAATGATTTTCAACGATTTGAACAAAATAAACAAAATGAACGAAATGAACGATTTTAACGATTTGAATAATTTTCAACGATTTGAACAAAATTAACAATTCTAACGATTTGAACAAAATTAACGATTTGAATGATTTTCAACGATTTGAACAAAATAAACAAAATGAACGAAATGAACGATTTTAACAATTTGAATGATTTTCAACGATTTGAATAAAATTAACAATTTGAACGATTTGAACGATTTGAACGATTTTAACGATTTGAATGATTTTCAACGATTTGAACAAAATAAACAAAATGAACGAAATGAACGATTTTAACAATTTGAATGATTTTCAACGATTTGAATAAAATTAACAATTTGAACGATTTGAACGATTTGAACGATTTTAACGATTTGAATGATTTTCAACGACTTGAACAAAATAAACAAAATGAACGATTTTAACGATTTAAATGATTTTCAACGATTTGAACAAAATTAACGATTTGAACGAAATGAACGAAATGAACGAAATGAACGAAATGAACGAAATGAACGAAATGAACGAAATGAACGAAATGAACGAAATGAACGAAATGAACGAAATGAACGAAATGAACGAAATGAACGAAATGAACGAAATGAACGAAATGAACGAAATGAACGAAATGAACGAAATGAACGAAATGAACGAAATGAACGAAATGAACGAAATGAACGAAATGAACGAAATGAACGAAATGAACGAAATGAACGAAATGAACGAAATGAACGAAATGAACGAAATGAACGAAATGAACGAAATGAACGAAATGAACGAAATGAACGAAATGAACGAAATGAACGAAATGAACGAAATGAACGAAATGAACGAAATGAACGAAATGACCGAAATGAACGAAATGAACGAAATGAACGAAATGAACGAAAGAACGAAATGAACGAAATGAACGAAGTGAACGAAATGAACGAAATGAACGAAATGAACGAAATGAACGAAATGAACGAAATGAACGAAATGAACGAAATGAACGAAATGAACGAAATGAACGAAATGAACGAAATGAACGAAATGAACGAAATGAACGAAATGAACGAAATGAACGAAATGAACGAAATGAACGAAATGAACGAAATGAACGAAATGAACGAAATGAACGAAATGAACGAAATGAACGAAATGAACGAAATGAACGAAATGAACGAAATGAACGAAATGAACGAAATGAACGAAATGAACGAAATGAACGAAATGAACGAAATGAACGAAATGAACGAAATGAACGAAATGAACGAAATGAACGAAATGAACGAAATGAACGAAATGAACGAAATGAACGAAATTAACGAAATGAACGAAATGAACGAAATGAACGAAATGAACGAAATGAACGAAATGAACGAAATGAACTAAAGGAACGAAATGAACGAAATGAACGATTTTAACGATTTGAATAATTTTCAACGATTTGAACAAAATTAACGATTTGAACGATTTGAACGATTTGAACGATTTGAATGATTTTCAACGATTTGAACAGAATGAACAAAATGAACGAAATAAATGATTTTAACGATTTGAACGATTTTCAACGATTTGAACAAAATTAATGATTTGAACAAAATTAACGATTTGAATGATTTTCAACGATTTGAACAAAATAAACAAAATGAACGATTTTAACGATTTGAATGATTTTCAACGATTTGAACAAAATTAACGATTTGAACGATTTTAACGAAATGAACGAAATGAACGAAATGCACGAAATGAACGAAATGAACGAAATGAACGAAATGAACGATTTGAACGAAATGAACGAAATAAACGATTTGAATGATTTCAACGAAATGAACTAAAGGAACGAAATGAACGAAATGAACGAAATGAACGATTTTAACGATTTGAATAATTTTCAACGATTTGAACAAAATTAGCGATTCTAACGATTTGAACAAAATTAACGATTTGAATGATTTTCAACGATTTGAACAAAATAAACAAAATGAACGAAATGAACGATTTTAACGATTTGAATGATTTTCAACGATTTGAACAAAATTAACGATTTGAATGATTTTCAACGATTTGAACAAAATAAACAAAATGTACGAAATGAACGATTTGAATGATTTTCAACGATTTGAACAAAATTAACGATTTGAACGATTTGAACGATTTTAACGATTTGAATGATTTTCAACGATTTGAACAAAATGAACAAAATGAACGAAATAAATGATTTTAACGATTTGAACGATTTTCAACGATTTGAACAAAATTAACGATTTGAACAAAATTAACGATTTGAATGATTTTCAACGATTTGAACAAAATAAACGAAATGAACGAAATGAACGAAATGAACGAAATGAACGAAATGAACGAAATGAACGAAATGAACGAAATGAACGAAATGAACGAAATGAACGAAATGAACGAAATGAACGAAATGAACGAAATGAACGAAATGAACGAAATGAACGAAATGAACGAAATGAACGAAATGAACGAAATGAACGAAATGAACGAAATGAACGAAATGAACGAAATGAACGAAATGAACGAAATGAACGAAATGAACGAAATGAACGAAATGAACGAAATGAACGAAATGAACGAAATGAACGAAATGAACGAAATGAACGAAATGAACGAAATGAACGAAATGAACGAAATGAACGAAATGAACGAAATGAACGAAAATGAACGATTTTAACGATTTGAATAATTTTCAACGATTTGAACAAAATTAACGATTTGAACGATTTGAACGATTTGAATGATTTTCAACGATTTGAACAAAATGAACAAAATGAACGAAATAAATGATTTTAACGATTTGAACGATTTTCAACGATTTGAACAAAATTAATGATTTGAACAAAATTAACGATTTGAATGATTTTCAACGATTTGAACAAAATAAACAAAATGAACGATTTTAACGATTTGAATGATTTTCAACGATTTGAACAAAATTAACGATTTGAACGATTTTAATGAAATGAACGAAATGAACGAAATGCACGAAATGAACGAAATGAACGAAATGAACGAAATGAACGATTTGAACGAAATGAACGAAATAAACGATTTGAATGATTTCAACGAAATGAACTAAAGGAACGAAATGAACGAAATGAACGAAATGAACGAAATGAACGAAATGAACGAAATGAACGAAATGAACGAAATGAACGAAATGAACGAAATGAACGAAATGAACGAAATGAACGAAATGAACGAAATGAACGAAATGAACGAAATGAACGAAATGAACGAAATGAACGAAATGAACGAAATGAACGAAATGAACGAAATGAACGAAATGAACGAAGATGAACGAAATGAACGAAATGAACGAAATGAACGAAATGAACGAAATGAACGAAATGAACGAAATGAACGATGACGAATGAACGAAATGAACGAAATGAACGAAATGAACGAAATGAACGAAATGAACGAAATGAACGAAATGAACGAAATGAACGAAATGAACGAAATGAACGAAATGAACGAAATGAACGAAATGAACGAAATGAACGAAATGAACGAATGAACGAAATGAACGAAATGAACGAAATGAACGAAATGAACGAAATGAACGAAATGAACGAAATGAACGAAATGAACGAATGAACGAAGTGAACGAAATGAACGAAATGAACGAAATGAACGAAATGAACGAAATGAACGAAATGAACGAAATGAACGAAATGAACGAAATGAACGAAATGAACGAAATGAACGAAATGAACGAAATGAACGAAATGAACGAAATGAACGAAATGAACGAAATGAACGAAATGAACGAAATGAACGAAATGAACGAAATGAACGAAATGAACGAAATGAACGAAATGAACGAAATGAACGAAATGAACGAAATGAACGAAATGAACGAAATGAACGAAATGAACGAAATGAACGAAATGAACGAAATGAACGAAATGAACGAAATGAACGAAATGAACGAAATGAACGAAATGAACGAAATGAACGAAATGAACGAAATGAACGAAATGAACGAAATGAACGAAATGAACGATTTGAACAAAATGAACGATTTTAACGATTTTAACGATTTGAATGATTTTCAACGATTTAAACAAAATGAACGATTTGAATGATTTTCAACGATTTGGACAAAATGAACGATTTTAACGATTTGAATGATTTTCTATGATTTGAACAAAATCAACAAAATAAACGATTTTAACGATTTGAATCATTTTCAACGATCTTAACAAAATCAACAAAATGAACGATTTTAACGATTTTAACGATTTGAATGAATTTCAACGATTTGAACAAAATAAACAAAATGAACGATTTTAACGATTTGAATGATTTTCAACGATTTGAACAAAATTAACGATTTGAACGATTTTAATGAAATGAACGAAATGAACGAAATGCACGAAATGAACGAAATGAACGAAATGAACGAAATGAACGATTTGAACGAAATGAACGAAATAAACGATTTGAATGATTTCAACGAAATGAACTAAAGGAACGAAATGAACGAAATGAACGAAATGAACGAAATGAACGAAATGAACGAAATGAACGAAATGAACGAAATGAACGAAATGAACGAAATGAACGAAATGAACGAAATGAACGAAATGAACGAAATGAACGAAATGAACGAAATGAACGAAATGAACGAAATGAACGAAATGAACGAAATGAACGAAGTGAACGAAATGAACGAAATGAACGAAATGAACGAAATGAACGAAATGAACGAAATGAACGAAATGAACGAAATGAACGAAATGAACGAAATGAACGAAATGAACGAAATGAACGAAATGAACGAAATGAACGAAATGAACGAAATGAACGAAATGAACGAAATGAACGAAATGAACGAAATGAACGAAATGAACGAAATGAACGAAATGAACGAAATGAACGAAATGAACGAAATGAACGAAATGAACGAAATGAACGAAATGAACGAAATGAACGAAATGAACGAAGTGAACGAAGTGAACGAAATGAACGAAATGAACGAAATGAACGAAATGAACGAAATGAACGAAATGAACGAAATGAACGAAATGAACGAAATGAACGAAATGAACGAAATGAACGAAATGAACGAAATGAACGAAATGAACGAAATGAACGAAATGAACGAAATGAACGAAATGAACGAAATGAACGAAATGAACGAAATGAACGAAATGAACGAAATGAACGAAATGAACGAAATGAACGAAGTGAACGAAGTGAACGAAGTGAACGAAATGAACGAAATGAACGAAATGAACGAAATGAACGAAATGAACGAAATGAACGAAATGAACGAAATGAACGAAATGAACGAAATGAACGAAATGAACGAAATGAACGAAATGAACGAAATGAACGAAATGAACGAAATGAACGAAATGAACGAAATGAACGAAATGAACGAAATGAACGAAATGAACGAAATGAACGAAATGAACGAAATGAACGAAATGAACGAAATGAACGAAATGAACGAAATGAACGAAATGAACGAATGAACGAAATGAACGAAATGAACGAAATGAACGAAATGAACGAAATGAACGAAATGAACGAAATGAACGAAATGAACGAAATGAACGAAATGAACGAAATGAACGAAATGAACGAAATGAACGAAATGAACGAAATGAACGAAATGAACGAAATGAACGAAATGAACGAAATGAACGAAATGAACGAAATGAACGAAATGAACGAAATGAACGAAATGAACGAAATGAACGAAATGAACGAAATGAACGAAATGAACGAAATGAACGAAATGAACGAAATGAACGAAATGAACGAAATGAACGAAATGAACGAAATGAACGAAATGAACGAAATGAACGAAATGAACGAAGTGAACGAAATGAACGAAATGAACGAAATGAACGAAATGAACGATTTTAACGATTTTAACGATTTGAATGATTTTCAACGATTTAAACAAAATGAACGATTTGAATGATTTTCAACGATTTGGACAAAATGAACGATTTTAACGATTTGAATGATTTTCTATGATTTGAACAAAATCAACAAAATAAACGATTTTAACGATTTGAATGATTTTCAACGATCTTAACAAAATCAACAAAATGAACGATTTTAACGATTTTAACGATTTGAATGAATTTCAACGATTTGAACAAAATAAACAAAATGAACGAAATAAACGATTTTAACGATTTGAATGATTTTCAACGATTTGAACAAAACTAATGATTTGAACGATTTGAACGAAATGAACGAAATGAACGATTTGAATGATTTTCAACGATTTAAACAAAATGAACGATTTAAATGATTTTCAACGATTTGAACAAAATTAACGATTTGAATGATTTTCAACGATTTGAACAAAATAAACAAAATGAACGAAATGAACGATTTGAATGATTTTCAACGATTTGAACAAAATTAACGATTTGAACGATTCGAACGATTTGAATGATTTTCAACGATTTGAACAAAATTAACGAATTGAACGATTTGAATGATTTTCAACGATTTAAACAAAATGAACGATTTTAACGATTTGAATGATTTTCAACGATTTAAACAAAATGAACGATTTTCAACGATTTGGACAAAATGAACGATTTTAACGATTTGAATGATTTTCAACGATTTGAACAAAATTAACGATTTGAATGATTTTCAACGATTTGAACAAAATGAACAAAATGAACGAAATGAATGATTTTAACGATTTGAACGATTTTCAACGATTTAAACATAATTAACGATTTAAACGAAATAAACGATTTTCAACGATTTGAACAAAATTAACGATTTGAATGATTTTCAACGATTTGAACAAAATAAACAAAATGAACGAAATGAACGATTTTAACGATTTGAATAATTTTCAACGATTTGAACAAAATTAACAATTCTAACGATTTGAACAAAATTAACGATTTGAATGATTTTCAACGATTTGAACAAAATAAACAAAATGAACGAAATGAACGATTTTAACAATTTGAATGATTTTCAACGATTTGAATAAAATTAACAATTTGAACGATTTGAACGATTTGAACGATTTGAACGATTTGAACGATTTTAACGATTTAAATGATTTTCAACGATTTGAACAAAATGAACAAAATGAACGAAATAAATGATTTTAACGATTTAAACGATTTTCAACGATTTGAACAAAATTAACGATTTGAATGATTTTCAACGACTTGAACAAAATAAGCAAAATGAACGATTTTAACGATTTAAATGATTTTCAACGATTTGAACAAAATTAACGATTTGAACGAAATGAACGAAATGAACGAAATGAACGAAATGAACGAAATGAACGAAATGAACGAAATGAACGAAATGAACGAAATGAACGAAATGAACGAAGTGAACGAAATGAACGAAATGAACGAAATGAACGAAATGAACGAAATGAACGCAATGAACGAAATGAACGAAATGAACGAAATGAACGAAATGAACGAAATGAACGAAATGAACGAAATGAACGAAATGAACGAAATGAACGAAATGAACGAAATGAACGAAATGAACGAAATGAACGAAATGAACGAAATGAACGAAAAGAACGAAATGAACGAAAAGAACGAAATGAACGAAATGAACGAAATGAACGAAATGAACGAAATGAACGAAATGAACGAAATGAACGAAATGAACGAAATGAACGAAATGAACGAAATGAACGAAATGAACGAAATGAACGAAATGAACGAAATGAACGAAATGAACGATTTTAACGATTTGAATAATTTTCAACGATTTGAACAAAATTAACGATTTGAACGATTTGAATGATTTTCAACGATTTGAACAAAATGAACAAAATGAACGAAATAAATGATTTTAACGATTTGAACGATTTTCAACGATTTGAACAAAATTAATGATTTGAACAAAATTAACGATTTGAATGATTTTCAACGATTTGAACAAAATAAACAAAATGAACGATTTTAACGATTTGAATGATTTTCAACGATTTGAACAAAATTAACGATTTGAACGATTTTAACGAAATGAACGAAATGAACGAAATGCACGAAATGAACGAAATGAACGAAATGGACGAAATGAACGATTTGAACGAAATGAACGAAATAAACGATTTGAATGATTTCAACGAAATGAACTAAAGGAACGAAATGAACGAAATGAACGAAATGAACGAAATGAACGAAATGAACGATTTTAACGATTTGAATAATTTTCAACGATTTGAACAAAATTAGCGATTCTAACGATTTGAACAAAATTAACGATTTGAATGATTTTCAACGATTTGAACAAAATAAACAAAATGAACGAAATGAACGATTTTAACGATTTGAATGATTTTCAACGATTTGAACAAAATTAACGATTTGAATGATTTTCAACGATTTGAACAAAATAAACAAAATGTACGAAATTAACGATTTGAATGATTTTCAACGATTTGAACAAAATTAACGATTTGAACGATTTGAACGATTTTAACGATTTGAATGATTTTCAACGATTTGAACAAAATGAACAAAATGAACGAAATAAATGATTTTAACGATTTGAACGATTTTCAACGATTTGAACAAAATAAACGAAATGAACGAAATGAACGAAATGAACGAAATGAACGAAATGAACGAAATGAACGAAATGAACGAAATGAACGAAATGAACGAAATGAACGAAATGAACGAAATGAACGAAATGAACGAAATGAACGAAATGAACGAAATGAACGAAATGAACGAAATGAACGAAGTGAACGAAATGAACGAAATGAACGAAATGAACGAAATGAACGAAATGAACGAAATGAACGAAATGAACGAAATGAACGAAATGAACGAAATGAACGAAATGAACGAAATGAACGAAATGAACGAAATGAACGAAATGAACGAAATGAACGAAATGAACGAAATGAACGAAATGAACGAAATGAACGAAATGAACGAAATGAACGAAATGAACGAAATGAACGAAATGAACGAAATGAACGAAATGAACGAAATGAACGAAATGAACGAAATGAACGAAATGAACGAAATGATTTAAAGGAACGAAATGAAATGAACGATTTTAACGATTTTAACGATTTGAATAATTTTCAACGATTTGAACAAAATTAACGATTTGAACGATTTGAATGATTTTCAACGATTTGAACAAAATGAACAAAATGAACGAAATAAATGATTTTAACGATTTGAACGATTTTCAACGATTTGAACAAAATTAATGATTTGAACAAAATTAACGATTTGAATGATTTTCAACGATTTGAACAAAATAAACAAAATGAACGATTTTAACGATTTGAATGATTTTCAACGATTTGAACAAAATTAACGATTTGAACGATTTTAATGAAATGAACGAAATGAACGAAATGCACGAAATGAACGAAATGAACGAAATGAACGATTTGAACGAAATGAACGAAATAAACGATTTGAATGATTTCAACGAAATGAACTAAAGGAACGAAATGAACGAAATGAACGAAATGAACGATTTGGACAAAATGAACGATTTTAACGATTTGAATGATTTTCAACGATTTGAACAAAATAAACAAAATGTACGAAATTAACGATTTGAATGATTTTCAACGATTTGAACAAAATTAACGATTTGAACGATTTGAACGATTTTAACGATTTGAATGATTTTCAACGATTTGAACAAAATGAACAAAATGAACGAAATAAATGATTTTAACGATTTGAACGATTTTCAACGATTTGAACAAAATTAACGAGTTGAACAAAATTAACGATTTGAATGATTTTCAACGATTTGAACAAAATAAACGAAATGAACGAAATGAACGAAATGAACGAAATGAACGAAATGAACGAAATGAACGAAATGAACGAAATGAACGAAATGAACGAAATGAACGAAATGAACGAAATGAACGAAATGAACGAAATGAACGAAATGAACGAAATGAACGAAATGAACGAAATGAACGAAATGAACGAAATGAACGAAATGAACGAAATGAACGAAATGAACGAAATGAACGAAATGAACGAAATGAACGAAATGAACGAAATGAACGAAATGAACGAAATGAACGAAATGAACGAAATGAACGAAATGAACGAAATGAACGAAATGAACGAAATGAACGAAATGAACGAAATGAACGAAATGAACGAAATGAACGAAATGAACGAAATGAACGAAATGAACGAAATGAACGAAATGAACGAAATGAACGAAATGAACGAAGTGAACGAAATGAACGAAATGAACGAAATGAACGAAATGAACGAAATGAACGAAATGAACGAAATGAACGAAATGAACGAAATGAACGAAATGAACGAAATGAACGAAATGAACGAAATGAACGAAATGAACGAAATGAACGAAATGAACGAAATGAACGAAATGAACGAAATGAACGAAATGAACGAAATGAACGAAATGAACGAAATGAACGAAATGAACAAAATTAACGAGTTGAACAAAATTAACGATTTGAATGATTTTCAACGATTTGAACAAAATAAACGAAATGAACGAAATGAACGAAATGAACGAAATGAACGAAATGAACGAAATGAACGAAATGAACGAAATGAACGAAATGAACGAAATGAACGAAATGAACGAAATGAACGAAATGAACGAAATGAACGAAATGAACGAAATGAACGAAATGAACGAAATGAACGAAGTGAACGAAATGAACGAAATGAACGAAATGAACGAAATGAACGAAATGAACGAAATGAACGAAATGAACGAAATGAACGAAATGAACGAAATGAACGAAACGAACGAAATGAACGAAATGAACGAAATGAACGAAATGAACGAAATGAACGAAATGAACGAAATGAACGAAATGAACGAAATGAACGAAATGAACGAAATGAACGAAATGAACGAAATGAACGAAATGAACGAAATGAACGAAATGAACGAAATGAACGAAATGAACGAAATGAACGAAATGAACGAAATGAACGAAATGAACGAAATGAACGAAATGAACGAAATGAACGAAATGAACGAAATGAACGAAATGAACGAAATGAACGAAATGAACGAAATGAACGAAATGAACGAAATGAACGAAATGAACGAAATGAACGAAATGAACGAAATGAACGAAATGAACGAAATGAACGAAATGAACGAAATGAACGAAATGAACGAAATGAACGAAATGAACGAAATGAACGAAATGAACGAAATGAACGAAATGAACGAAATGAACGAAATGAACGAAATGAACGAAATGAACGAAATGAACGAAATGAACGAAATGAACGAAATGAACGAAATGAACGAAATGAACGAAATGAACGAAATGAACGAAATGAACGAAATGAACGAAATGAACGAAATGAACGAAATGAACGAAATGAACGAAATGAACGAAATGAACGAAATGAACGAAATGAACGAAATGAACGAAATGAACGAAATGAACGAAATGAACGAAATGAACGAAATGAACGAAATGAACGAAATGAACGAAATGAACGAAATGAACGAAATGAACGAAATGAACGAAATGAACGAAATGAACGAAATGAACGAAATGAACGAAATGAACGAAATGAACGAAATGAACGAAGTGAACGAAATGAACGAAATGAACGAAATGAACGAAATGAACGAAATGAACGAAATGAACGAAATGAACGAAATGAACGAAATGAACGAAATGAACGAAATGAACGAAATGAACGAAATGAACGAAATGAACGAAATGAACGAAATGAACGAAATGAACGAAATGAACGAAATGAACGAAATGAACGAAATGAACGAAATGAACGAAATGAACGAAATGAACGAAATGAACGAAATGAACGAAATGAACGAAATGAACGAAATGAACGAAATGAACGAAATGAACGAAATGAACGAAATGAACGAAATGAACGAAATGAACGAAATGAACGAAATGAACGAAATGAACGAAATGAACGAAATGATTTAAAGGAACGAAATGAAATGAACGATTTTAACGATTTTAACGATTTGAATAATTTTCAACGATTTGAACAAAATTAACGATTTGAACGATTTGAATGATTTTCAACGATTTGAACAAAATGAACAAAATGAACGAAATAAATGATTTTAACGATTTGAACGATTTTCAACGATTTGAACAAAATTAATGATTTGAACAAAATTAACGATTTGAATGATTTTCAACGATTTGAACAAAATAAACAAAATGAACGATTTTAACGATTTGAATGATTTTCAACGATTTGAACAAAATTAACGATTTGAACGATTTTAATGAAATGAACGAAATGAACGAAATGCACGAAATGAACGAAATGAACGAAATGAACGATTTGAACGAAATGAACGAAATAAACGATTTGAATGATTTCAACGAAATGAACTAAAGGAACGAAATGAACGAAATGAACGAAATGAACGATTTGGACAAAATGAACGATTTTAACGATTTGAATGATTTTCAACGATTTGAACAAAATAAACAAAATGTACGAAATTAACAATTTGAATGATTTTCAACGATTTGAACAAAATTAACGATTTGAACGATTTGAACGATTTTAACGATTTGAATGATTTTCAACGATTTGAACAAAATGAACAAAATGAACGAAATAAATGATTTTAACGATTTGAACGATTTTCAACGATTTGAACAAAATTAACGAGTTGAACAAAATTAACGATTCGAATGATTTTCAACGATTTGAACAAAATAAACGAAATGAACGAAATGAACGAAATGAACGAAATGAACGAAATGAACGAAATGAACGAAATGAACGAAATGAACGAAATGAACGAAATGAACGAAATGAACGAAATGAACGAAATGAACGAAATGAACGAAATGAACGAAGTGAACGAAATGAACGAAATGAACGAAATGAACGAAATGAACGAAATGAACGAAACGAACGAAATGAACGAAATGAACGAAATGAACGAAATGAACGAAATGAACGAAATGAACGAAATGAACGAAATGAACGAAATGAACGAAATGAACGAAATGAACGAAATGAACGAAATGAACGAAATGAACGAAATGAACGAAATGAACGAAATGAACGAAATGAACGAAATGAACGAAATGAACGAAATGAACGAAATGAACGAAATGAACGAAATGAACGAAATGAACGAAATGAACGAAATGAACGAAATGAACGAAATGAACGAAATGAACGAAATGAACGAAATGAACGAAATGAACGAAATGAACGAAATGAACGAAATGAACGAAATGAACGAAATGAACGAAATGAACGAAATGAACGAAATGAACGAAATGAACGAAATGAACGAAATGAACGAAATGAACGAAATGAACGAAATGAACGAAATGAACGAAATGAACGAAATGAACGAAATGAACGAAATGAACGAAATGAACGAAATGAACGAAATGAACGAAATGAACGAAATGAACGAAATGAACGAAATGAACGAAATGAACGAAATGAACGAAATTAACGAAATTAACGAAATTAACGAAATTAACGAAATGAACGAAATTAACGAAATTAACGAAATTAACGAAATTAACGATATTAACGAAATTAACGAAATTAACGAAATTAACGAAATTAACGAAATTAACGAAATGAACGAAATGAACGAAATGAACGAAATGAACGAAATGAACGAAATGAACGAAATGAATGAAATAAACGAAATGAACGAAATGAACGAAATGAACGAAACGAACGAAATGAACGAAATGAACGAAAGGAACGAAATTAACGAAATTAACGAAATTAACGAAATTAACGAAATTAACGAAATTAACGAAATTAACGAAATTAACGAAATTAACGAAATTAACGAAATTAACGAAATTAACGAAATTAACGAAATTAACGAAATTAACGAAATTAACGAAATTAACGAAATTAACGAAATTAACGAAACTAACGAAATTAACGAAACTAACGAAATTAACGAAATTAACGAAATTAACGAAATTAACGAAATTAACGAAATTAACGAAATTAACGAAATTAACGAAATTAACGAAATTAACGAAATTAACGAAATTAACGAAATTAACGAAATTAACGAAATTAACGAAATTAACGAAATTAACGAAATTAACGAAATTAACGAAATTAACGAAATTAACGAAATTAACGAAATTAACGAAATTAACGAAATTAACGAAATTAACGAAATTAACGAAATTAACGAAATTAACGAAATTAACGAAATTAACGAAATTAACGAAATTAACGAAATTAACGACATTAACGAAATTAACGAAATTAACGAAATGAACGAAATGAACGAAATGAACGAAATGAATGAAATGAATGAAATAAACGAAATGAACGAAATGAACGAAACGAACGAAATGAACGAAATGAACGAAATGAACAAAATAAACGAAATGAACGATTTGAACGAAATAAACGATTTGAATGATTTCAACGAAATGAACTAAAGGAACGAAATGAACGAAATGAACGAAATGAACGAAATGAACGAAATGAACGAAATGAACGAAATGAACGATATGAACGAAATGAACGAAAGGAACGAAATGAACGATTTGAACGAAATTAACGAAATGAATAAAGTGTACAAAGTGAGTGAATTGGACGAAATGGATTGAGAAGAAAAGTCGAAACAATGTTGGAGGTCACTGTTTTTTTTGAAGTCCAGGCAATTATTGTTTGACGGAGGTAAGTGTATTGTAGTGTAGTGATGATAGTGATTATCGTTGACCAAGTTGTATTTTTTATACAAGTATTTGAAAATGCCTCTTACATGTCAGAGAAATAAGTTGTGTAATTGACAAACCAGAGCAAAATCCTGCTGTACAGTTGTCGGTACAGTTTTGTGATAGCAAGTGATAATGATGCGGTAAACGCGTTGCATTTGTGGTCTGGTTCACTATGCGTGCGATTTACTCGCTTTGCGACTGCAACTATACGTAGACTTGTTTCGTTTTAGATAGAGATATTCTCAGGCCCTCCTGAGAATATCTCTGTCTAAAACAAAACGAATTAACAGGAGTAGAGCAGTTTTATTTCTCAATTTTCACACAACGCCATAATGGTCTCAAATGAAGTATACGAGAGTAATTCGCGTTATAAGTACTAGATAACTGATGAACATACTTTTATATTTCTAAATACATACACGTTGTAGATTAATAACATCTAGACACAATATAAATGATCGTACTCATCACCCAAACACTTGTCCTGGGTGGGAATCGAACCCATGACCTCCGGTCAGGGCGTCAGGGCGTCAGGGCCACCAGCCATTAGACCACCAGGTCCATCAAAAAGCAGTATTGATTGTTTTTTCTAGACGGAGATGTGCGAATTATAAGGCTTGTAACTAATAGGAAACTCTCACTCTTCAATGTCTTTTGTATCTAAAAAAAATATACATGCTTCTCCTTTAAATATTGTCATAATATGAATCTAACACACGAGTAGTTTCTCGTCTAATACGAGATTTAGAGCCTTTGGTTCAAATCACCAAGCAAACGAGTTCCTAGTTTAAAGTGAATTTGTTTATCATCATCATAATCATTATCACCCTATCACAGTCCACTGCTGCCTTAGGCCTCTCCAAATCGTAGGCGTATTAATCACCAGTCAATAATAAAAAAAATCGTTCATAGTTTTTTTTTCAATTATCGAATTTTAAGTACCTATTTAATTGTAGTAATATTTCGGTTTTCAATCAATTTTCAGCTCCACATAAGCCTGCAGCAGAACCACAGCCCATAGCCGCGGGCATACCGAGTTACATTCATCACCAACACATAATAATTATATCTATTTTACGTTCGCTTGGAAGAGAGTATTAACGGAATAATTATGAGGGCCAATAAAATCCCCGTTCCATACTTTACGACAGTCTCATAAACGAATTTAATTATCCCACTTGTGTGCCGACTTAATATAACGGAAAATAATAATTGAATACAATCTCTGTTTACATATTTATCATCGAGTATATTTGTTCGTGCTAAGATAAATATGGAAAGACGTACCCTTTTAATGTTCTTTTAGATTGGTTGTAAGTATTAATGTAACTCTAGTCTATTTTCCATTAAAATAGCTTCTGCAAATGAGCTCTAGTGCATTTATAATACTACTATACTTTTGCTGTTTAGTAAAATACCTTTATATTGTTATATTTGTCTCTGCAACTACCTAGTAGAGCTGTTGAATTTTAGCTAGGATTTTAATAGAAAAATGCTAAAATCTCAAACTACAGCATTTTAATAATAATATCACATAGGTAAGTGAACCTTTCATACAAACGACATATCGACAAAATTAATAAAGCTAATATAGGAACAGACGTAGACCCGTTCACTGCTGCGGTTTTAATTCGGGAGTTAATTAAACACGCCCTCGATAGAGCCAGCCGAAAGGAGAGCCAAGCGAACACGACACGTAATAGGTGCTCTGGTTATTATCGAATTATTTCCCATCATCCCATATTGCACAATAACGATAAAAAGGTACATCCCTGTCGCGGTGACTCTCCCTTCCCACGATAAATTTAATTGATTGCAATGCACAAATTTTATTCATACGTCCAATTTATTCAACGTAATCGTCTCATGATAAAACAAATGAATGAAAATATTTATTGACAGACCCTCAGCCATAAACACTTAAGTCTGTTTTCAGTTAAGCTGTCCATAATAAAGTTAGGAAGAGCTCATAAAATAGGATTGGGTCACTATTCATAAACCCGACACCTAACCTACATGAAAGGTCTCTCCTTCAATTTGTAACTCCACACTAAACTAATCCTTTCCATAGTTATATTACGGTACCTATGCGCCGGCTTCAAATATTTCGAATAACTATCTAAACAATACATTTAGGTTCGGATATCACGAAACTGATAAATATAACAACACACTCGCACTAAAATAAGTAACACGTGTATAATAAAGAATGAACAATATGGAGGCAAGTTTCCCGAGCTGTCAAGTTTCACACGCGACATTAGCCTCACTCAGCGCAAATAAAGAATAAAAAAAAACATTGTCGTTATGCGAGTCGGTGGCATGACGTACGTAAGAGCAGGAAAGTTAGAGAACTCCGCAAAACACTCACTGAGGGCTAAGTTTGTAGCATTTGACCTCTCAGTCAGCTCTCTCCGCCAAATAACGCGATGTGTGGCATAGCCTAGCTCCCCCTTCCTTTCAGCTACGAGGAAGTTTGTACCTAGCTTTAAAGTTAATTAAGTGTCTCTCCTCCACTCCTCCATGTTTTGTAAGACATGTCGCACTTGCGATGGACCAGATTGGCAGTTTAGTAGCTGTCGAGTTCGCTTCAACTTTTGCATAATTGTGTAAACAGTACGTCTAAACTGTCCAACTAAGTGCGTCGCGTATAACTTGGTAAAGTGTTAAATATTATCAACGTTTTGTAACATTTATTACTGTCTTACAATTCAAAACGCTTATCTAAAATTTACTCGTAACTAAGTTATATAATTGTGGCTAATCACTTTGACATTTTGTAATTTGTCATGTTATAAATAATTTAAGTGATTCAGCCGTCCTCTTTACAACTTTGAGGGGTCACAGGCTTTTAGACTTAAATTTAAAATAAACTGAACCTTTTAACGAATCAAGAATAACAAAGAACTCTACATTTAGTGTGACAGGTGATAAAGTGTTGGACGCGTTACAAAAGTAAACTCGGTTATTATTGTCTATTTACGCCTTAGAAATTGAGACAGTCAAATGCGAGCGGTGAAAAAGCTAGTAAATAAACTATGATGGTCTGTGTTAGAGGTGAAAAATCACTGACAAACCACACAAAAATCATTCAAGTTAACGGCATACAACGATCCGCACTTCGGCCGCTCGTGACCTGTGACTCGGCCATTTTTCCTCTACCGAGCGACAGCTAGGCCTCTGTGAAAACAAGCAAAAATGTAGGGAAAAAAGAAAATCCAACCGCGCTCCACTGATATTGAAAACGAGAACAACCACTCTGAGGTTCTTTCCAACACACAATAGTTAGTGTTAACTGAGCCTCAAGTAAACTTAGCGATAACATGTTTCGTTTTTCTTTGCTGTCACATTATAATAATATCATTTTTCTGTTTTGGCCTAGGCTAAGCTAGTTTTTATCGAGTTCATTGTTACATAAACTGTAATTTACAGTTTTGGAATATTAGTCTCAAAAGGGGAAATCCTGAAATGGATGAAATATTTATCTTATAATTAAGTTTCAATTATAAACGAAAATCGTTTTACCACTATTTTAAACTATAAGCCTTTTAAAAAAGGGTTCAGATATTTTTGGTAACAACACCAAAATAAAAACCACAATTCCCAAAAAGTTACAACCCAAAAAATAACTAAAACAACTATCTTACAAAAACAAACAAAACGACTCTTCTTTAACCAAGAGAACATCTTTATTCCGTGTTGGGCGGCATTAAGACAATCGCATTGGACTAACATATTTTTCCGAGGGTGGAGCAAGTAAGTGCGCATATTAGTGATACGGGGCGTATGGGTTATCTCAGGAAATCCGACATCTCCGGCGGATGCTGCCTCTGTCTGTGCCCCGATAAGCACCCCTACCACAACCCCGAATACTTTAGCGGGTTAGTTATTTCTGGTGGTTACTCTTAGTATACGTATGGCAATGGTAAGGAAATTTCTATTATGGAATTTTCGACGTGTGAAATCTTTTATAAACTAAAAATAAATTTGTCAATGTTGCTTAAAAAAAAACTAAAAAATTGCGTATTAATTGGTGTTGAAATATATCATGTATGTTTGTCCGATTATATGTTTGTGTACTAATATTCAGATAAAGGAGTTTAGGTAAAATAATGAATGGTGGAGGTTTCTGATCCCATATTATAACGTACCTATTTAAAAAGCAACGGACCTAATTTTATTGAACTCAAAAAGAAGAGTATCATGTACGTTTTAGTTGTAAAAAATGTTATTTAAGTGGTCTGTAACATTAATCGCTATATATTTTAAACATATGAAATCTTTAAAGACTCCATTTCTTATCACCAGAAGTTTAATTACCGTCATAAATTTCTAAATATCGCTTTTTTGAGTAAATTAAAGTCTATAGCAAACAATTTGGAAAAGAAACTCACCGAATTATATTGAAATGATTATAAGAACAAGGTGCCTACCACCAAATTTTCCAGTAACAAGGTTGTATAATGTGGAAGTGAGACAGCATGACTCGGCGTAGAGCACCGTCTCTTTTCTACTGCTTTATCAATCTCACTTAAAGAGGTGAGCCATAACTTTGAATACGTTATAAATCTATAACTCTCTGTAAGTTCAAATTTGATTGAAAACCTAAATTAATTATTATGTTTTGATTACGATATTACTTTGGAAAATTATAATTGAATTCTGTTAATAAGAGTACACGAATCTTATGTTGGATATATTAATCAATCAAGATTTACTGGGAATCAATAATCCAATTATTTTAGGTTTATTAAAAAGATACTATTCTTAATTAGTATCTAAAATAGTTTTCTAGAAATGTCAAATGGGTAAATAAAATAAAAATCTATTAGTCTGTTAAAACGAGATCAAAAATATGATATACGTATTATTTTCTTTGTTGGAATAAAAACAGAGCTATTTGGATAAACTGAATTAAAATTAAGGCGTGGGCTTTCTTATGTCACTACAATATATAATATTATCCTAGAGGTCTGTGACGTCATTCATCTTTACAAATTAATTTATCGTTGTAAAAGATACATGACGTAAAATAAAAAAAATGTACCGAATATGTATCTATTTTAATTCACGGGCCAATTTTAAGGAAAGAATCCTGATCATTAAAGGATCCCTTAATCCCTAAAAAGAAACCCTTAATTTACCTTTTGTTCTAGGTGTAAAAATAACTATGGCAAAAACATCAGTTCCTATTAAAAAATCGTTACTTGATATAATTATGCGTTATTAAATCTGTTTTCATCGAATCCTTTGTTCTCGCTGCCAAAGTAGAAACCCTATAAATAAAGTAATTATCACAAAATGATTTTCTTGTAAACACAACACCGTCCTAACAATATATACATCGATAATTAAAACGAACTCTTTGTTATAATGTTATTTAAAGAACCTATTGTAGTGCCGGACGTCAGACAAAAGTTGGTAGTACAAATCCATCAACTTTAAATTGCTATCAAATATTCATCAACAAGCTTTTTGGTTTTGAGAGGTTTCAAAGGGCGCCCGAGTCAGATGTTGACTATGTCGATTAAATGTCGTTCCAGGGCTTCACAAATCGAGTTCTTCATTTTGTTTTAGACTCTTGATTATCCTAACCTTGAAGCCCCCTTAATTTATAGTAAAAACTTTTCTGACTGAATTGATTTTCCGTTTTACTCAAATTTTGATGAGACAAATTATATTCTAGCGAAACGATATGATTGCCATAAAATTATGGGATTAGAGAGATTCAAATTCCGCAGTGAGGATACCTACTGTAATTTTCTAAGGACTATCTAATATTAATTAAAGTGGCTCGAACAACGGCCCGAGAAAATTAATTATATAAGCGTGTAATTTATCTCTAGTCATATTATATTACACTAACTAATTATGTAGGTTGGAACTTTTAGAACAAGTTAATCATTCTATCATGAAATGAAAGAAAAAGAAATCATTTAAAATTATTGCATAGTTGCATATTCTTGTTTTGCGTACAGTTATTGTGTTGTTAATAGTGGGATTGTATTCAAACGTACATGAGATTCACTTCAGCTCCACGCATAGAGTGTAATCCATTTAAAGAGACATGTGTGTGGCCGCGCGTCTTTTGTCTCCGCGGTATGTCGTCGACAGGTCTAGAAGCAGCGCCTGCTGACGTGGAATGGCATCATAGACAAAGCGGCGATTTGTTCAGTCCACACACACTGGCTTCGCGCCAGACACCCATTCTTTGAGCTTTACACCACTATTCCATTATCCTAATAGACGCCAGTATGGAGAGCGGATGCATGGCGCAGTTACAGGGTTAATGAATGTGCTCCCGCGGTATTATATTACACAGAAACTAGGCTTGCATTGCGATGCCTACTGCCGTTTGTTGCTGCATTCCCAAGTGATTTTCACGCCACATTCCGCTTTGTTGCTAGTTTTTTTGGATAGTTCCCAAACAAGCGAATCGACTTAGCGCGAAATGTTTCTGTATTTCTTATAATACTGTTGCGTTTTAACAGATTTATTATTTTGTGCGAGCCCTCTTGTGTATTCTAGAGAATAGAACATTGTGCGTAATATTACGCAATACTGTTATTAAGTAGATCGCTATTGTGTAAGTAGTGACAGGCCCATGGGCCCCAAGCACTATAAATAATTTTCCTCCGGTTGACTCGTAGAACGTGTACGGGATAATAAACAATTGATGTTTTCCTTTGTTTCTCCTTTGTGCCCGAAATATCAGCATAAAGTTTGTGTTTTATAGGTACGAGAATTCTCAAGTTGTAGGGGAGTCTACAATAGACAATCGTAATAATTATAACTACAGCGCTGTTTTAAAGATTCATTGCTTTGTTTGTATTTTGTAAAATTTAATATTATTTAATCAATGCGAAGTCACTGTGTCGGTTGTTGAAAAGTAATACATTTATTATAGTTGGTTACGGTATAAAAACTTTCTCCCTCCTTACAACCGAATAAAAGTAAAATCAAATAAATATTTTTTTATATTTTATCAGAGAACACTTACAAAGCTAACATGACATGAATTGAACCTATACAGTTAATGATCTTAGATACAAAACAGAAAATAAAACAATGTATCTAAACAAAGACTAGAATAAATTTTAATATACACTTAGAAAGTCTGTGATGTCAAAAATAAAAATGCAATACCAACTTCACGACATTGAATGCTAAAAATATGTAAGATATCTCTTAGTTTTTTGGTAATTCATTTAACTACGGAATAGTGGTTTATGCCGTACTAAATAATAACGTGGTGGTTATAGCGAGATTACGTAATATAATATTAAATTTAAATGTAGTTGTGTTACGTGACACTCTGTTACCATTTCATATGTAGCTTTAAGTTGTACTGACGTTACTCTGAAACAGTTTACATGACACATTTATTCGTAACTAAATCCTTCTACGTATAACAGGTTAGTTTTATCAAGTAAATTAAAAAAAAGAAACATTTTTTTTTTAAACCAGTTGAAAACTAGGTCCGAAACTATTCGGCCAATCTCGATAAATAAGTGTGAATTAGACGTGATATCAATTATGTATCAGTCGTCTGACGAAGGTTATTTAAAATTCAGTTAAAAACTATTGAAACAGCTAATAAAATCGTTTTCTAATAACTTTTTCGCTGTTCAAACAACTTATGAAAGGTTTACACAACTTATTTAGTACATCTCGAATAAGGAGAAGAGTGGGTACCCATGTTCCAGCCATTTTTGTCCTCATTACACAACCTAGAGACATCATTCTAACTTTATGATCTGTAAATGAAAGTCAAGTATACCTAGTATACCAGTACAAACTTTAACATAATATAAAATTCAGTCGCAGTCAGTCCAAACAAGCCTCAAGAACTTCTTGTTCAATACCATTAAATAAATAACGATTCTAAAAATACACAATTCCTCGCGTTAAAATTCACATCTTCCAGGATCCGAGCATAATGACGGAATGATTAAAATATGAGCGTTCCCACGGCGCGGGGCGGCGGGCGTCACGGCTTGTCTTCCACCGGAGAATAAACGCCGTTCCATCAAGACAATTTACCGACGAAAGGACGTCGTGAGTAACGCGCCAAAAGAAAATTTTATTATCAACCGCGCGTTTTTCCCTCTCCTCACAATTCCATGTTATTCATGGCATAAAGAGTTATTATTCCATACGATATTGAATAAACAAGTCTTTCGTGCTCGAGTTTACGCGGGAATACTTGAAAGGATTTTTTTTTTGTTACCTGACGATGTTTCGTTGTATTGTGTTTTAAATGAGTGTTACAATGTTTATTTTTAATATTTGGAGATGAATTGGAGTTTTTTAAGAGTATCCTCAAATATATTGGTCTTTATGCTTCATGTTTTATGTTTGCATTCGCTTTTTATATTAATTTAATAGCTCGGGTAAATCTGGTTTTCCGCAAATATTGTCAAGCTGATCTTTTAAAAGTTGCTTTGTTTACAGTTTCCAATTACATGGTGGCTGCAATGTTTTTATTCATTTAAAATATTTTATTAAAAATAATTTCAGTCTTTTGCATGTCTTTGCGATTATCAGAAATGTTGTGTTTGTTGTATGTAAATGCAATTGCACACGTATTCTGCAAAATTATAAATTCCATGTAGAAAGACCAAAAATGCAATATAAGATAAATTGAAAAAAAAACACATTAATATTCCTTTAATAACAGTTGATCAACCACAGGGCATGGACCAGTCCAGTAATTGCTAGGATGCGGCGATGCTGGGAAAACGATTCCGGGACCAACGTCACTTAAAGTGCTGCGAAATGGGACGAAACAATTAGTGGGACCGCAGAACACATCGCCGTATCAGGCTAAAAAGCGCTTAACTCTACGAAAACAGCGCATCACACAAAGTAATAAAGTCTTAAACATAAATTCTGCGTTATCTCCAGTGGCAAACGTATACGCACAGCACAGCTATGAAACGAAGCCAATCTGCATAAATTTGCAGTTGACCCTGTTATAATACTACACACAAATTTATGTACACGACAAATTTGATGCCGTTTTGCCTCGCGAATGGTTTGAAATGATTCTGTACGTGAAGTTCGTGCCAGTTGCCAAACTTGTTTACGCCAGATGAATTTTTATTGAAATCAACTGGCGTTTTTACATAAATTGAGTACTGGCTTATTGAGTTGGCTTTTCGACTTTGTCGATAATAAAACTGTTGAAGCGATCGCCTTTGAATTGAAAAAATATTCATTGTCGTTTGCATGTTTTATGAAGTAATAAATAAAGTTTATTTTTTTGAATTTTTTATTGATGCTCTCACGTACGAAAATAATGTTGCATTTTGTTGTTGAAATATAGGTCTGTTGAATTAAAACTATTATTCAGTATTAGGTAAAAAATATTTACAAATAAAAGCCAAGCTGTGTAAAATATAATAAACGATAGCCGTTATTTCATGCAATGAATATTATATCATAAAAACATTTCGAATCCCGAAAAACTTTGGTTTACTGCCAAATAATCCTGTCCATTTCTTTTTTACTAAAGAAGTTTAATTAAAATAATATTATATGGCCGTTCCTTTTACCGAAGTTTATTTTTATAGGTACTCTTAAAACCATGGCTCAAGCGAACTTGCCAAATACGGCAAAACGACTTAACTGTCAAAGTTCGATGTAACTTCGATGATGTCGGTGACCTATTTCACGGTCGGCGTTTTTAATAGCCCTAACAGTAAGCTGAACCGGAGTTTTCTTTCCTTTAATAATTCTTGGAAAACAAATAAGGAGAATATGGTACTTTATTTTATTTATTTGGTCGTGGTTTACCTGCCAAATTAATATAAATTGACTTAAAATGTTTTTCAAATATAAAATTAATTTAGTTTTTATATCATACAAAAACTAAATTAATTTAATAAGAAATACTTATTTCTATTGTATCTCGGTTTTAATTTAGTCACAGCGACTTAAAATAAACAAAGAAAATAATATTACATTCAGTGATGGATGTTCTACATCTACACGTCTAATAAAAAAAAAACTTGTTATGTTGATATGCAAACCTTAAAAAAAGTTGCCTGTTCTTCACCAATATCACTCCAAAGCATATTAAAAAAACACCACCAAAATGTATATTTTTCCAAAAACATTTCCTACCTAATCCTCTTAGTAATATTATCACTCCGAATAAATGACCGCAGAGGCGTTCTTTACGCACCAGTATCGTTGTTCATAAGTATATTTATTAAAAGTTTTTTGTAGCGTCTATTATGAATTCCAAGGATTTTCTAAGTAACTTTGTAACTCGCTTGATTTACTAACGGCCAGAAAATTCCTCTGACGTCATCGTCGTTTTTTTTTTGTTTACTGCTGTTGCCAACGACACGCACAAAGACTTTTGAAATTCGAAAGAGTTGGTCTTTTGTGTTGACTGGTATAATACTTGTAAAGAGGTTTATTATGGTAATATTTAGAAAATTAATGCCTTTTCATTAAGTAATGAAAATAACATCATATTAGGTTAGCTGTCAACAACAATAAGAGTTGTCAGGATAATATAATAGTTATTTATCTTCCTGTCTATGAATAAAATTTTATGTTATACGTTTGTCAATTTTTTTTCCTAAAACGTTGTTCAAAATCTGATTAAAGAATTGTAGGATTGGCTTTCGGAGTGCCCTCTTAAACACAATTGTGCATTTTTGCAAACAATAAATCATTAGAGAGTTGAAGGTAACTTAAAACAAATACAACATATTTATAAATGAAACAAACAAAACACGAAATTTATAGGATTTACCGCATCACGAAACTTTATTACAATATATTTATTGCTAGTTTAAATGATATTCATAATGTATAAATTTACCAAATTGAATACAGTTGGCGTAATAATTATTATTTCAGCATTAGCTAGCAACTAAAATGTTTGTATAGAAATGCATAATCATGTGCTTTGGTAGCGTAAACAATGTAAAATAAACTGATAACTGTATATTTTAATGTTATTAATATGACTAGGTTTTCCCCATGGTTTTGCACATGTAACTATTTCAGAAAAATAAACTTTGCTTTCTTTAGAGCCAAACTTACCCCATAGCAAGTTTTATCTAAATCCATTCAGCGGTTTAATCGTGAAAGCTTGACAGACAAAAAAATACAGTTTTTATTTTTCCATTTATCAGAACGGCTAAGGAAACTTTATAATACTGGTTCCTTCCTTATCTTGAAGTAATTAACTACAATCTTAAACGACGTAATTTTATTACTTAAAGTGTACCTAAGTGTAAAAACTTTATTAAATTAAGTGATTATAATTATTAAAAAACATCAAGAATTAGATACTTCTTAATTATAATAAAAGGTCTTCAGCTTAAGTTTTCGCAGACGTAAACAAAACAATTAGGTTATTTCTATAATATTCCAAATTACCTACATAACGAAATTAATTAAAATGTACACAAAATCACAAATGAAGGTCCTTTCAAATAGTCTCGGATAATCTAATCTAATATAAATAGGTGCCTTCTTTAAGAAAACGAGGCTAATTTATTCGCCGTCGCCGTGTACAAGGTATTAACATTAAAGTTCTCTTCGTTTTTCTATCAAAAACAACCTTTCATCTTTAATAAACACGCCGCTTGTAAAGATTCTAAGGAAACAAGTTTAAGTAAGAGTGGAATTAAAACCTCATCTCAAAGAAAATTAAACCGCGAATAGTTAATGGGTCTTAACTCGATTTCGAAACGCTAACTTTGTCGAGAGCGAGTCGTTGGCTTCAATAAGATTCAGACAAGTTTGGGAAAATTTGCTTCCTTTTAAAACGGTCCGCCATTTAACCATCTCGGGAGAAAGCACTCAAAACAAAACTGGAGCGAGCTTTTATTTTTCACGAGATCCCTTTTGGATGGTTTAGCTGTAAAAAAAATAATTGTATTGTTATTGTTCAAGTTGGAGGACATTACACCTTTAGGTGCTTAAAATAAATTCTTCGCGTAAGGTAATCTGTATTTGGAAGTCCCGGTTTTTGTACACAGCAACAATTTATTTCGTTAAAAGCATTGGTGCTTGACTCAAATTGTGCTTACGTTGGAATCGGCCACACTATTTCTTTTGACGGCATCAAAACGGTTAAAGCCCTATTGATATATGTTAACGATAGGGCTCCATGAACCCAATTTGTCTACGGCTAAAAAGGGGTTCTCCCGAATCCATTCACATGCCGACTTTTTAGTGG
The DNA here is from genome assembly GCA_941860345.1 of Chrysodeixis includens. NCBI lineage: Eukaryota > Metazoa > Arthropoda > Insecta > Lepidoptera > Noctuidae > Chrysodeixis > Chrysodeixis includens. Next base: position 5,419,096 of record OW796097.1, read on the forward strand.
TCTTACTAGCGCCGATTGACTTCATATATCAAATAAGTGTAGTTTGTTTACATAAACAGAGTAGCTACAACTTGAATAACAGCAGATATAAGCACTTATTTTAAAACTCTAAAACTCTTCAAGTAAGTAAGATTTCATGTAATTTCACCGAAATAAGTATTAAATGAAATGAGGATATGTGATCTTAAAATTTGCTTCATCTAGAATCAATAGATTGATCACTTTTTTCAAACCCAACCCTGTTCATCTTATAAGGGAAGTTCAGAAAAGTTGTTTAATTATAACTAAATCACATTTGATCAAGTCACACAGACTACTAAAGAAAAATCAGTTTAACAACCCACTACATAGTAATTAACATCAAGAGAACATTTAAGATTAACATCTCTAATATTTTAATTAACCAACGAACAAGTCTAGTTATACCATTTAAGTTTGCTTTAGAAATTACTGCGCTCGTCGTTCTTTATCAAACTTATTCCTTCAAAGAAGACGTTTTAAAATTAAACATAATAAGTCGCCCCATTTAAATGCTTTTGTAAAGGAAAAGTGTTTAGAAACGGGGCTACTGACGTACATACACGAGTGGCTTATAACTCTTATAAGCATTTGTGGCTCGAGGGTCATTTAATTTTGAGTCTTAATGACGTCGCCTCCCTCAAAGAAAATCTTGTGAGGTTTAAATGAATCATTTTATTGGACGCCTTAGGATCTCAGATATAAGATAAATGAGGGTAAATGTTTGTTTTGTGATTAATGTTTTTCTTTATTTTATTAGTTATGTTATTTCCTTGGTACTGAAGAAATGAACATTAATTTCGCTTGGTCAGGGTCACTCCCAGTTGATGATGATGTTCAGACCTCTTTAATTTTACAATTGACAACATACTCGTAATTATAGTTAATGAAAAGCCAAAAGTACTTTATAGATTTGCTACTTTGAACTTTGTACTAAAGAATTGCCGCGAATTAAATCTCTAGCCCCCTTGCCTAAATCAATTAGGTTGTCATCTTCATTTCACTATGTTTGTGTATTTTATTAGTTCATTTAGTTTTACAAGAACTTTAAGGAGAATTTTCGTTTTTTCGTTTAGTAGCGAATATCGCAGCTTTACACTACTTCTGATCATTTGAGAGTAAGCGGTAATGCTCTAGAAAAACTGCATTAAGAGTATTTTTAACTTTAGTGCATGCTTTAAAATACTTTTGTGTTTAGACTGAGATGTTCAAAATAGCTTATCTTAAATGAATGAAGCTAAGTAATAGTAAAAAATGTTATATATTTTATGATGTAAATAGAGTCGGTTCATCCCCATGGTTTCATCTGTAATCTTTTGGCTTTCAATAATTCACCTCAATTTGATTCCTAATTTAACGTTTTTTGGCTGTATGAAAAAAAAACTATAAGTAATCTGCCAGTAAAATATGGTTCAAAAGTTTATGGAATAGTAATAAGCATGAAGAGAGAAAAGAACCCGATATTCAAACAAAACAATGCAAGTAACTGTTGCAATTAGCACAGTGACGTCACCGTCAATTTCCTCCACGAGTACAATCTTCTGCGGCTGGTTATCTGAATGTAATCCGTCTATCACCAACTCCTCAATAAGGAAGATTCAGATTTATGAATTGAGTTACCATAGATTAATGCTCCGAACTTGATAGATGATTTTAATTGGATTTTAGTAAAGTTTTTATTAACTTAAGTAAGATTTTTCACGTTTCCTGTTAGGTGAAACGAGTTATTTAATGTTTCTTAATATTGTGTTTGTCTATCGTATTGGTACGGTTAAATTTAGATAAGAGTAGTCATTTAAATTTAACTGTTAAGCTTGAATATGGTAATGTAATAATTATAAAATAAATTTCAACTGGCATTTATTTCTTTAATAACACTGACTAAAGAAATGTAATTAAATTACACAAAGCCAAATATGAGATCGACAGAACAATATTCACAAACAAGATTATTCGAAGCTTCCTGATTTTTTAAACGAAAAATGACAGATGGTATTCGGGTGACCTCAATATTTGGTAAGCATATTTACCCTGTCCAAAGCCGCATGTAAAAAGCGTCCCAGAAATTAAATTTTCAACAATGAAAAGCAAAATGAAACGTGTGATGTCATTGCCACAGCCGTATCAGCGGGACGAGGCTTAGCGCGTGTTTCTGAACTTAAAACCGGGAATGCACCTTTGTTATTCCATTTGCATTTATTATTTTTAAATGTACAGCCTTGATCTTTTTACTGCGTACTTTCTGAGTTACTGTGATTGCTTCGAGGGTTTCTGTCGCAAAGGATAAAACAAAAGAATGCCATGCTTTTATAGACCTATTTGACGCCTGATGACTGACATAACTGTTCATTTATAGTTCCCATAACGTGACGCCTGTCACGAGTCGAGACTAATCGAAAATTAATGTTATTAAAGTTTGGTAACGCCTTTGACCACATGCCGTCATAAAAACATTTGGTTCATTCGGCGACAGTAAAATGGATTATCACACACTTGCCTAATGCCCATGAAGGTTGTGTCATAAAACCACGAAGTTTAGTGTCACAAAAGACGATAGTGCGATGTATAAACTGTGTATATTTATGTTGCATGAGATAAACGGACAAAATGGAAATATTTTTCTTTCAGAATGTCGATGATATGCCCGTAATGCTTTATTAACAGGATTTTTAAGTAGCGATAAGGACACAAAATAAATCAGTAGTTTAAACTAGTTGTACTCAATGCGTATTATAATAATCATGATAACCTCCTTACCACTTTTTGGGATAAAATGAAAAGATAACGTACAAATTACACAAAGAAACAAAATGCAATCAAAGCAAACAAAAGAAAATAAGTAAATGATAAGCAAATAAAAAGCAAGATAACAAAAGTTAAAATAATAATTCGACGAAGATGAAACTTTCAGCGAATTGTTGTTTTTTCCCCGTGAAGCAACAGTAATTTTATTTTCCTAACTATTTAGGGCGAACAGTTTAATGAGTTCCTCACGCTAAAAAGGAGCGTCCGTTACCAGTCGCCCCTTTGCAATGTTAAACATTTAACTGAAATTGTATTACTTTTACACCCTTTCGTGAATGCGTACCGGACGAAACAATTTTAATAAATCGATCGTGCTTTTTTTTAAGGATATTTTTAGTGGATTAATTTATGCAAAGCTATTGTTGTTTTGCAGTAGAACTTGGAAAACTAAATTCTGTTTACATTTTCACCTTGTTCCAGTGAACAGACTTTTGTTGAAATACACTAAGCCAAGCTTTTTAGCGTCTAAAGAAGAGAATATTCCTAATTATTATGCAAAAATAGACGATTGAAAAACTCAAACGTTGTAAAAGATTGAAAAAAAAAATCTTGCAATCAGCTTCATCTATTGACGCTTTAGTCAAAAAAAGGAGTTTTAATTGAACGCGCAGTTCCTGTGCAAAAGCTTTTAGAGAAAATAAAAATGAGAAAAATTAAATGCAAGCCGGTCTTTGCCGGGCGGTTTACACGCGGTACTTTCACAAAGCGGCACTTAGCTCGGTCGACGCTTAGTGACCACCCTACGAGCCCTTTAAAAAAAAAACTACGGTCAATAGCGAAAAAGAAATTAGAGCCAACGACGACACTAAATGAGAACATACATTCGAACGTTTAGAATTGTTCGAGAACACTCGGAAACATTCGGTTAATGAAATTCTTGTTCGGTTATACCGAGTCAATTTAGGTCTTTTAGATTTTTCTTCATTTTCCAATGGTTTTCAAACTGAAACAGCACTGAAAACCTTGTTACGTCAGACCTTTTCAGGAGCAAAGGTCAACTTATTTGAAGTTTTAATTACTATCGACAACTTTCTTTAAAGATACTTTGAGTTAAGTAAAGTAAAAGGGCTTTTCTTTGTTTAAAATTTGCTTTGGTTAACCATAATGTGATTAAAATCTGTTTGAAATGTGACCCCAGTGGAATATAATACGCGAGTAATTATAATTTACTTTTATTTTGATATTATTGCAAATGAGTTGTTTAAGTAGTCAATTAATAAAAATATACTTATAAAGTTATGCCTTTCTTTTACAGGCAGGCGGCGCCGTTGCAAAGGATTAAACGTTATTACTAGCTTCATCAATTATTAAGTGAATTTAAGTACTACTTACTATACCTGTTAAAAAATAATTGAGTGCTTATGTACTAAGAAAAGATTAAAAATATATCCTCAAATTTTGTGCTCCAAATTCTGGGGTTTACCTAAGAACCTTAAAAAAATATGGAACAGTGTGTGAACTTTTTAGAAACTGCCTGCTTATTTTTACTCTTGATGTGGAATTATATTTAGGAATACTATGACGAAGTATAAATAACTCACAACCGGTGTTTGAAGAAAGAAACTGACCTGCCCTATCAATCAAACAAAGTTCTAACAAAGCTTTTGTTTGGTTCTTACATGCTACGCAATCGGCAGTGACCCCTAAAATTACTACCTACACATACTGGCTCTACGCAGCAATGAAATATGCTACGCAGTACATTTCAAACTAGTATTTCGGCAACTAAACCACTCGGCTATTCTAATAGTCGAAAATAACTCGATTAGTAAATTACACTCGTAGCATTAATTGCTACGAATTTCGTAGCGCTACGTCACCCGTTTTACTTTGTGACATATAAACATTAAATTAATATTACTACACATTAACGTTACACGTAGATGTCGTATACGAGTCGGGTCGTGTTAAATAGCCTGCAACGTGCTTTGAATATTACAGTTGACGTTAGTGGGAAGAAGGTAGACGTCACAGGAAAATGCCCGCGTCATGTTACTACGAAAACGTTGAGTAGTTACGGTAAGCGATGAAGATAGTGCTTTGATTAAAGAGTTTGGATATCAGAAATAATGTCAGTTTTTGACAATGACTAAACTTCGGTGGTTTATTGATGTACATTTAATACTGCAAAGATAAACAAATAAATTATGTGTATGATACATTTAATATACAAACCAGTTAATTTCATTAATTTTTACTTTTGTTCTTCAAGAAGCGCTTTTTTCTTCTAGACTATGATGATTTCTATTTCATTTTATTCTCTTATAAGTGTCTTAATGTCTGATCATAACCCTTTTATGATCACTAATAATTAATATCGGCATTAATAGAATGCATTAGCATAATGTTGCAGTGAATTAGGCTATCAATTTCAGTCTGGCCGCTAAACTAATTATTTGTTACATTGCTTATGAGTCCATAATGATTATGTTATTCAATAATTGCTTACACACATAATCTATTGATACGTTTTGAATTTTGATGAATGCACTAGAGACGTGTTAACTCGATCCTACGGGAGATTCCACAACAGCTTCTGATTCCCAACGATGTTGGTGTAGTAATAGGTACTTCGCTGGGCGAAAGTCGTCATACAATGACATTCAGCAGATAAACGGCACCGAACACTCCGACCCAGAAAGTGCTGGCGATACGACTTTAATACGCACCGCGAGAACTAGTTTGAACCGGCGCAGGATAGAGAATTAAGGACGATCTTAGAGAAGGCCTTTGCCCAGCAGTAGGACACTACAGGCTAGGGAGAAAAGTAAGTACCGCTATAATAATATTACTAACTCATAGAGGTTCGTATATAGCTCTAAGAAACTGTCTTACTATTACCGAATCAAGATTGAAGGTACCAAACTGAGATTGTAGCAGTTGTAAAAATGAGACAGCGTAATACAAACCGTAGAGCGGTATCTCGCTTTACATTTTCGATTTCTTTTTATAAATAAAATGTTGCTTTTATTATAAATAATTACAATAAACTTGGTAATCATGCATGATAAATATAATAATATATTCATATAATATTAAAATGATAATTTTATTGGTGTAGGATATCATTGAAATATGATGTATTCATAAATGCTCTGTGTATCTACAGAGTGATATAATTAATTGTGCTTTCAATGTATTTCGTTGATTAACGGAAACATTGTATTGTATAATGGACGAATATTTTTGCCAATTATTTACTTGCTTGATTGATATTTAGAATTAAATTCTATTACCACTTTATAGAATATTTTTTTTTATTGGCTACATAAGTTTAGGTATTAGTTTAAGGACTTTAGTAATTGTTCTTTGAATCTCGTGGAGTGTTTAAATTAAATTTTAATTAACTACCTGATATTGCAAACATAAATGAGTAAATATTTTGATTTTAAAGTAACACTGGCAGATCGCAGGTATACTCATATTACAGGTTACTGAAATGGATCTGAAAATGTTCGTAACTTCTAATTCGTTCGGTTTTGTTTTACATTATGCATCGATAGAAATTTAGCAGTAAAAAGCTTTTTCTGTCAAATTTCTCAAACAACACCAGTTGCCAAAAACCTTCAAACCCAACAACCCCATTTAATACAAACACACATTATCTCAACCCATACAAAATGTCATTATGAAGTAGAATACATTAGGACGAATCGAGACGTTCATTTCGTACTTCGCAAATTCCAAATCGTTCGGTAAGCAAATAATTTATCACAGTCATGTCAACTAAGAGCAGGCTTCGACGAGAGGAGAAACACCTTTTTAAGAAAGTTTTGTGGATCGATCCTCGTATGTAGGTATTATATGCTATGTGATTGATGCGAGCGGTAAATGTATAAGTATTCAGTATCGATTGATTGATGAAAGTCGGTTAGTCAAGCCGCAGCGGTCACCGCTGCTACTTATCTAATTTACGTCTTTATGATTTGTGTTCGAGTGGTGAATTTGTTATTTGTATGTTTTTGTATCATAATTATTTTTTTTTATTAAACGAACGGATAATTGACGATGTTGTCTGCTCCTACTTCTATCAAGGTTAAGATAAAAGAAACTTCGCACACTTTCTGATTAGTTTAACATCTCATAATCTCCTAACTCACATCATCTTTATGTAGCTATATCTTGTAATACCTAGGACATAAGGTTTTATTTGTCAGTTTATCTGAACTATTAGGAACATATCTGTCTGTAGTGGAAGCATTAGCTAATCAGTTTCGTTGAAACTTGCTAATTGCTTGGGGTCCCTAAGACAGGTTGATCGGTAGATGGCCGCTACATACAGTTAGTACTGATATGAGGGTGTAAGCAGAGAACATTAGAATATAAGCATATGACGTCGATCAGCATCCTGAATTATCTTTTGAGATCTTGAGAAGTGGAAAAAGGCTTGTGATACATCCAAAAAATATGTTCCCAACTCAAATGTTATAACTTTAACTAGCAAGATAAAAACAAAATTCCTTGGAACAAAAGGCGAGTTGCTAACTAGGTACATCTCATTTTATACACAGTGCAAACTTGTTTCTCATTTATAAGTTTGCTCTCACAACTTGTTTCAAACGTCAAGTGGCAGCATGCAAAAAAATGCATAATTTTAAACTCCCATGAAAATTAACAATGCAAAAAATAAAAAGGGAATATAAAACTTCCTTAACGAGGTAACGCAACGCGGCTGAGGTATCTAACCGTCGTTTATGTGGAGCCAACTGTTACAGTACCCGCGGGTTTGCTCCTTTAAAATATTTCCACATTTATAAAGCGTGAGATATTAAAAGGCAATTTACGAGGTACCAGCTTTAAACGAGAAATACTCTGTGATTTTTAACCGTTTTGCAGCAAAAACTACCACCTAAGTTTTAATCTTTTGGTAAGTGGCAGTTGCGATTAACGTGGTTAATTTCTTTATGATTTTCCCGTTTGTTGTGTGGTGTTTATAGTTAAAATCTGTATTTAGACATGTGACATAACTCATTAATACAAACCTTCTTTTAAAGATGTAATAAAATAGAAAAAAGTGTTGTTCAAAACTTCTAATTAACAAAGATTAATTGAAAAAGATTGTTTTATTTTTTTCTACAAACTGAGTTTGACTTCGTAAAACTTGGTTACAATTTTACCTACACAGATAAACGGTACTAACGATTTTATTATTACATAAGTAAGTTTTCTGCTCAAACAGTAAAAGTTAATTAACTCGAAATTCATGGCGTGACTTAAACTTTGAAGTAGGCGTAACACCGTAGCTTTTTCAAAGGATTTCTACCTAAAGTTTATATTGCAAAACATCTCGGATGAGTCATTTAAAGGGAAATGTTGAAAACCAAAATGTGAGCGAAAATGTTTGGACTAGCTTCTGGGCACAATTTCGTTTATTAGTTTTGTTACTCTGTGCCTTCTTTGGTGCATTAAGACGGTTGTGGACCTTTCAAAGTTTTGAACTCAAAATTGGCATAACTCTTCCACAGGGACCACTCAAAATATGTTTATAATTTAATTAAAGACAATAGTAACAATTTGCGTATATACCTAATAGTACTAACTGTTGCCCACGACTTCGCCCCCGTGAATGTCGGTTATAGCTGTAAAAACATAACCTCCATGTATCCCAGTCGGTTAAAATATAGCCTAAAATAGCCTATGTGTTTAACTAATTTGTCAACTTAGTCCATACCAAATTTTATTAAAATTGATCAACCTGTATAAGTGTGAAAGAGTAACCAACCTTCATCCATTCATACTTAGAAACTTTCGCGTTTGTAATATTAGCAGAGTAAATGCTATTACCTAAATTTCAAAGACCTTTAAACCTAACACCAATTAGATTCCTTTTCATTGACAATATTTGACAGCACCCGTATTAGCTAACTCAATGATTTACAACCTACATCATACAATAGTAAATCAGTCGGACAACGGTCGAAACAGATTGCAGGCTGTCGTTCAGAGCTGAGGCACAATGATTTGTGTAACTAGTATCTGTCAGTTGGTGAGCATCGCTGTGGGGAATTACATGTCAGCTGCAAGGCGGGGACCTTTGGTTTAGCTACTTTAACGACCGGATTTCAAAAGTTCTGGAGTTAGTTAGCTAGAGGATGAATACACGTTGATGCCCTTTGGTAACAGAAATGCGTTTAATTTACGACGTTTCGGTGAAGTCTGGTGAGTATATTTCGCTTTCGTGCGTGGATTTAAGTCTACTTCAAAAAAATGTTTGTGAACCTACGTCTTTTGATAAGCTGCTTTTTTTTCAATGTGATTTTTGTGAAGCGATTAATACTAAATTTGTCCCATACACAAACGCTACATTCATGATAATTGTTTCGGTTTTTTTTTTCGTAATAGTTTACCGTTATCTGCTGACAATCCCTACACATTGCACATAATAATATGCCTTTTCACCTATCAAACAATTCAAATGTCATTAAACGATTAGTCCAAACGAAAACCTACCAAGGACATAATTACTCAAACAGATACGAGATAAATCAACGAAAGGTAATATACTAAACCAAACCTACACACGGACTGTGATTGAGCATGTTTTATTGCCACCGGTAATGCATTCCAAAGTAAAAGCATTGAACCGAGAAAGATTTGTCAAAGAATACCAGGAATACGACCCTACATTACTTGGTATTTCAGATTTAGATTATTTAGTGAATTTGAAAGGCATTTTCAATGAAATTTCCTGAAATCTGTTGCTTGAAAATATTTATATTATTTGATTATAATATGATGGATATAATGTGATTGAAAGAATGTTGGTTCGAAAATATATCTCAAATACCAAAAAAATCTGAGATATGTACTATACTGCTTCTTCACTTTATTTATGTATATTTCTATATGAACATATTGGTGTAGGTTCATATTTACGACAGGGCACCAGAAATCTACCTGTATATAATATATCTTCTTCTTTCCTGTCCATCCAAAAGTTGTCCGCAAGATTTCGCTATTAGCGATAAGACCGCCATGATTGTACCCTTACCGTATATAATTTCCTTTTCATAGCTGTAACTAGTACTACGGTGTACAATAAGGAGTATTCTATTCTACTTACAAAACAGCTATCGACAGCATAATAGAACAAGAATTCCGTGGTTTAGCGACGACCAGCACTGACGTGCTAATATTTTTCGTAAAGTATACTGAATAACGTAAAAAAATAAAATGCTAATGGAAGGTTAACATTTTGCTTTCAAAATGTCTAGTTATTGTGGCTTTTTACATAGAAAAATTTTAATATTTGTATTAATTATCGATCTATTATTCATATTTACATACATACTTCTATCACTTTTAGTTATAGATTAGAAATGGAAACAGTTTCTCGAAGGGTATTTGTGTATACCCTGACAAGCCTCTATAATAATTAGCAGATTGTATACCTCTAAACATTGCTTGGAACCCGACGCACAATGAATGGACGGTTCATAGCGCTACATGATGTTATTAGAGCAGGGCACTACATGATCTCACAATTAAATACAATTGTTCCCGTTGTGCGAGCGAGATAGCGCATTGTACAATGTAGAGCAGCGTCTCTCTTTCACAACTTACATAATCTTCCTTCAAGAGCTGATTGTAGAGTCTCGAGATACTATTTGTGGTTTATGAAATAGAGCATAAGTTCACCGGCTATTTAATATTACCCGTTTCTCCGTACTATGAGTCAGTGATTTAATATCTACGCCATCTACCGGTTGTATACGTAAGCTATTTCCATGTTCTAAGAACAGTTTCGTTAGTAAATTATGTATAATATTGAAGCTTATATTGTTATAGTATTTGCATTGTAGGTTTCGATTTAATTGTGTTGCATAATGTTTGTCTATGATTATGTAAGTTATCAATACAAAATAATAGTTGTTGAGTTCATGTAACAATTTGTGCCTGAAACCTAGTATCTGTTTATTGGTACAAGTTGTTTTTAAGATAGAACCGACACTGTTATGATTTCAGTTGCTTTTATAAGGATTAAGTGAATCAAAATATCGATTAATATATTGATTAAAAATTATAACAAATCTCGAAAACCATATTATTTAAGTCAGTGCGAAGAATATGGGCGAATCTTGCTCATCCCTGTACTGGGTTAGATTAGTTTAATTTAAATAAACTAGCGTACATACAGATACAATTTCATTAAAAATAAATCCAAAGTGTAGCGATTGCAGTTTGCTGTTAAATCACAAACAATCGATACGTACGTGTGTGCGTTGCGTGCCATATACCGTTTGTTTGCAAACAATATTTGTTGATGAAAAAAATATGATGGTTCGAGCGAAAATCGACTGTCGATAATAAAAGTTTTGTTTGTCGCTGTAAAATGTGATCTTGTTTTCCGCATAGCAACGCGTTCGTTTGTTTCACTCGGTGTTGTTTCAATTAATATGATAGTACGTTAGTTTGAACTCCGTCTACAAATACAATTAACAAAGTGGTATAGAATTTTATGTTGTATTGGTTTTTGACAAATAAATGTGTAAATTTTTACTTGATTGTGAAGTTGAAGTCTAATATTAAATTCGCATTAACGATTCCTTATTACTACGCATGTTTTTTTTCTAAATTTATTTATATCCATTCCACTTTCATTACATGCTATTACAGCTTACATAATACACACATTGATAAACTGGGTACTTTTCTATATATAAAAAAACAGGAAACTAAAAATAAAAATCACATAATAAAAACCAATCTCTTTGAAGAACCGCACGAAGAAAATGTCGAGGAAAATCAATTCTCATAACCATTCGCCCGTATAGATATAATCAGAGCAATAAAACGCGACAAACCAATTGACAAACGGCATTGCCAGCTATCTCGGCAAAGGGGACAATTAGAGAATGCAAACTACAAAGGCCTTACCACCACTTCTTAAAACAATATAACAATTGCGGAAAAGAGATGCCGCTCTACGCCGTGTAGAGTTCTATCACGCTTCCACAACTACGATAAAACTTCTTAAAGACGGGTGGTAGGCCCACAGGAATGGGGAGTCCAACATTGTCGGCTAATTACATTTGCCATGCTTGCTCTCACACAAATATTACTGTATTTGTGATTGTACATGTGCTATATACAAGTGCTAATTGCGAAGAGAAGTTAGTGTCTTCACAGCCGGAGATACGGAGATAGGTTTTGTCTTACTAATTTATAGACGGCGCTAATTAACGCTGTAATTATTGAAGGCATTTGCATTTGTAGAGACGTTATGTTCGCGTACTCTGTAATCGATTTGTGCTTAGGAACTTTACTTGTTAGGCATCCGGTTTAGGAATTTAGATTAATTGGAAATATGAGCAAAAGAGTTTGGCATTCATAAATATTTTTTTTAACTTCATTAATTTCTCCTGTATCCTCTCTAGCCAATCCAAACATTGTTTGAAAAAAAGTAAGGCTTTCTAAGCTATTTTGGCGTCGGTTTTTAGGTTTTCAGTCTTATTGCATATAGTTAAATACCGTATTTTATGAAAAGTGGCTGAATTCTACAAGTTTAGTAGTGTATTTTGTCACTTTAACTAAAAAAGTCGTTTACAATTTAAAGATCAAAACCCAACCCTTTTTTAACAACTTAGAACCTACGTAAACAACTTTCAAACTCCGTAGTATTCACTTAGTCACTAACTTACCTATCGGATATAATCCTAGTCTTGTAAAGTTTTATTATTATCCAAACTAGATTCGCTTCAAGTACACAAGTTTACTTCAAAGTATAAAGTAGGTAACCTAACAAAGAAACTCTTGACAAAACCATTTCATATTTGCAATTTAGTTTTCATGTTATATTTGAATCTTGTATGTGAAGATACAACTGTAACGAGCAAACAGAATAAGTAGAACACATGCGTTGCTTTACTTCTTGTAGTTTGTTTTGTTAAGTCTTTTCCTAACTATAATTTACTAAATTTAATTCTCGAAATTACAAAAAGCGTACGCAAATTATATCAGAGGACCTACGACCTCTTCTTAAAGTAATAGTAAGCCCACAGAAAGATGATATCACATGATATCATAATGCGTTAAAAATGTTATATACCTACGTAGAGTTAGTTCTACTTTTACTCTAGTCTAATCAACTCATTCTATTTTGGTCCGCTGAACAGAAGGCGTTTGTAATTTATGTCCAGCAAAAAACAAAAGAAAAAGACTCCATCTTATCATTTACGAAGACAACAATACATCAAACCCAATGCTATTTCGGTGTCAAAGAAAGCGCCAACATAACACTATTTCTATAGGTTGTTAACGCCACATCCAACTACTCATTTGTCGGAGTAAGTCATCGCATTACGAAACAGGAGACAATTACTGGACGGGAAACAAAGGCTCACGTAAATGCTGGCTACCTCACTAATTACCTTATTTACCTCCATCCTTTCTACATAGCCCTGTTTGTCCCCTTGTTTGGCTTTCATAAGTGTCGTTAACACCATGTTAGAGTCACTTCACACGGTGCGTTGGAACGTGAGGAAAATGCGCATTTAAAGCGACGTTTTTTGTTTTTGTAATTACTTTTTCTAGCCCTGTAAAGATTATTCACGCAAGGTAAAGTTTCTACGATTCATTCGAAATTTGTATTTGATGCAAACGTCTTTTGTTTCCTTCATTAAATGAAAGTACGCTGTTTATTTTCATTTTTAAAACATCGCAATTTTATCCGATGAATGGAAAGAATTACAGACGATTTTTACATCACTGTTACCCCAAGAGACTGGAAATATGGCGAGGAAAAAAATACCCTCAAAGTTATTTTATTATTTCTCTTTCATTGGTATGTGAAATAATATTCATATTATTGCCTTCTGGATCAGTGAACATTCACTGAACACTCATATTGTGACGGATAAAATCTCACTACGTTGGGAAATGACGAATAAAAACCATGATTTTTTTTCTTTCGTTTTTAAAACACCATAAAGGAAAATGCAACTATATTATATGGCTTAACTTCTTAAGGCTACAAGTTAGAACGTTAAAAGTATAAATGTATAGATAAAAGAGTTTGTTTAATACATTTGTGAGCCCCAATTGGCACATTGAATAAGTGTTCAACCCCTAGCTCGGAGTATCGCGGTTATAAATTCCCTAGAGACACATTGTAGTCATTTGTTTCGAAATTTAAATCGCATTTTCATGTTTTCCAGCCTGATAAATGAGATGTGAAACCTCGAGTTTAAAGTTGTACTATAAATATGGCTATTCAACTGTAGGTACATTTAGTAATAAAGTCTTTCATAGAAAGAAGTTCTTCTAAACTCAATTTAGTTATTCTGGTAGTGGCACAGCTCTTACCTTATTATCCTAATCGTATTTCATAAAATAGACGTAAAATGTTGTAACAAAGTTTATTTTATCTCAAACTATTACCTCAATTTTATTTCTCGTAATAAGGTTGGCAATGACGACCCAGAATATTCTGGAATGTTCGTGAAAGCGTTCGTGTGAAAAGACTTTTACGTATCACCTAGTAAATAGCTTTGTACTAGAAACAAATTAGGCCTGTTTTTGGCATTGTTTTGCGTCGCGTTTATATAAATTAGTTCGTCATTGTTAGTCAGGGCTACCACAGCCAGAATTTTGTTATTTGGCAACGCGACATTTGGCAGCTTCGTTATATTAGGAGAGAATAATTTTGCTTGTATTTCAGTCTAAAATACTATCGAAATCGTTGTATTTAATATTCATAACTACTAATTTAATTAAACGAAAATGGTGTTGCTCTCATTTGAATGAATTTCTTAGACACTTTGCTTTGACTAACGTCGGTCAAAAGTAATCCGATTATTGGTAAGCAGCTTAATATTATTTTTCATGTTGCTTACTTTCTATATTTTTCATTTTAGTACATAGAAATAATAGAAAATTGAGTGCCCACCACTTAAAAATGTATTATTGTAGTTGTAAAAGAGAGACGATGCTCTACGTTATGATGTGCAATGTCACGCTTGCACAACTGCTTCAAACTTACTTTAAAACGCAACGGTAGGCTCCCAGAACTACTGAAGTCTTTCATACATAAGGTAACATTGATATCAGATACCTGACGACTTTAGTCTCTTACGACGAATATGTCTGCTCGGATAGCCGAGTGGTATAGGTCACCCCACTGTGCGCGACGTGTCGCGGGTTTGATTCCCGCGTACGACAAGAATTTGTGCGTATCACAACTGCTTTTTCTGGATCGGGTGTCACTGTGCATGTGAATTGAAAGTCTGTAAAACGCCCCGCGATACAAGGATTAAATTCCTTAGTACAGGAGTCGTTTTCTTAAATGGTAAAAAGATAGTAAATGGTATGTTCAAATCTCTACGTGCTTGTGATGCGGTAGAATTTATCTTGGAACGTAAAATCCTTCGTTTCGGTATACTTGCGTTGCATTGTGTACGTAGCCTTAGCCATCTTAGTTGAGACAACATGAACAACGTTGCATGGTAACACGTCCAGTAACAACGAAATATGAGCAATTAAAATGTTAATTTCATTAGCTTTGGTCATTAGCTCGCTTCATTGTTTATGAATGCACTCTTGAATTTAAGCTGGGACCAGTAACATACAAAGTGCTGTGACTTAAGCTAGATTATAGTACTTAAATGTTACGAGTTATTGCGAGCTTTTTGAAACAAATTTCAATGTAGGTAGGTAACTACTTGACCAGCCAGAAGTTAAAAAATTAAAACGTTTAATCACTGTGACTGTAGATATTTAATATCTACTGAATAAATAGTTTCAATAAATAGATTCGTGTAAAAATTCATAGGAAGAAATTAATTTTAATTATTACGCTGTTCCACCTAAATCGCTGTATCTCTTAACTCTAATTCCTACTAATATTTTAAACACGAAGTAGTCGACAGGGGAAGAGGACGACCAATAAAACAATGGAAGGATTGTGTGAAAGATGATATGGCTGCAAAGAGTGTTACTTGCGAGATGATGTCAGATAGGAATGTGTGAAAAAAGAAGACATGCTGCGCCGACCCCAAATAATAATTGGGATAAGGGGAAGGGAGTGATGATTTTAAACACGAAATGTAAAGTAAGGATAGATGGATGAAGTCTTGCACGCTCAGACGGTGAGACCGATATTGATGAAAGTTTGGTTTGGAGGTAGCTGACACCCTAGTTTGGTAAAAACATAAGAAAGGATACAGGTTGCTCTTTTCGCATAGCTCTAAAACCAAATTCCGTGTTGGGTATTTCAGGCTAAGCCTAGTGTTAAAAATAATACATTTTACCTTTTACAAGTCAAGTCAGCTAAACAACCGCAGGTATAGTAATTACACTACAGTTAGTGTAATTATAATTATCTGTTAACAATCAAATCCTCATCAGCTATTCACATTGCTACTAAAGCACCAGCCCAATTGATGTCATTTTGCGTGTTTATAGTCAATAAGTATCGAATTAAATGAATATGTTCGGTGATTGGCACTTTATAATTGGTCGTTGATTACTTATAAACCTTCATTTTGTGATTTATGTTAATCACTTTTTATAAAGAGCCTCGATTTCTGGTTTACCGATTTTATTTGTTTTGAAACCTATGATAATTGTGATATTTGATTCAAAAACTATCAATTAATCATAGCATTTGACCAGTTTTTTTACGCTAATAGAAGAAAGATTTTTCGCTCGATTTTTTTTATCATGTCATATATTTTCAATCCATGTTCATTTGAATACCCATTACACTTTTACTCTACCTTTCATTTAAATAAATTAACTGAACATCATCTATAAATCAGTACAAATCTCTTCAATACGAAGCCTCCAAAATGTAAACGGTTTTATAAAGAAACTTTGTAAATCTCCAGCAAGGCAGACGTTTCGTATGCACACAGGTACGCTCAATCAGTTCTCAAAGAAGCAAAGGAGACGGATGCCGACGTGAGATCAAAGGCACTCGTTACCTCCGTACACTTTGTTAGGGGGCTTATTCTACGGCGGTTGCGTTTTGGAATGATTTCACTAAATTTTGAATGTAATTTCAGTTATTTAGTGTTTTGGTTTTGCAGTCCATTTCGACTGTTGTAGCTTTTATTCTTTACATTGAAATCATATTACAACAATGTAAGCATTTTGGCCTGTACCTTTCCACTGTTATGCAATGGCCACTTTTCATAAAACCACTTTGTTAAGCACGCAAGCTCTCATTTTAAATACGTATGTCACACAATTATCACTTTCAAATATTGGTATCTGGAATAGCTAACAGCTATGGGTCAGCTATTCCAGATAATGTTGTGACAAACGTATTTAAAATGAGAGTTGTTGGAAAATTGTAGATGAGATTTCGGGACTCAATATTTCCACGGAACAAAAGCGATTACTGTAACAGTACAAATCATTGATGAATAATCCTATTGGTTTATGAAAACAATAGATACCTACGTATTATTAATGTTGTTTACTTATCGCACCTTTTTTCAGATTTTTTTTTTAATTAATAGATTGTCATAAATAAATTGTGATAAGTAAGTTTAAATAACAAACCGTTCTAAACATGAAATAAACACGACTCAAACATTTATAAATTGAACTAAATATAATATTAAGTCTTAAGTGTTCCGCTTTGAAATCGCATGTTAACCGTATGAAAGTCTTTAACATTTTCCCAGAATAAGTACTCTCTAATTTTAACGAACCAGAACTTGAAATATTACTAGCCTCTCAAAATACATATAATATTTACCTCTAATACTGACCAAGAGACTTACCTACTACAAAATACTTTGACGTTAAGAATTTAGATTGAAACGTCCAATCCATTGCTGTTTGCACGGAACTATTTATTAAGAGCTCTGATACAGAAAATTCAATGTACTGCAAACTCATCTCAAGTACACTTCGCTCTCGGTAGCGTATCCAGACTTTTATAAATGAAGTAGTGCTCTCAAAGTACCTACCTAATGTCGATTTCATGGACTTGATATCGACGTTTCGTAGACGCAGCGATTTCAAAAGTAGGGTAATACGCGGGTGTAATATGTTCCAGTATCTAATTGAATGGAATTTCATAATGTGGCAGTGAGATCGGCTCTTCTATATAAAAGCGGTATAGCCTATGGATATGCGAGCGAGGGATTGTTTTCATGACACGACTGACTTGATGAAAAAAAGTTTTTCTCTCTTGACAATCGAGTAATCCTACAATTTATAAACCGGAACGCGGTTTTTAAATCGACATTGTAACATATAGTACATAACATCCCTACATACCTCTTCTGCGCTGTGATATTGTGTTCATTTCATTTACCCCTTCAATACTCGTAAGTAATTAGGTACTTGCACATTTAACTTTACTACCCTTGTTTTAGGGAGACTAAAGTATCGTTGCGGATGTAACATGCCTGCCTAATGAATGTATTACTGCTCCCGTTGATAGCTACCTACCTACTAAGTGAAGGGAGAAGATTAAGGTTAAGTGGAGGCTGAATTCTAATTTAGACGAGTGATTATTCGATTAGTAAATCGAGTTTTACTCGAGTGTAATCGCTATTCGATTACACACCACTTGATTCGCTATTTCTTGAATTAGAGTGCCGGAAGATAAATAATGTAATTTGTTTTATTGGAATTGTATTTTTGGGGTTGTTTATTTGTATTATTTTGGTGGTTGGTGTGATATCATTGTTAGGAAAATTAGCGATGCGATTAATTCGAAATTTACACGCCAGTTGCCGATGTATTGCTAATTTGCTAATTGTTAGGTGATAATAACAAGGAGGATCGATGATCTGGTTAAGATTCCAGGAAATAGTTAATGGTTTCTGGGAGTCCTATGGACAGGCCCCTTATCCCCCCTCTGTCCGTTCATAGACATTTTCCAGGCTTTGCTATGCCAACAATTAGGTTGTATCTATTATATGAGTACAGATGTTTGTGTGTTTTAAGTATTAGCCAAATAAGTAGCGCAACAGATAGACAGTCTGACAAAATTACTGTTGACATTGTAATCAAATGTTCAACGTCTTTTATCAGATTCCTATGTAAGCAAAAATCACGATAAGTTTAATTTATTAGCATTTTATAAATAAACAAAATTCAGTAGTTGTACCATAGGTACGGAAAGTATCAAATAACTTTTGTACCAAAAAGTAATTAATAGGAAATGAATACAGTCCGTAAATAACTATTCATTTAATTGGTTTCCCATTCACAATTACCCTTAGTATTAACCACATCAATGGGTAAAAATAATGTGTAATTATGCCTGTTATCCCCAAATTATACAAGTTGGACTTAATTATAAAATGGTTCAGTTAATTTTATATTAATCGAAAAATATCATAATGGATGTCGAAATTGTTTTTTTTTTACTTGAATAGTTTTGTACGTATTATGAATTCGCGTTTAATAACGTTATAATAATAAGGAACTGCAGCCTATTCACGTTCCATCGCTGGGTACCGGCCTCTTCCCATATAGGCATTGGTCACCACGCTAACTCAATGCTGATTGGCGATTTATAATAGGTATAATACCTCACGAATTTATTAATTTAATCTTTTTAAAAGACATGAAAGCTGTACAGTAACAGTGAATATTATTGAATAGAAAAGCTATAAATTAGACTTAAACTTCAAGTGGGCTGTGCTTTAGAACAATTTTCCAGGAAAATCCAAATTATTTGGATAGACTAAACTTTATATTCTCAGAAAGGATACTCCAATGTTTTCGTAAACCAGGCACTCAATTCTCTAATATAATCTGTTTCGTTTTTAAGTGGTATAAGTAGTTTTTAGCTTTCGTATATATATACAACGTTGATAAAAGCGAGAGGCATTAAATGAAACCACATATTCTGTATATCATTATAAGGCTACACAACAAAAATCAAATCAATGTAAGCAATATTTTTATAATAACTTTCGTGAGGATGATTCATACTTAAAACGTTATAACGGTTTACTCACGCCTATTTATCGGGATAGCCCGACTAGTTTCGGACCAACCGGAGCCCACTAGATAACTATACCTATAAAACTTAGTCACCTAATCAGGAAGATACAGCATGTTCAAACTAAAAAAAAACTAAAAAAATATCCTGTGACTAAACTATTGCTTACATTGATTTGATTTTTGTTGTGTAGCCTTATAATGATATACAGAATATGTGGTTTCATTTAATGCCTCTTGCTTTTATCAACGTTGTATGTTTGTAAATATATAAGTTTTAGTTTTATGGTATAAATGTACATAGTAAATATATGAATAAAATTAATTATACCTAAAAAAATGTATCACTACAACTTAAAAAAAAGGTTGTCGTCGTACCTATGTCTACATAACCCTACTCCGCCACACTTTTGTATTAGTCGTATCGATATATCACACGAGCAATCAGCCACGCGAGGATCAAATATCCGTTAGCCTTATTTGTTCCTTTAAGGGGATCAAACCCTCAAACCATAACAACGCAGGTAGATAAGCGGTAGCCGATTTACGGATCGAAGTATCATCGCCCCTTTAAAAGTAAAAGACTGGCAATCGGCTAAAAAAATAGAGGAAAGTTTTTTGGAAACAAATGAATAAATAATAAAAATAAATATTGCGATATTATAAAACTTACTGTGTCCCGCTGTGTGTGTGGGTTTGCGTAAATAAAGTAATCTAGATCCCACTTAATAGCTTAAGTAATTTCGAGGCAAATTTGATTGAAATCAGTCTTAAGGTTTATCTGTGAAAGCGTTTCTGTTACTTTCACATTTATAACACTAAAATAGAGACAGAGGCCTAAATTGAATTATCCGTTTTTCATACCTTTAGAGTATAGTATACCATAGCCGGAGACGAGCTTTACACGAGTGAAACCACGGGCCTCCACTAGTATACTATACATTTATTGTAGGAATATAATAACATGCGTCTCAAATACAGATATCTGTCCATGCATTTGACATTTGATACCTAAAAGCAAGTAACTAGAGCTTCGGATTAATTTACCCTGTTACGTAACGGGACTAGTCTGCAATTCTGCTTAGTTTGTATTAAGTAATTGCTGTGTGTTATGTATGTGGTGGACACTATTTTGGTCTTGTGGTTTAAACACAGTTTCAATGGAGTCCCTTAATCTGAATTGACGTTCAAAGTAAAATAACTTATTGAGAATTTGTTTCGGCCAACTGCAGGATAATTTGTTTCGCTAATGAAAATACATAAGGTACATTTAAGTTTTCTTCAAAATTTTTAACTATTTATTTTGACACGAATTTTCGATCTACAAAATCTCATAATAGCACCTGTACTGGTAACCTATGCATCACATTGATTGTAACTGCAAACAGCACGCAAGATCAAAACCTTTGACTCATTACCAGAGCATCTTGTTAATTGAAGTGTCGTAAACCTCATTCGCAGGCAAGCGCAGTGCGTAATTACGAATAGCAATGTGTATCACCTTTGATTTCAATTGCCTATGTATTACAGATGGCAGTACTTGCTAGATAGAATTGTTCACCTGGGTTTCGTTTATGAACAAAAGTGGGAGAGATAATGCCTTTTAAACCCAATTTTTTAATATTCTGATAGTCTTATGTAAAGTGTCGCGCGGCAGGATCAAAGTAAAATTTCATCATTAGCTGTCATGCTACTTAAAAAAAAAAACAAATATACTTGTCAGAGCGTCGTTTACTTAAGTAGGTATCGTGACATGTGTAAACTGCGACATTTTTTTAAATAAGGTGTTAAACTTAGAGCATTTGTGAGGTGTTAAATCATAAAGCTGAATGATTGCCAGTTTGTTTAATATGAATGAGCATTGTATTGTTTTACAGTAATATGTTCAGCCCCTCCTCCTTGACAATATTGCATGTAGCGCAGTGTTTGTCATTCCTTTTATTATGCTACTCCGCGTTACTTTATGAGGCGCAATATTGAGCAATGACGGGCCACATTTTCGAAAAACGTTATAAATTCTACGAGGCAAACAGATATTATTACGTTGAAAGAACATTATTTTGTGGCACTTTTCTTAATTTAATGTGCCAGTAATACTGAAGTATCGTAACTCAATTTATGGTCTGGGGTCGCTGCCCCGATAACGTCAAATCTAATTGAGTGTAGTCAGATCATACGCCGTAACAATTTAATAGGCTAGTTGATAATATTTCTAACGTCCTTCAGGTAGGCAAGTCAAAATTCCTGGGAAATATCTTTCAAGTGCTTTGCCTATTTGTTCAGATAGGAATGGGTAAAACAATAGATTTATTTTTTATTAACCCAGATAAAATCTCTGTTATGTACCCTTTTGTAATTTCTATCGTGAGCTATAATAAACCTAGACCTACAAAGAAGGTTTGCACAATCATGTCTGTAACAAATTAAATTTCTCAAGTTCTTTCTCCAACTCAGTATTTTCGGGAAAAGGGACAAAATATATTGCGAGTAGGAAGAACGCTTCGCGTGTTTTTGCGCTTCCATTTCGTCCGGGACGTGTCTGTACCCGCTCCGAGAGAATCCGCAAATAAACAATATTAACGACAAAATTACACGGTGTGTTACATTTGTATCGAAACTCCCTGGTGGGGAATACAATGAGCACGGTGCTAATCTTCCTCATTCTTGACAAAAAAATATCGTTATGAAAGCCCCCACGATAAATCCGAGTTATACTCACATACAGACGCAGGTTATGCAGAACATTATAAAGTCGGTATGCGAAATCTTATGACTTATGACAGATATCCAATATTCCTCGAGGCGAGTGGAGCGAGTGCAGCGGAATACTCATAGAACACAAATCAAGCGGGAAAAATGAAGGAAAAGAAGCAAGACAAAGCGGCTGCTCGATCGACAAGAATTTCATTGTGAAATATGTGTTATTTTCTATGAAAAATGTATTCGGCTTTTAACACAATAACTCAGCAAAAGATGGATCGCGTTTGTATACTCGTACATATGTAATACCGTATTGGGGTAGTATTAACTTCAAATAGCTATTGTGTGAAGATTTTTACTTTTTTGTCGGCGTACATGTGGGGTTACTCGCGGTTTATTCTGATTTCGCCTTTGTGAATACTTATAAAAATCTCTTTTAACTATATATAGATACAAGCATAATAACATTTGTTATAATAAAAATCATTGTACCAGCTAGTAAGTCTTTTTCTTGACACGTGCGAGTTTTCTTTGAATCGTAGGCATGACTGTAAGCGGACGAAGGTCATAAATCAACTAATTTCCATGAAATCTGGATATTTGAAAAGTTTACCTCTAAGAATTGAATTTGTCAAACATAGTTTTTGAAAGATTGATCAATTAAAAAATATGAAGTCTATTTTCAGTAATCACTTTCCAAACATTGTCAATGAACCAAACACCACACAAATAATAACTGGCCTTTGTAATATAAAGCAGCAATTATCGTCAATTTAATAAACAACAAAGAGGTCCGAGGTATGACTAATAATAATTGTTTCCTCTCTCATCCGGGCGATTTTTCCTGGAAATATTACCAGTAAACAGGCAGGTACATTGAAAGAAAATAGAAGAATATCGTTGTTTCTACCTGGCCTCTTGATTCCATGCTAACAAAACAAAGCGGTTTCAAAGTACTCGACGAGTACCAGTTTAAGGAGCTTTAATATAATTAATAGAGCGATTTATTTTTGTAAACTATGACTTTGAAAGGTTCTTTACAATTTTTTAATGAGATTTAAGAAGATTTAAAAAAAATGCAGCCTCTACATACTAGGGACTGTACTATTATTTTTCTTACCCGACTAAATCAGAAGGACAAGAAAAGATAAGAAAAACATTACCCATGTTTTTCTTATCTGGCTATCTTCAAAAAAGTTTAAAAATCAAAAGAACTCAACCAACTCAAGATTTACAATACATCTAAAATTATCACCGAAAGTCAAAATTTGCATGAGATTCCTACCATTTTAAGGACATAACTTTTTTTATTTAGAACATTGCATTTCAGTAGCCTACCAATACCTTCTTTCTCCATACCTTTATTTAAAGTACTGGTATTTAAGACATCACCGAACTGTTTAATCACATTGTTTATAGGTACCTTCCACACCATGACTTCCCCGTTACTCACATAGGTGGGGCCGCAGCAAGCCCATTAATCTGTGGAATGAACCGCAGATTAACGTGATCTAAATGCTCAAGGTGTTAACAACCAACAGACACTGAACACGCTGTTATGATTAACTCGAAGATAAAGGGGTTAACTCAAAAATTAATATCAGACGGCAACATGACTTGTGGCGTCGTGAATAAAAATTATACGATGGAAAATTTTATGTATCACTTTTTCGTTTTGGTTAAGTGTGAGTTAAGTATAGATACCAACTTAGATTGTAGTTAAGAAATGTCAATAAATGCAATACTTGGAGTAATTAAATAGTATTTAGTATTTGGAGGGACCGGATATTATCAATAAGTGATCCTTTAATTATTTTTAACGCGGATGCTTGTGAGTTCTTATGGATGTTTGATACCCTTAAACAGCTTTACGCTCACGCTTAAACAGCTAAATCAATTTCTATTCAATTTTGAATTTAGTTAACTGAAAATGTGGATTAACAAAAGGGGTAATCTTGGGGGGTAGATATCTGCAGCTATGTCCAACATTCGCGCAGTTGAAGTCGTCTAGTGATTACTACATGAATATTCCAATTATTAAAGGTCAGTCACCAACTGCTAGAAACCATCTAAGATATGATTAGATAATGGAAATTAACGGGAACATATGCGTTTAACTTTATTAACGTTTCAGTCTGCGACCACGGACGGTAATCTGTTCGAAACATCGAGCCATTAAGGGTGAGTGCATCCTGCATCCGCTTGAATTCATGTTACGTAATTTAAAGTAAGTTTATCAGCTGTACTTTTGAAATATATGGGTACACCATAGGACTTAGAAAAGGCTTTAGTGATATTTATTTTTGACAAATGACGTAACTTTGACTTTCGATATATTTGATCCATTCCTAAAAAGGGTGCAACAAGCTCTATAATTTAGTGTGAAGATTATACATCGCACTGGTACGTACATTACAATTTATGTATGCGGAATTCTTATTTGTTTAATAATAATTATTTTATTTATCCATGAATCAATGTTTTTCGCGGGATTATGCGAACGACAGCGGGCAACAGCTTGAATTAACATGAAAATGACGTTTTTACCGACAACTCACGTAACTTTCCATGCATACTGCTTGTACAAATGCGTCTTCTTTAGATCGGCTCTACAGTTTAAGAAATTAATCGATGCGGTAACAAAAACAGCCAATAGTTACGTAAAAAGCTGAAAAACAAGTGCTAGTCAGACAGCCTGACCGAGATTCAAGGTTTAAAATATTGATTGCTTCCTCAAGTAGAATGAATTAACGACCTAGAGAAATTAGCCGGCAGTAATAGGATTAAGAAAGCGAAGAATTTCTTAGTACATGACGGAAATAACCTATTTTATGCCAATCGGCTATTTGAAACGGAGGTAAAATTCTGCTTGTGGTAGTGACAATTTAAAGTAATTCAGATTCAATCGGTTGAATCGACTTGGTTTTAATGTTTACGTTAGAATAATGGTTTCGATTTAGGGTTATTGTATTAGGAACAGTCGTCACTGAATAAAGAGTTCTGGCACATTTAATATGAGCCATAAAGAACTGATGAAATAATATGTAACATTCTGACTAGAATCAGCAGTCTAATTTCTTACGATAAACGCTAATGTTACTATTTACCTGAATTGTTTTTAATTAAACAATCTTAGTAAGCTCGGAGCGAAAAAGGGACGAGACGAAAAAATCATAACTTTCTGGCAAACAAAGTTCCAGAAATTCGTTTTTCCCACATTATACGTTACCAAACTATTAATAAACCATTACAAGATACCAAAATAGACTAAGCATTAATGAAACTCAGAAACGTCATAAACCGTTGACTTGAACATGAAACAATAACTGTTGTAATAACGGCTCGGTTTCCAACTATAGCGACAATTAAAGCGAACCAACGCAACGTGAAGAATATGACATTGATGGGGGTGCAAAGGACAATGTGGGTATCAAAACTGACTGCTATTTGGGTTCCTATGATGTTTCGAGCCTATGGGAAAATTGAGTTGAAACTTGACCTATATTTAGATTTCTTACCATGAAGTAACAAACGGGACTGTGGCAGTTGTGGAAATAGGACGTTGCACGTTACGTGGCAATTCCCGTATTCTTAATTTATTTAACCGCACAGAGGTTTATGCAAATGTTAACTACTTTCACTTAACAACTACTTTGTGTAAAAATCTGTACAGTCCAATATAACAAAATAAAAGTTCATGTAATCGGGCTATCTCAATTATAATACGTACAAAAAATATCACACCTAACTATCGGAACAGTATTCCCGTTTTTGTGCAATTTTAGCTTTGAATATTTGAATAAAGATTGTAATAAGCGGTTTAACTAAAAACTAAGGGTCCATACTTTCATTAGTCTAATTCCACTTTACAAAAGTGCAAATATTTAAAATGTACAATAGTGAAATAGTCGAATCCTCTTGTGTATTGGGAAAACAAAAGCAAAACGTGTTTCCCCGAGGAATTTTTTTAGAGGGCCCTCTACCAGGTTCTAAAGTAGTATTACTGCAGTTATTGAAGAGAGACGCCGCTCTACGCGGTATAGTGCGCTATCCCGCTTGCACGCCTGCAGTAATACTACTTTATGTGGTTATGGTATAGCTTTAGGAAGATTTCGGGGTAGAAGGAATATTAAGCTATGCCATCGGTAGATAATGTCCGCCCCATTCGGTCCCGCTCTATTTACCATCGTTGCCCGGAGAGGAGGGTAAATACGCATTGTCTAATTTGATTAGTTCATTCGTTGTTAGTTTTACTGCATTCTTCTGCCTTACGTAATGATTGTTGGCTTGGCTACTTTTGTTGCTTGATATTTTGTTTGGATAAGTTGCTAGTAAACAATTGCCCATCGCTTCGTTGTGTCATAAAAGGAGTAATTAAATAAGATAAGGATAATGCTGTATGTTCACGCTGGTTAACGAACTGAAGATATAGTTTCATGGGAGAGTTAATTTTGTGCGTTATATATTATATCCTTGCTCGGAAAATAGTAAATGTTAAAAAAAAAATGTCCTCGTATATATTTCTATTGCAATGCTGCCCCATTTACATCTTAGATTCAATTCCTTTTTACTTGTTTCATCGCTTTATCCTTTCAGATTTTCCATCGGATAAATACAAAAACATTAACTCGTAACTATACCACCGAAAAGATTCCCTATCTTTCAAAGATCATACAAATATAAATAAAAGCCACACAGCCACAGCATCGCCGTAAAACGAGCAATTTCAATCTGAATCAATACAACGAGATTTCATTAGGATTCAATACCGTTTATAATATAATACCAATGTACCGCAATGAGATCAGTATCCATGAATGTTTGGTACAGATGGTCGTTAGTGCACAAGGTAATCAGTAATTGCTTCACTTGGCATTAATTAAGCACAACCACGGTATTAAGTAGACTAGTTCGAGTTTAATTATGCAACCAATGATTAATGTGATCTTGTTGCACAAAGTAAAGTGTTCTAAGTAGTTGTGGGTACATGATATGTAGTGCTACTGTACCACGTGTTGTATAGTACGAAGCTTCAATGTATTATACATAGAAGGTAAAATTGCATCGATGTTTAGATGACATTGATTTTGGAGAGCCATTTGACTGCAGTGAAGAACGAAAATTGGCTAAGTGACGATTTTATATTATCATGTCTAATTGTTCAAATATTCCACTTGACGTAGGTGTTACCACCGTATATGCTTTTAAATCAGTTTCATTACTAAAAACGGTCATTGGGTCTATCTTACACACATTTCTACACGTATGGGGTTTTTTTTAGCATTAGCAATACTTTTCGGATGGGGAAATGTGCAATGGTTGGCCAAGATGTAGAGACTAAAGAAGTCGAGTCTATAATATCCCATTTGCTAACATTTCTCAACTCTATAATGATCATTATGGCTATCATTCAACTCCCACAAAGCAAAAACATTTAATTGATTGTTGAATTAATTAATATGAGGTCTATGATGAGGTTTCAATGCTTTCATTTAATTGGCTTTGTACAAATTAACGGATATAAATATGAATAATTTGGTTCACCAAATTATCCCAAACCAAATAGGATTGGATATTGTACCATTGTAGAGTTCAATGTGGTTGAAGAGGAGAAACGTTATATTAAAAATGAGGAAATATTCAGTTTAACACTAAACGCCTTAAATAAATAAAAAGTAAATTAAAAAAGTATTGAATAACATGATCACAATTAATGGGCACTCATGGCTCAGTTGATTTAAAAAAGTGTTCATGTTAACAATTTTAAGAGTTAATGATTTTATGAAGTTTATTTTAAACTTAATCATAAAATACTAATACATAATTTATTATGCTAGAAAGTTTTATTCTTAATCTTATATAGGGACCTTAGAAAATTAACAGATTTTTTATTATTTGTCGGAAGATAAATAGTTTGATGCACTTGGGGTCTTGGGCTCTCAACAGCTGGTTTGGTTTTGGCTGCGGGTAATAGGCAAAGAAGGTTTTTTTCAATTTTACTTAGGTTATACTTAAGAGTCACCGAAATACAGTAAATGGTAGGAAAAATAGTACACCAGTCAAGTCTACACAAAGAATCCATGAAGATAGAACAGGCTACAAACTTGAATCAAGATTTGTATGTAGATGCAAAAGTAATAATTTTAGACTGGAAACATTTGTTTTTAGTCAATCTATTATTTTGTTTCTCGATATAAAGTCTTTAGTCTACAGAAGAAGAGCTGTGCAATTTAATTAAAATTACTAAGAATCCGGTATAAAGAAACGAATTTACCATAATAGTCTGATATTTAGTTACAAATGGATTAAGATATCCAAAAAATACGTGCTCCACAAAAATGATTCTGTGTCGTAGTCTGTGCCAGGTAAAAAAGCCTAATTATTTTGTTTATCTCTCAAAATAAGCTTCTATTTCGGTCATAATAACTGAGTCTCAGACTTCTAAAATTACTATCTACCATATAGTTTCGACGAATTTACTTACGTTATATGACATTTTCATAACAGTTGTTTATTATAACGTCTTAATATTCCAGACACGAGGTATTTAATTACAAGAACGTCGCCGTTCATAAAAAAAAATAACGATAAAAACAATTGAAAGAAATATTAAATTCCAACAAGTGCTCGAAATTCTTCGAGATCCGAAAAAAAAATATTCGAAGACAGGTAACCGTCGTCACGCTAAATTTACCTGTCCTCCCCTAAACTCGGTTCAAAAGTAAAGGCAATATCTTATTCTCAAGTTCAACTAATCAGCTGAATCTTAATCACCTTTTAGGTACTTTCGGCACTCCGGGGCACAAAGTAAAGAAAAGATAAGTAAAAGCTCCTTTGCTTCCCTATTTAAGTACCTCTCTACCCGGCGCGGTTCTATTGGCTATTCCCAGAAGGCATTATTTATTCTCGACCTGTCTTTTGACATTGGCACTCGCTTCCACGGTAATCGGCACCAAATTATGTAATTTACAGGGTTTTGTCTCTTTGAAATGTGATTACAGCGCTGCAGTAGACGACATGCTTTGAAACTCACTGATGAGATGCGAAGCGTTTTGATAAGGCGTCTTTTATTAAACAGGGTAGCTTTACGTAAAACTAAACATGTTGTATAGATACATACTTTTCATTTGAATTAACGTGATTTAGACGGAGAATTGCAGTCCATATTTGTTCGTAACCACAAATTTAATTGTTACCATGATCAATCAAGCAATGATTTGTCATACAATTTATTAGAAACGTTCATATGGTTCAATTTAGGTTAATATTGCATGTTGATGCTCATGAATAACCAAATAGCATTATTACGTACGGAGATATTGAATTTGCAACCAAATATAGATAGCGTATGTAATAGTATTGGTTTAGTTACAAATCGACCATTAACGGTCCTAATAGAAACTCCACTTTTTCGTTAAGTTAAAAAAAAAGCAATATAGATGTGCAAACTCGGTGAGGTACAACGTTACGTGTAAGTACTTATAAGCTACATAAATAGGATGTCATATGTGATTGAAACAGAACAGATGATGAAAATTACCAAACACAGCGTGAAGCATTCAAAACGATACCAAAAGCGAATTATAGTGAAATCGCTCATTTGGCGCGGCAGGAGAGTTGCCAGATCCATCAGGATTATTCATTGGACATCCGCAATGGTACATTATTCACTGTGATTAACGTGCCCGGATCAGAACGTGATCCGTCACCGTTTTGCCCGCAAAGACAATTACAATTACTAGAGTTGAATTGTGAACTAGTTCTGTGTTTAGGTCCGATGTGACGCAATTTCGTTGACTGTCATCCTGATTGAAATTATATCGTGGTTGTTATCGTAAAGCCGCGTTTGATTTGACGTTGGTGATGAATGGCCATTTTCTATGCAGTGCACATGTTAGTGTGATATTCATTTGTCATGTTTGGGACTGTTATTAAACTTTAATGTCCTTGATTTCAGCTAAAAGGCTGGGTTGATTTTGTAGATGCATTATTATCAAAATGTTACAGCGGAAGGGGATTTTTATTTATTTCCTGTTTATGATTATGATTTTGATTTTTTCGTACCTACGATATCACTTTTAAAAATAAACCTCCCTTTAATAAACTGCCCTGCAAAAGAATTTACTCTCACTGTTGGTGCGTGTATCATGTTTTTTTTTAACAGATCTGTGGGTTATTCAAACTTTGACAGCTCCACAGGACTGTAAATTACCAAAAAATATGATAAAAAACATTTTCTAATTATAAAATGCTATTCAATTTTATTTTATTTAAGTAATATTGTAAACAACTTCTTCCTTCGTTTAATTATATATTCAATTAAATCAAAGTACATACTTCATTGCAGACTGAAAAGAAAATCTCCTCATCCCGGCTTTTTAGTATGATGAATGCTCTTCTCCATCTTAATACGTCAATCATGATATACCTCTATTCAGAGAGGCATTCATACGGCTAATTAAAATATTATATTCAGACTATAAATCTTTAAAGGCTGAACAAATTAAAACGATAAAAGACATATTGAAAAATAAAATTATCAATTTTTGTTAGTACGTTAACTTAGTAAGCAAAATACAGAAAGAATCTCATTCAAATATATTTTTTCTATCTTAAATATTGTTAAGAATACACGTGAACAGACAGAGAATTTTGGATACCCAATTCGTTGTATAACTACACAAAAGTACTGACATTTCGACAGTCAAACCGATTTGTCGCAGAAAATAACAAAATGAAAGCTAGACTCATTTTGCTACCTATTATTTCGTGTTTCTATTGTTTTCTTTGTTCAATATAATGTGGTATTATTTCGAGCTTCATGAGTTGTTTTAATAAAATTGTGGGCGTTGAGCTAAAAGCATTTATTCATATTAAACAACCTGTATTTATGCCACATTTGGTTATGCAACCTATGCTTCCATGTATTTTAGTACAATACTTTTCATTTCAGTTTATTCAAAATTTTACATCGGGTCAATACCTTTTTAGGCCATCAGTTTTTCTGACGACCTTTTCCCTTTGCTAAATTTGACTCTTAAGTATCACAACGCCCATGACCACTGAACGCAACGTCCGGGTCCTATGGTTTTGTAGCCTTCGTTGCACAGCATTTCTGTTGTCCCCAAACGCTGTTGCTGTTCTAAGTCTGATTGTAAACAAGAGTGTCGTTTTTAACATATGATTAAACATATCAAACATTAACAAGTCTAACAAAGTCTTTCGGATTCATTTTTTTTTCTGAATTTAGCAAAATATTACCTGCCTCTACAAAGAGTTTAATAACATCAATTAACCTTTAATCATCCTCTTCAAATACACGAATAACTTCAATTCACATTAAATCTAGGGAATAAAATACATGAAATATTCCACATATCTCAACTATACAAAATAAATATCCTAATTTCTACTATTCAAGATTTCCACTCTCCTTTTCAATGTTGATACTAACATAATATCCTGTAATACATCCGTCGACAAACATATTCCTTGTTTATTTAGTATTGATGCGACGTTAATCGGTGCGAGAGGGAGAAAAAACAATGTATCCGCTGCTAATGACGATAATCTATATGAGAGAGGGAGATAGAGCATAATGTATCAGCTGTTAATTTCCTCAGATAGTTGAGTATCAATTGAGGAAAGTGGGCCATTACAATGCTCTTAAGTGACCAGCACTCACGATTTGTACGTCTGTATATCATCAGGACGGCTCTCGATGAGGACGGTCGTTCTTTTATAATAATTGCTTCGCTGATTTATGTTATACTAATGTATAAATGAATTGTTCGTTAAAAATATGTAAGGATTTTCTTATCGAACATACTTGTGTGGGGTTACACATAGCTTATAAAAGGTCATGGAGCTTTACTCAGTAGGTACTCATGCTTTGTGTAAAATATTGTAATTATAATGTTTTAAATTAGCACAGAAGACAAATTGATTATTTTTTTATTAAGGTGTAAAGTTGCAAAAATCTTTATTCGAGTTCTTTTTAAATTCTATAGCAAATTGCCACAAAAACCTGCCTAGAAACAAGCGGCAATCGACGTCAAACCTTTCAAAGAAAAGTATTTATCTACGAGAGTAATGTTTACACGCTCTATAAAAGCATTTATGAATACACTTAAACTCCTAACATTTGAAACGCCAGCCAAGAAACTTTAGGAAGAAAAATACAGGGGTTTGTTCCAATGTAGCTGTAGCAGTAAGAACTGCAATATAAGGCGACAAAAATGCTCTATGAATGTTTCGCTTGGGGTATCATGAATTTCGTCGGGGTAGTGTTGTGGCCCCGGCTATCCTAACTAATCCCTGGCAGGGATCACTCCCGGCGGGGCACGGCACATGATAATTATTGTACCCCAGCGGGATATCACGATAACCGTGGTTGTGGTAACAGATCGTTTGTTACTAACTTGGTTTTAATTGAAATAGGATAGAGCGGTGTAATACATGCGTTGCGTGTGATAAGAATAATATATTAGATGAGGTGTCAAGCCACATGTTCTGAGACGAATTAAGCAAATGTTAGCTTGTTAGAATTTAGCTTATGAAAACGATGTCACATAATATGAAAATCGTTTGCATTAAATGTTTTTTTTTTTATTTCCGAAAAAAAAAACTTACGATTTTAATACTTTATTTAAAGAATACAGGGCATAAGTCGCAAGGCAAGTAAGAAGTAACAATAAAAACATTCTTAAGTAGAAACGTGCACTTGAACCATAAACTTGACTGCCACAACAACAGTTTCCGTGAGAAATACAAATTATGATTCCCAGCGCGTTAGGTGTAGCGTGCAAGCTACGACGCGTAGTAATTTGCTACGACAGCGTAATCGCTGTAGCGGAGACAACACGTCGTAGACAACAAAATCTTATCGTCAAGCTTCAGTAATAGTGCTTACGGAAATATTTTACTATACTTTTAAGGGATGTATTTACCTTTGAATATAAATAATATTTGGATTTTCTAGAAATGTAATACTTATGCTGTTTCCTTAATACAGATACGAGTATAAATCATTAATAAAGGAGCAATTAGAATCAAAACAACAAATAAAAAACAATTAATCAATTATTTGACACTTAGCTTTGAATCGAGTGGTTAACAACAAGCCATATTCAATTACATGATTAATTGCTGCAATAATGACATGTTATATTGGTCCCGAACAAAACAGGTGAGCCCGGTACCATTTAACTAACGATTTGAGAGCCCCTCAATTTAGCTCGAAGGTTCGGCTTTTATTATAATTTTAGTAGCTTTGTTTCTCGGCGAAAGAAATGTTGGAACATAACAGTAATCGTTAGATGTTTAGCGAAGGCACTGACTGAACATTAAAAGTAATTTCAGCACAGATTACAACGTTTAGATCACGTTTTGTTTTCGTAGTGTTATTCTAATAGTTTCAATTATTGTTTTTGAATTTGAGAATATGACATGGAATCTTCAATTGTTTCGAAGTGTCGTGTGAATGTTTAAGATCCCTTGGGATAATGTATAAGTTGCGGACAATCGCTACTGCGATTTGTTAGTCAAATATCAAATTCTTTCGAAGAATAAATATTGTTTTTTATAACAGCAAACTGACTAGATAATAAATCGCTTAATGCTAGTTTAGAACCTCACATACTTTCTCGTAAGAACATACGAGTAATACCTATTAGTTTATAAAAAGAAATAACCCTGTATCATTCTTCCTCTAGCTCTTACCCAATCGACATAAACATTAAGGGATGCCGCATGGTATATATCTATTTCATGAAATTACATTTTTAGCAATAAATACATCTCACTAAAAACTCCATTAATCAGTCCAGTTGGCTAACGAGCTATGAAACGGGTCATCGGGTTTGCTAACCTAGAAATTCTGGGATCTTTCAGTCGGTAGAAAGAATGAGGTTCTGCGAAATGAAAGAAGCCGGCCACGATATTAGACTTGTAATGGAAACCATTTGTTAGAAGATTTTATAAAAGTTTTTGTAATATTTTAATAGAATAAATTTTTGTAGAGTTATTTATTTAATAGGCTCTCTGGATGGTCTTAGACTTTAAGTCAATTTACTTTTTGGTCGGGTTAGCCTTGAATAACTAATATTTTAAAGAATTTGGCCAAAGAAAAATTTACTTTAAAGTTTTCTTTCATAAAGTAAGGTAATAATATAATTCTTGCGATTCCTTTTGAAATCAACATCTTTGCGAATAATCATTAGTAACAAAAAAATACGCTTTCGCATTCGTTTACTTTGTTGTTTGCACCATATTTACGAATTTCACTTAATCGAAATATTATGAAAAAAAAAAATACTTTAAAACTACTCTAAAAGGAACAAACCTAAGAGTTGCATTCGTATTCTAATAATTACACACTACATACATTTCTAAGGTGAATAGAACGAATGAACGAATGAATGGAACGAGTGTCGGGTATGAATGGGTGCACTATCGGACGTCGCGACCCGATAGTTCATGCTCACCGCGGCGCGTGCCACTATCTATTACCATTCTTCATTCATTCGTTCATTCGTTCACATTATGAACGTATGGTCCCGCTCAATTTGAGAAAGGTGTTTTCTTTGGTTAGGTTTTTGTAATGCAGAGGCACGGAACGTTTAGTTTGTTTGGACATTTCGTATTCAGAATCAGGGTTAGGTTTTGAGGTAGTAGTAAAAAAGGATTTGGTACAATTTAATAGATTTGAATTAATTTTAGTGGTAGGCAAACATTTTATCGAAATATTGAGTTCTTCTCAGCCCAATATAATAATTAAAAAAACATGTACACATACGTTTTACATGTACTTCGATTCATTCATATTTTATCTGAAAGAAAACCGAAAACACTACATATAAGTTACCTACCTACCTAGTTGTTGACGTAATTGTTTTTTCATTAAATAATTTTTCATTAGATTTTCAGTTAAGTTTGGAATCTACAATTATAACTAAAATAATTACTACGTTTAACAACCTGGCGCCTTCATCCCAAAATATAATTTTATTTCTATCATGATAAATAATTTTATGAATAGATATTAAACCATTCGTAGAACCACATTTGTCAAAACGGTTAAAAATATGTTTACAGGTGCTGTTTAAATAAAGCTTAAAATTAAATTAATGGTGGAATTCGTACGCATCATGATCTAGTCTAACACAAATTTAATTGTGGTTGCACGGCTCCAAAACTGTGCTATTTAAATCAGATGTAAAATGTTAAATCATTAGTCTATTTATTAGCTAATAAATTCAAACTTATTTTTCTTTATGATGGGCTACACTATAATATTATTATCAGTACTTATGTTTCATAAACAAGTCTTACTAACAAGTTATACTTAGACCGAAGTCCATACACAAGCGCGAGTGATTGGTGACGAAAAGCGTTCTGCAATCCAGTGAAAATATTTATGGTTGTCGAAATACTAAGATATCCAGATTAAATGTCACGTTACGATGGTTCAAAAACAACGCTCACAATTTACGCCGGGTAGTGTGAAGTGTGAGTAATAATAATCAAATAATATGTCCTGATCGATTTCGGCTAAGACGGCTACTGTTACTTTAACACCATCCAGCTACGCGGGACACATTATAGTGCCTAAAACCTGCACCTAGTTTTAGGCTTTCTGTTCCCTTACTCTCATAGCCCGATAGAACGGCAATCCGACACGAGGTGTTGTGGCCGCAGCTCGTGGCCGAAATTCACGGAAGATAGAGAGGTTAGAGCGAAGAAGAAAATAAAGAGGTTTGGATAGAATAGGGGAGGCGTTTTCCCAGCAGTAGGACCTTTTGCAAGAGTACACATAAAGGTTTTAAGACACCACCAATAAACTACACATACAAGCAATTTGTACGTTTTTTGAATAAACATAGTCTTATTCAGCCCTTATTTCACTATTCTACTTCCATCAACTGTACGTAAAAATTAAAAGGTAATTTAGAAAAGCAGTTTTAAATCCTCATTTATAAACGCTGAATGAAAATATATTACCTTCTAATAGCGATGATTTAATTTTAAACTTCCTTGGTTCTCTTTATCTTTGACTGATTGTTCTGTAATGGGGTAGAATGAAACGCGCTTTTTTATTACTTCGAAAATTGATGATATTTATTCGTTCCTTTTTATGATTTACTAGCGAGTGGCGTTACGAATATTTGAGGTATATGGATTGATACTAAAGATTCAAAAACCGACGAAGCTGCAATACTCAGGTGTCGATCGTTTTTTTTAAATTCCAACATATCATTCCCTACTTTTATTCGCTTGTATTTTACAGTGTGCCAAACTTTTATTTTCATTATTATTCTTTAAATATTAAATATTGCTTTGTATGAGACTATAGTTTCCCAATACCTCTTCTGTTTTGATAACCTTTTATCCTGCTATAAAAGAGGATAAACAGAGGGTGCATTTGTATTTCACACACTTGCGCTCTATTATCTCATGCGTAGTTGGCTATTCTCCCTTGAAATTGGATGCCGTGTGAATTTCAGTTCGAGCAAACAACAATATCCATATTACTAAGTCGTAACAAAGGTTCTATAAATTATCGTTCATATCTAAGTTTAAAACGCTTAGATATTTGTATTGGGGATAAATTTAGTAAAGCTTGTCATGCCGAGTCATGTCCTGGAGACGATAAAAGAGACTCAAGTCATTGTGCTGGGGTCACGTTGAGCATTTTCAAGCGATCCCGAGACGGTAGGGTAGAAAAAGGGAACCAAGGAGTTTTTAGTCAATGAATGTTCGATATATCCCTCACGTCGCGCCGTGTGCTGAAATCAATAACTTTTCACGCCGAAAACAAAAAACTATCAAGTTGTTTAAAATTTACTGTATTTTGAGATAACATCTAATAAGGATTGTTGTTATAGTCTATGTACATAAATAATGGTGAGGAATATCACTGTCTGCCATACGTAGTCTCATAATGATGCAGTTATACTCGCTTTGTTTAATTACTTTTTCCTGTCCATCCAAAAGTTGTTTGGAAGATATCGTTTTTAGCATTGTACCCATTATATACCGCCATTGTACTCTTACTCTGTATATAACTATAGCCTACAACTACGTAGACGGTGTGCTGAATGTACTCGTACTTTTCCATCAAGATTCGCTATTTTAGTCGTCACAGGACGCATCAAAGGCCAAGACACCAAAGCTCTCACTAATTTCATAGCAGTCGCCGTAGCCGAAATCGGTTAAGACAGATATATATTTGAAGGTATATGTATGTAATTTACTTTTTATAACTGGTACTACGGTGTACAGAGTATTCTATTCTATTTAATTCTATTCTAAAATAAATTTAGAGTTATTTAGTCTACTATCTATACTACTAATGAGTACAACCTGTAGAATATTCCACGTTATCCTCGTGCTGTTATTGTAACAGACGTGATTTAACTAATCTGCAGTCAAACGAACCGCCATTCATGTGTCACACACTCACAAATTGATTATGTCGAACTCATAGCTCGCGCTATATTTGACCAAATTTTGTCGCTGACCAACGAATATAGAATCACTGTGAATGCGGGCTGACGACATATTCAATATAATCGGATGACGGGCACTGTAGGAAATGAGAACAATTTATTCAGAATACATTTAATATACGGTTCTCAAAGTTATTGAATTACGATCGGGATTGATTACTGTTTCAATATAAGTATTTGCACGAGACAATACTAGTTCCTCCTCTTTTCGGGTGTTTGAAAAATCTCAGTCATAGTTAAACCTTGTAGATATGTCGTGTGACAAACGTTGATTGGTTAAAGTATGTTATACTGATGGCAATTGAATTAATTAATGATATTGGCACAAATTGAACACGCTTCAAGTGCCTATTAATACAATTATACTGGCAATTAATTGCTCACACTATAAATATAGATGTTTTTACTCGATGGAGGTAACGTATATTGACGAAATTATTTAGAAAGTATTGTTAAAATACTTGCATTTCATTTTTTTTGTCCCCTCCCGCACTATGGAATTTAATCCTTGTATCGCGGGGGGTTTCACAGACATTCAATTTACATGCACAGAGAGACCCAGACTCAGAACAAGCATTTGTTGATTGCGCAAATTCTTCTCCTACGCGAGGATCGAATCCGCAACACGTCGCGCGAAGTGATAATTTACGTGGTAACCTATAGCAATCGGCTATCCGTGCACTCTTTTAGTTGTATGTTGTATATTATATCAGTATATTGCACCCGGGCAAAACTAGTGTCACCAGTTTAGTATAAAATCGCTATTAAAATGAACAAAAACTTAAAAACTAAATAGTAAACTAATTATTTGTAACGTTTGATTTAGTTACTATTGTAATTTCTCCGACTTTCCTTTTAATTTTCCACTAACTTCGACGCTTCCCCACAGAACGGTTTCAGTTCCTTTGAAATGCCAGTGTTGTATTTCTTTTAAACTTGTCTCATATATTCTCTGTTGCATCAAGACGATTGCTGTGAGACCAGAGGGACACAATTTATGAGAACCAAGTTTGCGTAAAATCTATGGTGCTTTGGTGGTGTTATATGTTACTGTTGTAATGGATAGCGAATGCTGTAAGTCATAAAAAATACATGAAAGGAGGTTTTATAATTGCAATGGTTATTGTTTGGGTTTTGTTAAAAATAATGAATTTTTGGAATGTTTGTGTAGAAAATTAAAATGGCATCATTTCTAAGATAACATGATTTAAAAATAGAAATAATACTTGCGAGTATATCACATTCCAAAATCGAGTCAAAAATAAATCACAAAAATACATCAATTATATTATCTGTCAATATGTTCGTAGCTAAAGATAAAAAATACAGTAGGTACATTTTCTCGAATAAAGATCCAGCATATAAATACGTAATAAGTATTCACAGTACCCACGCAATTTGCTAAAACTCCAATCAAAGCGTATATCACACAAGACTGTTATTCAGACATTATCCTACAAAGACGAATTTGTGATAATTTCCTGCCTCATAACGGATCTCACGTGGGGATGACGTAAGTACGTAATATCCGTTAAAAGCTCCAGCCTTTTGTAAAGATCTTTTAGTTTTTATCTAATTAAGGCTCTTTTCTACATTATAACTAAGCTTCAGACTAAAGACATGTTGAGAACATAATTATCCGAAAAAAAATTACTTTAGGTAACAAAAAAAAAAACGAAATTTGAGCCAAGCTAAATTAAAGCGTATATCACATGCATTTAAGATAGGATATTGTTTGACGCTTGTTTAATTTGAAGATTCCTTTCAAGTGCTCGTAGGTTTAAAGTTATGGATTTAATTTAAAACTGGCTTTCGATTAGATATTTAATAGAATGGAAATAAAACGGCTTCTAAAATCAAAGAAACCGAACGAAGATTTATTATTTAAGTTTGGAAAAGTGTTGAAAACTTTCAAATGCACTTGGATATTGAAATAGCGTAAATGTAGATTGTGATCGCAAACAATCTAAGGGTTATTACTCTCAGTAGGAGTCTTCAGTTTGCGCAAGACGAGGTCCTCAATCGATATGAATATTTGAAAGGAAGACGTCATTTAAAATATTTTAAAATTAAAATCACTAAGTATTCTGTCGAGTCCCACCCTTAACCGAGGCGAAAGCACCACTAATGGTTTCCTAGAATTTTAAAGAGAACTTATTGAAATGTATGTTCGTATATGTAGGGTATACACTTAAAAAAATCGTATTCTGACTAAAGTCAGTAAGCGGAGTAAACAGTTTAGCTTTTAAATTCGTTTATGATAAAACATATAAAACGAATTTATGATTCCCCAGGCAATAATCATACGAGTCCCTTACGAGCAAACTATCCAAAGTCAGAATCCGAAACGAAATCCGTCGAAACATTAAAGCAATATCAACTTACCAAACAAAAAGGATAACAATACATACTTTCTACTACCAGTTAATAATAGTGTGTTCATTCTTTTGATCCTAGTATTATCAATAACTATTTCGGTCGGCTTCGATAACACGGAGTATAACAGTATTATGAAGTTCCTGAAAGCGAGCGTTTCCTCGTGGTTTATAGGATTACCTGGCGGTACCGCGTCGATATTGAATCGAATACCGAACCAACGGTAAACGTGTTGAGTTTTTAAACATAGATGAAATATTAGATCCGTCGGACGTTACGAGTTTCTTTGATTAAGTACTTCTGAAATTGGATTTACTTTATAGGAAG
Source organism: Chrysodeixis includens (assembly GCA_941860345.1). Lineage (NCBI taxonomy): Eukaryota > Metazoa > Arthropoda > Insecta > Lepidoptera > Noctuidae > Chrysodeixis > Chrysodeixis includens. The sequence continues at coordinate 5,459,742 of OW796097.1, forward strand.
ATTGATTTCGTTTTAAAGATATTGAGTTATTTATTCGTTTCAGTTTAAGCACTTTGTGATTAGTTTCTTCTTTCTTTATTTACTGGAAAGTTTCGATAAAAATATAGATTAGGCTATGAAGATTTATTTGCAATGAATAATCGACGTTTTAACAGAGTGCTTTGTTTACAAAACTGATTTTATCCGAGATATTTAACAGAAGTTTCTTGGTTTAAAGCGAGAATAATAATATTCTAAGTTTGATATTTCATTACACTGTCTGTATAATACTAACTTTCCATACATGCACAGACTGCATTTGAAGAAGAGAAAGAAATTTTATATATTAAATTCTCGTGTCAAAATGTTCGTTCCCGTACTCCTCCGAAATAGTTTGACCGATTCTCTTGAAATATTATGAGCATTTTGAGCAGGTCTGAGAATCGGCGAGTATCTATTTTTATCCTGAATTTTTTGATATCATTTTCTTTTTGTTTTACGGGAAAACACGTACGAAGTCGCGAGCAACAGCTAGTATTTTATAAACATTTACACGTGAGAGAAGTTAGACTAGTCTGTAACTTGAAACTGCCTCAGTGCCCTTAATCATGTGAATTTAAGACCCCGATCTCGGAATGTCTCCGCTAGCCATTCGAATAGGGTGACACTAACTTTTGTACAGAAAACGAGACTTTTGTTCAAAACTCGTATTACAAAACTCAATTGGAATCTTACATACTTTTGTATTGGTATAATGATTTTGCAAGATTATTTTCTTTGGACAATAAAATAGCTTATTTGTTACAAGTAGAAATATGTTCGCGATTATGTCTTCGAACTTCATGAAAGGTTAGTAAAACCCCATACGCTAGAAAAAATACCAAAAGTACGTTAACCCAAGATAAAAAAGGATTTTGAACCCTCGGACTTATCCAAATCAAACATCGATAACAGGCTGATATTTAGCACAAACTTCCCGGATTATCTGGTAAGCAGAAGTTTGTAAAAGATGTATCGCTTGATGTACCAAAATGTAACTCGATCAGCTGTGTACCTGAGTACGTGGACAAAGTTAAGCGGGCTTTGAGTGCTGTCAACGGTCGTGACGCGCTAGTTAGACTGAGTTAAAGTTGCCGCTGGGAGAATTTCACCCACTTTACCCTCGTTGTTATTATTTTAACCTGAGTTTTCTTGACTTACTGGGCGAAAATGCCGTGAGCTGCAGAGTGCGACGTAAGCTTGCTTTATTTTTTACCGTTTGCGTGAATTCTTGTACTTTTGAATACCCTTTTTTGATAGATAGCTGAGTTTTATAAGAAAAACTACGTTTTCGTGATTAAGCTTTCAATGTTAAAATTATGACATTTCTCTCTTCAAAAGTAAGATTAAATAATTTTCAAGGTCCCAATTAATTGTTAATCCATTTCGAAAAATCAATCATCAACTTCGTGACCTGTATTTCATAATAAATTGAAATGCAAGACACGATTTTAATAAAGAGCAAGACAATGAATTCGTAATAGAATTCTGAGAACAGAGATGTTGACTGAAATTTTGAGCTTCCATTCGAAAGCCGGACGTTTGGCCCCAGAGCACCGACACAGGAAACTTCTTGAACTAATGCAATTAGACACAATTATCTCGGAATTTGGAACTTTTTGAAGTACAATTCAAGAGCGTAGTCGCAAGTTCTTTATCACTACTGAGCATTTACCATGAAATCTTTAAACGTACTATGTCCGTCGTGGGAGCGAGATGCCGTTACGTGCAGAGTAATGCGTTGTCGCGCTCCGACAATGAAATTAATCCTACTTTATGAGCTCATAGTAGAGGGACTGAAGAGGCGAGTCTGGGGTAAAGAGGTACGTCTACTATTGCAATTTGTACAAAGTGAGCTCTTTCCACCGCTCGTATTTATTTCCCGTGGAGAAATGGCCGTGTGCATTCCCTACCACGTTATTCTAACAGGAGATTAAACGTCAACATTGTGAACAAAACCTTCTCGTTCTCAGGTTTTGATCATACGGTTTATGTATTATCGTATTAAGTTGCGTTGGATAGCTTTGGGAGACAGAATAAAAGAAAGATAATTTGATGTTTGAATATGGTTTGTGACATAGGTAGGTAGGTAAAGTTTCGCTTAATTTTTACTTATTGCTATTTGCCTTTATTATTCTTGCATAGTCAAGGATATATACGTAGTTTTATATAATACCTAAAAAAATAATGTAATATTGAACTGAAATTACCAAATAATTATCTGTTTTAACACTCTATTTACTAATTAATGGGAATGACTCAAAACTAGACAGTACACAGTAATGTTTCCAATAGAAATACTCATACTCTATCCAAACTACCGAACACCCTTATGTTACAGCAAATAGGGCACAATATCCTAAATCATATCATTTAAATATTTATACAAAACAAATGCATCGCGGAACAATAAACAGAAGTTTTTCTTTTATTTATAGCTAGAATAACTCTTTCTGCGGTTTTGTTGGCTCCGTTCTGCAATAATAAATTTACTGAGCATAAATTAAGTGCGTCACGTGGCTTGCGTTGTAACCTCCCTCCAAAAACCATTGGGACCCGTGTTAATTTGTTAGTCACCATATTTCTTTGAAAAAATTGTCTTTAATATTCTCGCTGCATAAATTATGAAGTCATTAGTTTACGCAATCGGTTTTGGCTGGACTTCAACTGTATCTTAGTGCTGAAATATTTGGAGCATTTTTGAGATCGATAGTGATCAGTGACATTATAGTAATTATAAAACTTAATCTACGAGTTTCAAGAAGGTAGGTATACGTGTACCAACACACGATCTACGCTTGTCACATTTCAAACAAAAGTGTATAATATAATAATTATGCAAAAGACGAAATACTTACCTACACCAACCATTATTATTTTTCGAGCAACATCTTACATTATTTTTTTAAGATGAAGGCAAAATTGAAACTCCTGTATTCGGATTACGTAAGCCTTTAACGAACAACGCAAAATACAGGCTTTTAATATTTAATCCTACTTGCAACCTGTAGGTACACGTACCTACTCGTTTACGTAAATTTAAATAATAAAAGAGATACTACAGAAAAACAGGTAAAATAAAATAATATTTCCTTTTCTTTGGCGTCAAGGGACACGGTAAACACCGTAGGTGCCAGAATATATTGTGTACATGTTATTTTTTGTTCGTGTGTCTTACGTACGCAGTTTTGATGCTTATTTCTAAATAAAAACATACAGTGTCAGCTGTTTTTCTTTTCATGGTTGTCGTAAAAGTAGGGTGAGGGATTACTCTCATACATTTTATGAGGAACTCGCTGGGTACTGAGAGGGTATGGACAAATTTCCATGCTAATTTGGTGGTTGGGAAGAATAAGAAAAGATTTTATAAGGCCTTCGCGGCTAATGAAGTAGCATGGTAAGTTATTATTGCAGGGTATTGTTGTGGATGCGGCTGCTCAAAATCCTCTTTTTGCATGTTCATCAGCCTTATATAACTCACTGCTTGGTATAAGTCTCTCTTTTCCTTTTGCCGTAAAAACAGTGCATTTGAGTATCTGGAAAACTTTCTTTTATTCTGACTCTGGATAGGGCCTCTTTTGCACTATCAATAAAGTATTTTTTTGTATTTCCACTATTAATGGTTATTATAGTACGTAATTGCTCTGGACTACCGCTGACCAAAAAGTGGACAGTATTCCACTCTTCGCATTCCACTTTTTCGGTACACAGTTTTAATTTCAACAAAATTTGGTTCTATCTGTATTTCTTATCGCACTTTAATTAAAACCAAGTATCAACGTTGTATGTTTCGAGAAAAATAAAAGACGAAAACTCTCTTGAATTATAGTTGAATCGTGCGAAATAGTTCTGTCGGCTACGTCCAAAAGTACAGTGGCATGTAAATGAAGGAACGTATTTTAATTTCGAGTAGAAACTGAGCTTTTGAACTAAAAGTGATTCTTGAAATTTATGAAATTAGTTGTTGGAGATGTTATAGAATCAAAATTATTTATGGCTTTTGTTGGTACATAATGTTTACTTTTTTTTTTGGTTAAATATTTTTTTTTTTTTTTGTGAAATCATTTTACATGACCTTTACCTAGATTGATTATTTAGTTAATTTATTAATACAAACATACCTCAACGCTAAATAAGATGAACCTTACATAATAATAGACTATTACTCAAAATTCGACATCTTAAACTACTTCTAACCTAAAAATTCACAAGCTGACAAAATCCGCAAATCATTTCGTTACACTGAAGTACACATTCCCAAGGGATGTTTATTAAAAAACACGCGAACGGTAAAATATACGGGAATTTACGAAAACATTATACAAAGGAATTACACGGAGATTTACGTGTCTCCGTAGAATCAGTATGCGTACCGCACATTCGTGCTTTTAGAGGCGAACAGACGATAAGTGCTAAGAAAACGACTGCTATGAAAATGTATATGAAAATCATGCGAATTTCTTGAAGGCTTTAAAAGTGTAAGGTAGTCTAGAGAGTTATAAATGTTTCGCCTTTTATCATTGAGCATAAACGTTAAAGTTCGCAATATTACGAGAATAACTATTTTTATTGTTTGTAATATTCCCAACGGTTATAGCGAATAGTTTAAATAATGGATGTCGAGATTAAAGTGCTGAAGGCACTTAAACTTAAGATGAACATTTAGTTATTCCCTATCTTAGTTACATTTAAGATAATGTTTACATGAGTACTTGTAAAGCGTGTTTATTATATACCTACCCTTAAATAAAATGAATGCAGTTTAATTTCAACAAAACTTCTTTAAGTGGGTACATTTAATTATCGATTAAAAAACATTTTTAATCGCTAATTAGCTAATCGTTTTGCTCATATATTGTAATAATAATTATTTATTAGCAAGTATCCTAAACAAAGAAAACTTCTCGTATAGTGTAAGGTCGTTGATGATTGCACCGACTAACATTCTCCCAGTTCAACGTACTAAATAAAGAGGTGGGGATGAACTTTGCCGCACGTGCGTCTAACAGCGCCATCTGGCGGCAGTCGCGGCGTTATGCGCCGTCTAAACAATGATTGCCACAAATAAAAATATTTCAGACACCATGTTGCGATGACTCCACTTTTTGTTTCCTACGGAAATAAATTACAAGTGTTCACGTATAAATTAAATGAATGTGGACTTTACTGGACTACAATTTATTGCTGTATGCCTTTTTAAATTATTACTTTTAAGTTTAATGTATGCAGTGAATATTTAATGACGGGATTTTTAAGTAATGACTATTTATGGAAAATTCTACTGACAATTATCGTCATGATAATTTTAAACGTTCAACAATATAAACTTGTAATGCCCTTTTTTTGTTTAAGGTAAGAGGAACCTTTTTTTGACATCAAAAGTGCCTAACTGCTTCGTTTGTCTACCGAACAGATTCAATTCATGAGTTCAGTTCAAACGTCGATTACAGCGGGCGCGTCGAAGCGGAGCGAAATTTTAAATGCTTGCGGTTGGCACAACCAGTTTGTTCTATCTACTATTAGTCTCCTACGATTTTGGGCCCGAAATTTGGGAAAAGCGCTCGCGTCGACCAACGCTGCCCATTCATTTGGTCTTCCCATTAAAAGGGAGCTTTTAACTACAGCTAATTTATGCAGCGCACGGTTTGCCGGGACAGATTACAGAGTGGCGTGTCCATTCTGTGCTCAGTTTGGGCCTGAATCACGCCTGTCGAATGTGTTACGTCTCGTGGAAAATTTCTGGCTGTTTATTCGTTTGATTTGTAGCTGTGGACATCATTTGTACTAGTGAACATTATTTTGTGAAACGTATTTCTATTCTGGATGCAATTACAGTGCGATGTACGATCCTCGTAGTTCAATATTAATGTTGCTAGCTGTGCATTCTGTGGATTTATCGACGTCATAATTTAAAATAAATCTCGAAGTTTTACTGGGTCGTAAGCGCCGAGGGCTCGCACGTTACATGATTCATCAATTATTAGTTGCCTAGCACGGACTAAGTTAAGATCGACAAAACGTCAAAAAGTATGACGTAATTGACTGATAGCATCTCGTGTAAAAAGGAAATTAAGAATCGGGAATTTTTGAAGCATTTATGATTGATGTACTTGACTAATTTGCATGGAGAGTCACAAATGACAAAATCATTTGGGATCGCTTCCTTATAATATATTTATTAAATTCACTTTGAAATTTCAGGCTTGGTTAGTTTTCAAGGAGTAATTTTAAGTCATTTTAAACCATTTTTTTCTGTACAATTTTATTTACGAAAAGCTGATATCACAACTTGGCAGATATGACAAACAAGGGTCAATGGCAAACTCTGACTCATGATACCGAGGCACGATAATTATTATCTTTAACCCTCCCTGGTCGGGAAAAATTGCCTGGACATTAGATAACTTTTTGCGTAAAATTATATTAATGTTTTGACAGCTTTCGATAGATAAGTCTGTGAAACGTAAAATTTAATCATCAGTTGGACTTATCAGGCAATTTTATGACGGACCTTAAAATGAAATATCAGCTATAACTGTTAACTTTTATTAGTATTGGAAACCTAGTAAACGATTGAGAGGTTAGGATTAGGCCAGTTTTGAAAAAAATGCGAATGTTGCTTTTTTGTTGTTATATTTTGATAGAAGTGGTGTTTTATAATTTATACAGAATAAATCTAAAGCCTAGTTTATAGAGGCTATTAACTAATCAACAATTTATCCCGAAATAAAAATACAAGCAAAAAATGCCTAAAACTAAAAAAGGTTCATTTAGTTCTAATTTCTATTAAAGAAACCGGTCAAAACTGCTTACTTAACAATTATTTCTAAAATTAAAGCTAAGAGCCAAGAACGCCTATATTGGTCTACCAAAAATTTTCTTTAGCAAAATAGTTAGAATGTAGATAACCACAGTATCCTTTTTAATGAAACCGGTTTAGATGAGCCGCCAACACAAGCTACTTGGCCTCTATCCAGCAGTAAATTGCGGTTTAGTGAATTATAATATCGGCGGAACCAAATAGTCAATTGTACCCTGATGAATACCGGCCCGACAAAATTATGTTGGTTCTGATTTTTTTGGTTTGGGTAGAAATGTTGGTAACAGCGTCTAATTGTTTTATATCAGTAGGTTTTTTTTTTGAAGATTTTTAGTTTTGCTTCAGTTCATGACTTTTACTTTGTGACTGCATTTTGATACACAATTTCGATATTTGTCTACCTAGATGTCGACCTAGATGTTTCATTTCTCAAAGAATCAACGAATCAAAGATTCTCATAGCCTACTTGAAGTCGTTGAGTACTGAATTTTCTTACAAAAAGTATGTCAATGGCAAATTTAATAACTTATGTTGGGATTAACAAACCATAACTTCAAGCCCTATCGACGTTGTTTTCATTTAATTAAGATAATATAAAGTTAATCAAGCCTTTATGAATTCGTCCCCTCGATGGTTTAACTTGATAACACAGGAGACTCCTGCTTTCTCCTAAAAAGGTTGACATTAATCAAACAACTTTAACAAACAAGTTTATAAATTACCTGTAACGGCCAAGTTTCATGAGTAAAATACTCGAGAGTTTGAAATGAGGAATGGAAGTTCATTATTATTTTTGTTTACGATGCCCACCCAAATATAAGTCGCAACTCCTAAGTTTTGCGGCTTTAAATATGTTTCGGCTTTTAATTTAATTAAAGTTTAAATTATATTTTAAATTATAATTAAGTTGTCATAGCCCAATATAGAATGAAAATACTGGTTAAGAGCTTATTGTTTCATAACAATAACAGATCGGTGACGTAAGTTATTTCTATTTCCACTGAGAACGGAGAGAAACCATAAAGTAAATGCAAATAGAACGGCTTGAAACAGAATTGGCATATAACGAGGTTTATTTTCGATTTATGCAGAATGAACAAATAAGAACTCGATTTGCGACCACAACCGTTACTTACAATTTCATCCTTTGAAGAAAAAAAGTTTAAAGGGGAAACAACGCGGTGCTAGCACGATCACCGCTCTGCCTTTCCGTCAAAAGCGATCCAATCGTTCTCTTTATTGAAACAGCCGTCTGCCGTCTTTGTTGCGGGAATTCCCTTGAATCCAATTTATGCAAAGTATTTACGAGTGACAAGAATTTATTTGACGTGCCAATTTTGCACCCCAACGTTCCAGCTCACGAACCACATTTTAAAAGCGCTCGGCATGTTAGTGATTGAACGGTTCACATGATATTTTGCTACCAAAGTGGAAGCAAATGTACATAATCTTTGATAGCGGAAAATAAAACGCGCGTCAAACTTTATACCTCATCTCTAATGTGAAAGATTGAAATTTAAGAGTGAAGACGTTGATAAATGTGTTATGGCGTCAGTACCATCTCATTTACGGCAGCGGCAATACGCTGGCGCAGCGACAACGCAAAGCCGCCGCACTGCTGATACAAACCCGTAAACAACAGATTTATGGCGTCTTGTTGCCTTGAGATGACGAAGACAGATGGCTTTATCATGTAACTAACCTATAACTAAACTCCATTACATAATATCATACACTACTCAACTGTACTGACCGCTGTAATAACTCATCGCGTCCAATATTTTTTGTACAAAAAATATTGAATTTATATCCGCTGCCTGAGTAACAAGCGCTAAAGTTATCCCGAAAAAATATTATCATCTAGAGCGCTCTGTTCATCGTACAGCGCTTAGAGGGTATTTGATTAACGATCCGTATTAATTTCGTCCAAAATCCCCGTAACGAGGCGAACGGATGTATAGTCGGTTGGCGCAGAAATATCGTCGTACCTATAATACTCGTTATTAATGCTAGTCATTCGCCGACTAAGATGGCTATCAAAAAGTTCCGCATTATACGATATTATCATTAAGTAAATTGGTTCAGTACTGGTTGCGGCAGTTCAAATAGCTATGCGTCCGATTTCAAATTAAACACGATTTAATAACAATGCTGACAGTATTTGTTGTAGAAAATGGGTTTAAATTAATGTTTACTGTGCACGTTTATTTGCGGTGAGAACTGTCATCGGTGCGGTGGTAGGCTTGTTAGGTAACCGCTGAAGTTCGTGACCGGCCGACGGGCAAATGAATAACAGCGGGCGAAGTATGAATTGAATGTGCAAGATGTAATCCGGGATTCGATCGGCGAACGTTTTGGGAATAATTATTATGTTCGTATAATCCTGGCCGTGTCTCTGATGTCGGTGATCTCCCGCCTCTTTGTCCTCCCCCCCCCTGATTGATGGCGCCGGAGATTGCATGTCAGGATTACATCTGCGGAGGACGTACGGATTACTTAGTTGCTGCCAGCGAGTAAATAGACCAAGCAATATTCTGAAAAAAAAAAACTTATAGTAACACGTAGTCAGATAGACGGGTGCGAACGGGTCGGTAAACTCGTTCGTGTCTTTAGTAAAAATTCCATCTCCCACAATAACGTACATACAACTACAGTACAATATATTACATACATGAATTGCCCTTTATAATAAACTCTATTTTCGTTTCTATCATTGTGATCGTGTTTCTTACGGATCTGGTTTAAGGAATGGTGTTTTCTTTTGTGTATTTTTTCGAAACTTACTATCGCGGTAAAGTTTTGTACTTGTAATAAACCTCCCTTTTTCACCTAATTCATCTTCAAAGTGTCAAAGCACAACTAAATTAATACAAAAACAATGATAAATAAGCGTATAAACGTTTAATGAATAAATAAAAAAAGAAATCTGAAGAATAACAAAGCGGCACCTAAACAAATTTCACTCCTACTTGTTTACGCCACGCCAAAGAAATAAAACTTAAATATTCTTAAAATATTATTTCTTTATGCACAAAGGACCAAAAGGGTGGTTCAAACGCTACCGCGGGGACGCGGAAAATATTTTTCAGCTTGAATACACTTGTATACGAAAATCTTATTTGCAACTCAGAAACTCATCGATATAAGCGACTGTACCTGGTAAGAGACAGGAATTTTTCAATTACTTACTTGATTTAGCATCGAGAAGGTTCTCTTTATGATAAATAGGAAGGTCTTTGTCTCATTCGTATGAGAAATTTATTCATATGTCCAATATTATTTCCGTTTGAATAGAAATATTTTCAATAAGCACCGGTCCCGTACTTTGCATTGTGTCGCCGCGATTTTCTTTTGAATATCAGTCCGGGTAAGTGTTGGTATTTCCTATGTACTCTGGTATTGTGCTCGGCTTTTAGTGTTGGAAACAATTTCATTATTTTGTATGTATGTGGGCGGATTGCGTGAACTATCTACGCCTCAATAGCTCTATTTAAGCTTTCTGTGAAATATTGCGGAAAGTGGTCGGTGTTAATTATTCTAATGCTTGAATTTAAGCATTGACTCAGAGCTATTACATGTGCCATTTTTTACAAACTTACGATTCTTTAGTCGTCAGCTGTTTTTTATTTTGTTTCGAAAGCAGTTGAAACAGTAAAGCATCGGAAATGATAACAAAAATTGTACAATGCTAGTTATATGTAATAGTAATACACAATTTTAACAGCAATAATTTAGAATTAATTTGATTATGCTAGAAACTCTTAACTACTGTATAATAATTATATCCAACAAGGATCTAACGAAAAAAAATAAATAACCTAATTTAAAATTCATTACGTTTTCGCTACGAAGCGACGTATTTATAAAACAAAATTCAAATTATGAATCAAGGGTGGCATAAATGTCTGTGTTTAAAAAACGTAATTTATATGGGCAAATAATTTCGGTCCTTATTTTTACCGCATAATCTTCAGTAAAATTATACGAGAGAAATCTTATTTACCCTTGCGACCTTCCTAAGTATTCATACCGTGCCTATTAATTCAAAAGCGGTAGTAAAGTACTCATAACATTGACTAAGACATCTTTATTTGAACCATTTTTAATGGAATATTACGTTTGGCGTTTCTTAAAATTGGTTTAATTAGAAAGACTGAATCTGAATTTATAGCAAGCTTGATACGTATTTATTTACTTCCTACGCACTCGCTATAAATAAGACTGTTTCCTGCGTAGGAGTAAAACGCCGCCGCACGCACGTATTAGGTTGGTTTTAAGCTATTCGGGCCGCCCATAGTCTAGTCTAGAGTACGGGAAACTCCTGCAGTGCTCTGAAAGGATAATACGGTGTACGGTGGACGTGTAACTTAACTCTGCAGCAGGTACGGACCAATCATTGCCGTGAAACAATATAATAGTACCCTTGTTTTGTTCCGTAAACCCGCACGAATCGTCCTGACTGCAATGAAACCAACTTTACACTGGCTTAGACTACCATAGATGTTCTGCCTTCAATTAAAAAGGTCATAATACGGGCACCGATTACTCATTTGTTTTTGATACATCTATGTATACTATTGCATTCATTTGTTTTATTTTCGTGTTCCTTTCAAACAAAACACAAACACTGTATAAGAGTTTTTACATCTATCATTCCGTGTTACTGCGCCTTACAATAAACTTAATAGGCACTTACTTTTTATCATGAACCAGCAAGCACCCTTACTATCAAATAATTGGCTTGAGAGTTATAAAGATATGACTCGGCGTAAACGCAAGATATTGTTTTGTAATCGCGGAGACAATGGCTGGAGCAGCCATAAAAGGTGGAGATATTGAAGCTAATATCTGTTACTTTCTGTCTTAATAAAACTGAATGTATACGTTGACGGAGTACAAAATAAAATCTCTTCACAAAATATTGTTTTACAAAAAAAATATGACCAGTCTCTTGGATACGCATTTTAAATAATAACGAATAAACGCTTAGACAGCACGATTCATATTTAATTTTACCTTATCACCAAAAACAGAAATGTTAAATTATATTATTATTTACCGCAAATCCTCATCAATCCAAGACTACGAGAGTCCTTTTCTTTGCAGAAAGAAAGACTAGCGATCGTTAACCATGCTGTCTTCCTCTGTCGTGTTGGTACGAGATGCATTTTGTCATGAGAATTGCCCTGACAGAATTGCGCATGAATGTAATTCCTGTATGGGTAACCATGTGATACAATATTTAAATGTTTTCTAGAGCTACGGTGTATAACAAAAGAAGACTGCATGAAGTAGGAATGGTAACCGGTTAATAATATTATTATAGTATCTTTTTATCGAACAAATGAATAACATTATTTTTTAATATGGCTATTAATTTTGCAGTAACTGATGTTCTAAAGGCAAAGGATCTGTGTCATAAACCTAAACTAATTGTATTAATACCGATTGCGCCTAGACTAGGGTAAAATAGAATTTAAAATCAATTATACTCGTAGTTGTTATAGCGTTCCAGCTATTGTGTGCGTTTTAGATACAGCTATGAGAGTAAAGGAATAGTGAGTGCACCTGTGTTTGCACACGCACTTGTGCACTACAATTATGTGTGTCTCGCGTAGCTGGCTCGTATCATAGTACACGCCGTGACCGAAATCTCCAGACATTATTATTATAAATTCAGGATTTAAATAATTAATGAATGACAAGTTCAACTACATAACAACAAAAAAACAACTACATAACACAAAATAATTAAATTCCATAATTGTTAACCAATTGGAAGTACAAGAAGTCTTTCGTCGGCGTTTACTTTAAGCCACTAGTGGAAACAGATACTGTCTTTAATCTTCTTACAATAAGTAATCCTTTAGTCGAATGTAACATTTCGTAGAAGGAGGTCTTATTCTTAGAGGATTATGAAGCAACGTCGGTAGGTATTAGACGGCCAATGCATGCTACTGTTTGTGTTTAAGCCGTGCACTGCTGCACTCTACGTAGCTGTATTGCAGAGCATGTAAATCATAGTAAACTATGATAGTTTAGATAATTGTCAGAACGCAATTGACAATAACGTAAATGTTTTAAACTTGGAACGCGCTTGCCGAGAAATAAGCTCTTTTTAATGAACATGAGCAAAGGTAAAAACAATTGAAAAGCGCGACTTTGCATGCAATGGGACTTATATTAGTTATGTACAATGTCTCATTATCACTAATCATTTCATGTAACTATAAAACATAAAAATCATTGCCATGTGAACATTAGTTTAGGACGTAGCTGATAAACACACAAACATACATTGTATATAAAGAGATTGTCTCTCGAATCGCTCGTTTACAAATTTCCTTCTATCTCCGTATTGAATGCGTGATGTATGTTAGATTTATTTCCCTAATATATTTCCTATACGGGTTTCCGTGAGTTTCGAAGTAGATGTTGAACGTGAAGTCTGTCCGGGCTGCCTAATGTGCGGAAACCTACGGCCCGTACGATCCTTCCGATTCAAATGTATCGATAGTACTTCAACACGCGTAGTCTACTAGTGTATGTATTGACTTTTGTTGAAGTTTTGCCAGTGCGTGCTTATAGAAGTTACATAAAAAGCATGAGATGCCGTGTTTGGGTAAACGTTATCAATATTACTATCAAGTTTACTAGTTAGTAAAAATTACAATACAAATATACACAGCTTTTCTACCTATAGGTTTCAGCTTCAGATTTTTAAGCACCATAGTTTCAGAGAGTCGTAAATTAATAAATGTAACTATAAAAACTGAAGCACCAACAAAATATGTATCAGAAACTAAAATAACTATTTTATTGGCGGTGCTCAGGAAGCAATAACTTCCGCGCAATAAATTAAACTCCATTAATTATCACAATAATCCCATAAAAGAATTGGAGTAGCAAAAACTCTGTGCAAAGCGGCTAATAAATGCGTCTCTCTATTTAATAAATATACCATTATCCGAGCCCACCCACTAGAGTAAATAGAGGAATGGGCGATCATTCGCTTGAGAGAGAGGCCGCATCTGGCGCTTGCCAGATTATGTTGGTAAAATTCAATAATCTTTAGAGAGCCAACTGAGAAGGACGGCCATTGCAACTTTTTTCGGTGGACGAAGGAGTTCTGTCGACTTTGGTAATCAAATTTGCGTATGTACAGTCCCCCTACAATTGAGTTCGGTAGAGTTCAGCCGGACGTTTTTTGCATCCTAAATAAATAAATAGAAAAACAATTTGGACATGTTTTCTTCTTTGGTTTGTATGTATGATATTCAATCCCTTATGCCTCCTTATTGCCCATAGTGGTGCCATGGGTCTTACTCGGTCTCGACGTCGTAAGTATTTTATTCGGAAAATCCGATCATTGTACCGGTTGGCGTTGCGGGAATTCGTGTATTATCCTAAATGTATAAGATGTACCTCAGAGGATGCGATGTTCAAAAGTGCTCTTATATCTTGATGCTATGATCATTCTTGGAGATACTTTTATCTCTACAAAGTACCTGCAAAGTACCACTTACTTTAGTGTTAGTCTAAGTGAAAACTTTGTTTACTATACTGATGATGTGAAGTAGATCGCACGCTCTATCGCTTAATACCAAACGCTACAATATCCACATAATCTATCGTAATAGATTGCTAGTTCAACGTACATGAGTGTCGTTATACCCGCTTTGCCCTCTTCGAACAAAAACAACAGACGCTCTTATCTTTTCGGTAAATTACAATATTTGGTGAAGGGGAAATTATTGCGGAACATATTTTCGGGTATGTACTAAGAACCTTCATTAAGGTTCCGGGAAAGGAAGTCAGGAAGCGACTTGGATTAGTTGAGCTTTTTTTAATTACCAAGGGACTGACGTTTGTCCTCGAAACTGTTATTTTTGTTCAGAAAATACTTTTTTTTTATTTATTTATACAATTTATGTAAATAAAATGAATTAATAGAAGCACTTAAATAGAAAAGAGATGTACAAAGGTACTGTTTATTTCTACGAGAAATCTCTTCAATTGCAGTTTCGAATTCAATTCAATTGCAGTTTGATGAGCTTCTTACCGGTTATTCTGGGTGTGGTGCTAGGCCAAGCCTTTTGCCTTTTGCCGACTAGTACGCATTCAATAATTTGGTAGCCACCCTCAAAGCTGGATTCTAATCAGAAAGTTCCAAATACGTTGATGACTAATACTTTGAAGATACACTAGAATTACCGCAAACGTTGTGCAACTTGTATCTTGTATTATAAATCTTGTATTATATATTTTAAATTAACTTCGAGTCCGGAAAATGTTATCAAGTCGTACATTTCTTAGAATTTCCTTCATAAAAGCTGCGTAGGTAGCCTGCAATGCGACATAGCTTGAACTTCCTTTGATCAAGGATTTTTTCTAATAAATAGCCTCGATCACGTTTCGTAGAACGTTTCTTCGATAGTCCTTTGTATAAAATATTTCTTCATAAGCTTAAACCAAGCTTATGATGAATTTGTTTTTGTTCTTTAATGAATGACTAATTTCAATGGCTTAATGGTACAGGAATGAGAAGATGTCTTTATTATGTATTCAACAAGCATCTATATTCTATCTCGCAGACAGGGGGGACTTAATCAAGGTAATAATAGTGCACTTCACTCAATGTTGATATGATCAAACACCAACATTCCCATGATTAATATCATGAAATATCTTTTGGGGCATATTACATTAGATAAAGTGGGTCAAATTGCTATTTTGTTGCTTTATAGACGTAATAACGAGGTTATCACAATATTGATAGCTTGGGTGTCTTGAGTATCAATTACTTTTTATGACTCGCGTATTTATTTTTGCTCAAAAATGTGGTAAACTGCGCCATGTCATGTAACAGCTACTTATTTTTTATGCTTATTCCCTTCGTGCTTAAGTCTGAAGACGTCTGAATATTTCATGTTTCATTCACGTTTCTTTAAATTTAGTTTGGAAGATTACGTGACTTTAAACATTGTACCTTCTTTGTTTGTTTCGCCTTTAAAATATTTGAATAATCTTTATGTAGGACGATGCTCTTTTGTCTTTCAGCTTTTATGAGATCTGTTTTTATGGAAATAACGAGGTGAGAATATGAGATAAAACTTTGCATTTTTGTAAACCAAATATACTGATATTATTGAAAGATTAAATTATAATTATGTTTCTCTGGGTCTGCTATGCGTAAATGGTTAAACCACTGAAACGTGTTTGATCTAACTTAGTAATTTATGTATTGATGTGCTTTCATCAGCCTGTTACTATCCCTTGTCGTTTGTTACAATTAATTAATGAAAAAAGTGTTGGCGATGTGCCACACCACCGCGAAAATGTGGGAATATTTAGCAACTTTCCGTGTGATTAATTATATTATGTAAGTGTTTGGTTAACAACGGAGAATTAATAATATTATTACGTAATATAGTTAAGGTTTTTACAAGAACATTATTATACACAATTTATTCGTTTAAGTAACTTAAATAATTCTAGAGATAATATATAATTTTCATGCATTTTCGTTGTCTGCTTGGCCTGAATATGATCAAATTTTAATGTTATTGTCTCATATGAAACCTTTAAGTACCTACGTAGTCAGTGAAATATAAAATGAATTCCTGATTGTAACAAAATATCCATTCTTTTTTAAACCTAAATACTAATACCCCAAAAAAGTCTCTAAAAAACTAGAAAATTATTTATACCCTAACAAAACTATATAAAACGGATTTTCTTCCAGTATTCGCTTCGGTAGATAAATATCGCAAAGATATGACACTGGTATTTTTTATTTGCTCGCTCATCAAAAAATGTTTTGGCCAAACGACAGTCCCCTATAATCGGATTAAAGGTTTCGCGCGATCTCGTAATTTATAATATCATGATAGGTGGCTGTAATTTCAAAGAATTATCGTATTTTGCAAAAATAAATCTCCTTTAAATCTCGAAAATGCTTAAATACTTTATTTAATATGATTGAAAGATAATATATGATTGTCTTTTTGAGTTTCGTGACGACTTACTTTTGATAATCGTTTTAAATAATAATATTTAAAATTTTAGTATTTTTGTTAATGCGCTGGCATGGCGTCACGAATTAAACGTACTACACCGTTAGGACTGGTTCGAAGCGGCGCAAGATAGAGAGTCGTGGAAGGATTTGGGAAAGGCCTTTGCCCAGCAGTGGGGTGTCCCACAGCTGGGAAAAAGCCTCTGTGGGAAGGACAACACTACTGTGGGACAATAGTAAAAACGCACTTCTCAATGTAGTCGATATCAAAATAAAAAAAAAACTGTTCTATTCAAAATAGGCTACTGAGTAGCACTTTTTAAAGGTCCAAATACAATGGACAGCACCTATCGCTAACGTGGTACCAGTTTCTATACTCATATACCGTAACTTACAAATATATTAAAATACGTCGTCATTAAAAGTGCAATGAAAAGTTAAATAGTATTTGTAAAACTTTAAACAATGTTTAATGACTTCTAAAAAGTGTTAATGAGGTATAAAAACCTAATGATACTGCACTGGGAGTTGAAACTTGTTTCATTAACTCACTGTTTTCGTACATGTAGATACTTTAGTTCTAGATTATTAGGTCATTAATTTGTATGTATGAGATATTCAAAAGAAGTATGATATAAACACACATCTGCTTACATCTGCTCATAATAATAAGTCAACCGATAAGTGGTTAAATTGTGACTTTATAACACATGAATTATATTAAATGTTTTTTTTTATAAGAATCTTAGAATCGAAAATATTTTTGTTCCAATAAATTCTCATAATTACAAAAAATTACTTAATACATATCAAATAGTTTTATGCTACAGTTGAATCCTACCTTACTTGTGCCCACTAAATATTAAAGAAATGTAACTACCAACATAAAAAATGCACGTTTGTTTACCAACAAAACAGAATAAAAACAGGCACGAAACTATTTTGAAATGCAGCTGTTATAGGATCATGCTCCAGTGACATCGACGAATTAGGTAGTTAGGTGGTGCCGACGTAAGCCCGTATTACGTTGTATAGCAAACAGTGTTAGCGACACATGCACACAAATATAATATGTACGTAACACATTTTCAATTCTCAGTTTAATTTTCTATGTTTTCGGCATCGTTAGTAAGCAGAGTGAGTTTTTTTGAAAAACAGAGAGGAGTTATTAAATGTACGTGTAAATCGACAAACAACATAATAATTTCCTCCCTCTAATATGATTGCTTGAGAAGATTGATTTTGTGTCAATTGTGGAAAAGAGACGGCGCAATAAGCCTCCATATCGACGTCTCTCTCACTCAATGACTATAGTCCTTGAACACTCGGTGAAATTAAGTTCTACAACAGTTTGAAATAAAGTCCATCAAATATAAACCCAATTAACTGTGATATTTGATTTTATAATTCGCTGAAATTAATTACTGTGCTAATTTTAACAGGACGATAACGGACACTTTAGGTAATTTTAGAGTTACTTTAATTGCTTAAGTAAAGGAAATAAAGCATTCCAGGAGAAAATTGTTTTCTTCGATAAAACATTTTTTTTCTGAGTTTTTTCGTCTCGCTGCAAGTCATAAACCAATACTTAAAATTGTCGCACTCAACTGTTCTCAAATACTATAAACAAAAACTTATTTCACAGCTTTTGGAACTACAGAGCTATATATCGAAGCAGCATAAATAAAAAACTTAATCAAACTACGAGTAAAGATATCTTAGTTTTAAAAAAAATATTTATTTCTCATAAGAACACACAATGTTCACTTAAGATATCTTAGTACCAGCAACGTACCAAAATAAAGTTTATTTCCCTTAAAAGTGCCGTTAAAAACACTGCGTATCGACGAGCTAATTTTTGGTACTCACGTATCATCCCTTTATTTATACTCCTGTCAATTTCATACTTACAGAACTCTGTTATTAGAGAAATTGCCATTTACCATGCGTGCTCCTCCCACGTTAGGCCGGGAGCTTCGAAAATTGACGGCGCTCGTATCAAAGCGACCATTGTATAGAGTATTGGAGCCTTGATTGACAGTTTAATTAATGCCTCTGTATGTTCACCTTTGCCTACAGCGATGTTTCTGTTAGACGATTTTAATGGATTCCGCTGAATCTGGAACGTAATCACCTTTAAATAAGATGTTCGTATTGTGTGTTAACGAGGTTTAAGAAAACTTGTGTACGTTGAATGGGAGTGCGGTATAATTGTGATGTGAATGGAATATGTTATTTCAGTGGCTTTTCTACCCGGTTGTTAGGTTCATGTGAAAGGCTTGTTGTAAAATTGATAGCATCTGTAATATTAGTTGGCTGTAATGGGTTAGCTTGCATGACGTGTTATGTCTAGTAATTACGTGTTGCAACAGCGATAGCGGTTTTTTGAACCCATGTGTATTGTAACGAACAGTTTTATTAACAAAATGCATACAATGTTCTCATTATTATTCCCTATAGTTTCAACCTAATTAATAATGTTTTTTATTTAGGTCAGTAAATAAGTAAAACGGTTTAATCACATACTTAACAAAAGACGTCTCTACTACCAACCTACGAAAAAAAAAAATTCGCACAGATGAAAAGTGCTACCGACTGCACAAAAATCCGTTAAAGAAAAATCGATGGCTTAAAAATCAAAATGTCACAACAAAATCTTATCTAATAATTTATAAGGCTGGTGCTGATATAGGCACATCCATCACTTTGGACGGCAACTACCGGCGCCACGTGGGCACATCGAGTGAACATGAGAAGCTATTAATTATCATCACAGGCCACCCCTGGGATAAAATTACGAAACCTGGAAGATTTGTTAAGATTTTGTACACGTGTAGGCTAGCTATGACTTCAAGGATATAAGCTGTTAGTAAGGTTGTGGTTTTGAAGGGGTAGCTAACTTAAAACGGATCTATAGTGTAGATATATATATGGTAGCAAAGCGATCTATTAACAGATCGAGGATCGTTTTATCAATAAGTAATTATTTTGATTACTGTTTATTGGACTGTTCAAAACTAAGCCGTAAAACTTATATAAAAAACTAATATTTTGTTGATCAATCACTTATTAAATTAGTACACACCACAAATCAAAACCTAATGCAAATTTAGTCGCCATGGTGATAAGCTATTAATATTTAGTTCAATAAACCAGGATATTTGTTTATCGAATTAATATACACTTACCTACATTAAACGAAATCGTGTAACTCATTATGACGCTCGTGTAATTAATTTCACTCATTTCAGGATTCGTAGAATTCTCGTGTATTAACGCGATTCTAAAAAAAACAAATGAATGTAGACTTTCAGACTCCTGAGATTGAACGTGGTTTATCATCCGTAAAAACCCTTTTATGTGTAGGTACAATTATGCCAGCCAGTAAATGTTTGTTCCTATATAATAATATGGTAAGAAGAAAAATATTAACTTGTTATGATAATTAAGAATTGATTCAATCACTACGTTTGTTTTGCGCAATACTACATACGAATGAATGTACCTCTTATAAGTATTTTCCGAACAAATAATAGAAGTACTATCCTAATTTAAACACATTATATTATACTCGTACGATCGAACTACGACAGAATGAATTAGAATGTACAAAACTCGCTTCCAAAACAACGAACTCAACCATGTCAACACCAAGAAATCTTATATCAAATAATCCTTTAACTTTGTTGCGAAAATAAGGTATCAAATAAAAGCAGGCCGAAACAAGAAAATCGCATGTGACGTTGTGTTTCATCATCCATCACGAAGAGATTTTCCCGCGACACATATTTGACGCGTGATATAATATAGTTACAGGCGTCGCTCGAAGAATTAAATGTCATAACGTCAACCGAGCTTAGACGGCTTAAGTACAAGGCAGTATGTAATGATTCAAGTATATGTGGTTTTGTTTATGTCTCATATAAGTACAGAGTAGTGGGATTAAAAGTGGTAATCTCCATCGGTTAATTGATTTACATCCTTATATCTATAAAAGCATTGCAAATAGCATTTAAAAAAAACGACGAAGATTGCGATCTAAACAATATCATCGTTCGTTATCTCCTTATCTTTAAAACAAAATTTGTTACCAGTCTCGAGTATCAAATTAATATCACTGTCAAATCAGCGGCAATAACGAAAAAAAGCCGCCAGATATAAAGTAGAGCCAACCGGTTTAGCCGTTAAAAATAAACGAAAAATTTTCCCGGAAAAATATCGCTTCATTTTTTGACCGCTAAGCTTGATAAAAAAACTTGATTCTAATAATATAAACCATCGGCACCACAACTTCCTTCCTCGCCTCTAGTTTCAGGAATATTCCGGAGATTGATCCGTTGAGCCTCTAAATTTTAATTTACTTCCGCGTACCTACGCCCGTAATTATTTCAAACGATTTAAAGCCGGGCAAAGTAAATCCGTGTATAATGCTTTAGTAAAGCCGTGAAATCTCTAGAGCGTTATTATACAATGGCCGCTCTGTCTATTTATTATAACGATATCATATCTTCATAAGATCTTCTGATATATTGTGCCTAGCGAATGTGAATATCAGAATATGAATATCGTTGAAATTAATTTTGTATTTAAGGAAGTTATGATTAATATTATAATTATCTTAATTTTCATGGATAACTACATAAAGCTAAAAACTTTACTGCGATGTATGTAGTGAATATGTAAAATATAATAATTGAACACTTCTAATAGAGCTAATCATTGCTAATCTTACCTTTCCTTAACTTTCTGAGTGATGAACCGTACATTATTTACATTTTATATAAAACTTTCTACTTCACATTACTAAATTGAGGTGAAACCAAAATTGCAGCGGAATTACTTGTAGACATACATGAATTCATGATGCACGTAAACGTGAACATGTTGTCATCACAAACGTGCTCTCATGAACGGTTCATTCATCAAGGATAAACATTATTCTCCTTAAGATTTGTATTTATTTTAACATTCAAGTCACTAGCGTCGGAAACTGCGGCGCCCCAGAATCTCTAAAACTGCGGTGTTTGCTGTAAATTGTAGCGGATGCATTTCAACTGTGCAACCTTCCTCTACGTCTTAAAGAGTTGTGGGAGTGAGACAGTGCTCTACAAATGTAGAGCGGCATCTCCTTTCTACAATTGTAAGAGTAGCACTTTAAGTAGTTGTGGTAGATCTCCGTACCCGGTTTATCTTTGTCGGCTGATGTCTTGAATATGTGATGCAAAACGTTATCATGCAAATGTCACTGGATATTTGTTATATGTTGTAGAGGATGCTCAAAGAAGTTTAGGTTATATTTGGTTTTCTAAAACAAAACCGTGCCGTCACAGATTTATGTTTAGGTACTACAACTTCTGCTATCTGCAGCCAAAGTGAGAAAATGCGCTAAGTATTAAGAATATCTTATGTCATCATGTCATTTATTAATTTGAATTGTTAGCCTGTTTTTTTCCTGAAAGTTTTCCGTTTTCTTGAAATAAAACAAAGTAACAAAAACCATTTATTTCCAAGAAAATAAATGGTAACGAATGATAAATGCAAATAGATTTAATTTAATTAATAAATACACAGTGAAATATTACATATTTAATTCACATCTGGTTTTTAACCGAAAAGTGCAAAAATACATATTTTACTTTCCAAATGGACACTGGATGCGTGGTGCGAAAAAGCTATATTTTTGTATAATTTAAAATGCAACGCTAAGTTGGAAAGAATTTTCATATATCCCGTACAAATGTTGAGCGAAAAAATAAGTGAAAACTGCCTAATTTATTTTGCAAACATTCATCCGTACTGTGATAAATAATATTATAGACTAACTGTAAATGTAAGCAGCCTATTTATTAACTATTTTAAGGTAAAACGTGAAATTGGAAAACGTGAACATTTTTTTTGTGCAGTCTGAAGCCAATAATTAAATTGAAAATTCATTGGTCACTTTTTTATGCCACTGAGTTGACTATAACTGTCAAATACTTGAGGAATAAGACATAATATCAAGAGATACCAAAGTATCCTTACGAAATTGATGCTCATATTTTTAGTAGCTACTCTTAACAAATTGACTGAAGTCATCTTTCTCAGTAACATTCAATGCAGATTGTGACAATTAATTTGAGGGCGCAAACCAGACCGGCAGAGGTAAACTAATGGTGATTGTGAGCAATAGTAACTGCAACTAAACTGCTATTGGACGTTTGCAATCAAAGTAATGGTCGTTCAATTTGTGGTATGGGCTCTGCCATGAACATAATTTGAATGGAGACTGAAGATACTGATTGTAAAGTATGTTTTTGTATGAGAAGATCTGGTAAATATGCCTATTTTTGTTTAGTACGTGTAAGTTAGATCTTTGGGCCCGGCAGACTGCAAAACTAAGGCCTCATTGGAAATTTCTGTATGTCTGCTACGACGGTGTTACGTGTGTGTGACAACTTTGACATATGTGTGTGTGTGCGTGTGTATCTGTCTGTTTCAAAATTTTAGGCTTAAATCCATTAGTCACAAGAACTTATGTGGACACATAAACTAGGCCATAAATCTAAATTTTATGGTCTCTATACCAATATAAAAAATGAAATACGTCATAAAGCAAATACTTTTTAATATAAAAATGTAGGTACTTTGCAAAATTACAATAGCGTGACAACAGGAATCTCGAGTGAAACTTATACGTATGCAACCTAAACTCGTGAAGTATTCAGGCTTGAGCCAGCTGTATAAAGATGATACAATATTACTTTCGACGTAGCTTATTTTAAGCTTGTTTGTGACAAAACTACCTGAAGTTTAGTAGCGAGAATGCCACATATAAAACATACAGTGGAACTTGCTACTAGGAATGGTCATACATGCACAATGTGCATAGAATTTAACATGTTAATTCCACGAAACTATTTTCTTAGAAAGGAAAATTTTGGCTACAAATTTCAGTATGTGAGAACTGAAAATTTTCTTAGGAATTATTATAATTACCTACTAAATTGCTTCGAAAAAGATACAAAATTTTCATCATTTTCTCTACGGATTAAATCGAAAATTGTTACTATTTCCATTTTTTTTGGAGAACTTTGTTTTTGCCCATGTACAAAAGCAATATTCAAAATATCTCGGGGGCTGTGAACATTCGTATGAGATACACTCATGAACGTGCCATGTACATTGTACATACTATTTTTAAGGTCGAATGGAGTGCATCTGTCGGCTTATCCCTCGCTTGCACGAAAGCTTACATCCAAAACTGTGAATATTGATCCTGAATTTCCAAGTTACATTTGTATTATTCTTGACGTTTATGCAATATAGAAATTGGTTTACTTCATTTGTTTTTTTTGTTTTTGGGATTTGTTCAGATTTAAGAATTAATTATGGACAAGCACTGATTTATTTAATTAATTTCAATTTACATTTTACTATAATGGTATAAAATCTACCCCAGTAAAAAAAAATGCCTAGTTAGTAGTTGAATAAACATGCAGCAGAACAATTTTTTTGTTAAATTATTAGTTTAGAATTAGGATTTTAATGATAGAGACAATTTTCACCAGTTACCTTATCTATTTCGGTACCTAATCATAATGACTTAACACAACATTCAAAACAAAATCTATTTTCATAATCCCCGGTTACGTGTATTTGTCTAGAACCTATAATGTATAAGTATACTTCTACCCACGATAACACGTTGTTAGGAAAGATAAGTTATAAATAGACGAGGAGAGATACAGCATTATTTTTATGACAGATAATGTATTTTTGATGCGCCTGGCTTTAACAGCACCCTCAAGTCTAAGAAAACTACTTCGCAAACAAGATTTTTTCCAACAAATATTGAGAGAGGTAGGGGTAAGGATTTTGTTACTTTTCTTGGAAATAATGATGTGTTTTGTCGATACGTGGCCTCTTAATCTGTATTTGTATGTTAAGTCATGTAGATGTCTAGAACGTGCTTCAATAGAATCCGGTTATATTTTTGAATATAGATATCCAGAAAGAGTAGCACTTATATCTAAAAAACCAAGATTCCCAAAAAAAGTTATAAAAACAAGATTGGCTTTGAAAAGTTACCGATTTTCTTTTAAAAAAAATTGTTGATTTTTACACAGAAATTTATAATTGCCTTGAAACTAAGTTAACGTAATTTAGAATTTGATATTGTCCAACTAAAATGGCTTTCCGTGTTTTAGCTTTTTTTAATTATAATCTTTCATTTCTCTCTCCTTTTCTATTGACTAATGCGTTTTACCTTGCTTCAGATTTAGATAACTTCAACTTAATGGTATCGGTATCAGGTAGGCCATCAGCCTATAGGAGTCTAATAACCCTTGACTATTGTAATAACATTAAGAGATATCCGATGGTCAAAGCATTCCTGGAATTGGTATTAACTTGATCAAATACACTTTATTGTAGGTTAATTAATTAAAATTAAATTCTAGTTTTTTTATTATTTGATCTAAAAGTCGGTGAATGTTTGTAGGTACTGGATACTCGACGTTCAAATACCCACACAGATTAAGATAAAAATGGTTGGCTCCTTTTTGTAGAAATAACCAGCGTTCACGAGGGCCGAAGCTAGATTTTTGTACACTGTAGCACTTTGTTAAAAATCATCACATGGATCGTTTGTGGTTCAGCCAGGAACTGAAATTGTTGTTAAAAAACCTTGCCAAAGTTTTATCATAAGCCTATAAATAGGTAAGGAACCCACATATACCAGACGTAGAATCATTCATTTTTATTTCTAAAAATTGTTTTATGAAATTTATACTAACCTCTATCGAATATGATCCAATGCCGCTTAACATATTGAATTTTATCATCTATTTTCGTACCGGATTATGAAACTTGATGGAAATAAGAATTACCTATTCATGAAGAAATTTATTATACAACTATATTTTCATATATGTTCGGGCTGGATTAATATACCTAGGCTCCTAAAGGTCAAATGGAATTACAATACACAATAAAGGTTATTCGATTGGGCTTCGAGAACTTTCTATTTTAAAATAAAAGTTTGTAGGGATTACGTAGTACGTAATTACTTGACGGGGCTAGCTCATATATAATTTGGTACAAAATTACAGGCAAAAAGAGAGTTTAGTTCTAAAAATAATGTTGATTTTAAAAGGCTGGCTTGCTGACCTTTTTTTGTAGTAACGTTATGCTTTTGTTTCAATGGTTTGTGGTTATGGATGTTGTAAGAAAGGCGTTGTGGGAAAAACCTTAAACTTTGAGTTTGTTCTAAAATTCAAGGTGTTTTCATTTTTGTGAAAGAAGCTTAACACTGTGATGCAATTGCTCAAAACCAACATAACATTACATCGATTCTATTACCATCAACCAGAATTCTATATAAAAATATTAAAAAGCACAAAAATATATCAAAGTCGCCCGGAAAAATTTTAAGTTATACACTGATAAGGACGGAAAAGATGCAGAATTTTCCTCACCAAATTTTCTAAAACAAGAAATATACAAAAGTCCAGATCTCGGATTTTGATTAGGCCGGGTGCACACGTTGCTGACCAAGGAACGTTGAGGTGCCAACGCATCTTTATCTCGACCGTTTATCAAATAAATTCACAGTCCCACTGAAATTTATTAGTTTTCGAATGGCCACCTCTGCCGCGGTGACTTCGCGTTATTGCGGTAAGAAGAAATCGCTCGTGAAATGCGACTTTCCTATCCTTAGAGTTAAGTTTCGTTGATTTATGTATGATGTAAACGGTGTTTATTCCTTTTAAATGTTAACGATGCTTCGAGTAAAAGGAAGTCATTTTGATCAATAAAAATATGAAGTACCTACTGTTTCTTTTAAATGATCAAATACGTATCTACATAATCATGTCGTAGCGTAAGTATTAGCTTCTGTAAAAAAAAAAAGCAACAAAAACTGCTACAAATATATATATTTATTGTTTGTTCCAACATATGTAGCAAAGAAGGTTAAAACAATGTATGCTTTATGAAAGCGTTTCTATTGATTTATTCCCTCGTTTTTCACACTCCATACCCCTGACTATAACGGTGATATTATTTTATCCACTCACATTTTTCCACATCAGTGGCATCAAAACATATGAACTGCAGTGTAAATCAATTACCTCAATTGACTTGAATAACACGTTTTTAATTTGTTTAAAAGCTGCCGTGCAATCAATATTTTGCTTTGGCATTTTGTGAACGAAATTATTTTGCATCGTCGACTTGTTTTGTTAATATTTGTATACTTTTTTCAATGTTATTATTTTAATTTGATTTTATGGATTTTGTTCGGGATTTTTCCAGTTCTCACTTTATTGTAGCGTTTTTTTATTCGTGACAAAATATAAATATAGAGTTGTAGATATATAACACAACATACCTACGTATGTATGAAAAGCTGAGTAGGTATTTATATGCGTTCCCTCTACGCGAATAGTCGACAAAACTTTTTGATTCCTACCTTACCTCCGACTTAAATTCAGAACGTTTGAATGCCAAGTTAGTGGCTCTTTCTGTAACGATTCTTTTGGTTCTTGCAGTCTTGGGACATTGAACGTTCGACTCATTCTTTATCGGCGATTGACGTGAAGTATGGTTACTCTAGAAGAATCTCAAGCATCTCGTTTTACTGTCGCAAAATCTCATAAGCTTTGCTTTTGATAAGGAGAACTTTAAACGTATTGCATTAAATGTGTTGAGCAAAACGATAGTGTTTTCGTTTGTTATTTAGCACAAGCGTTGTGGTGATCTTGTCAGATTGTGTGAGTAGAAATTGTAAAAGACAGGGAGGTTTGGAAGAAAGGGTAGGTCCAGCAGTGGGATCTGATATAAGCTACAAAAAGTATTAGCATAGCTCTAAGTGTTCCTAATTTAGACATGGGCTTGCTGGGTGAAAGGATTGTAGCATTATAATATTTGAACAGTCACAGAGATATTATATAACATACATATAATATGAGTGATGCATTTGCATAGCAAGCAGAACGTTCTGGCGCCCACGCAATAAGCTCTAGTACTCATAGCTTGCGCATGAACGACCAATGCAGACGTACGTTCACTGCTCTACCGAATGGCGCGGATGTGCTCGTAAACCTTCTCATCTATATCCATCAAAACCTAATGTTATTATTTAAAGATTCATAACTTTTTTTTTCGAAAGCGAACATAAATATTCCTTTGGATGAAATATAAAAAGCAAGTGTTATTGCCGGGATCCGTATTCCGCTTTCGACACCCACATAATTCAGTGTATCCAAGATTTAGCTGATACAAGTGTAATATAACAATATGACACCTAATGGCACAGGAACGTAAAGGTGAGATGCAAATAACCTCTGGCGCTGAGACGTGCTTCGCGAAGTTTGAAAGCACGAGTTGAATACGAAAGTTAAGGCACCCGTGCACCGGGATAACTGGCGCAAGTGACTACAATATACTTTAAAGTCAGTGTAAGCCAGGGAAGCGGTGGCCCTTATCGCACACGTGATTTGAATTCTTCCCACACTTTTATTCGACCAATATGACAAAAATGTTTGCGACGTCTGCGCTTTGAATACATAAACACACTGATTTTAAAATAAATTCTCCTTTTTATTATATTTCTCTCGGCAATAAAGTGCGACTATTTTACTGTCTAGCTTTGTTTCTCGAAGGACGGGGAATATGTGAAAAAATAAAATGTTTGTCGGATGATATGGTTGTAGGATAACGAGTCGTCGGTATAATATTTATGACCTGATACAAAAAATATTCACAACATGTGATCCTGTAGCGTGTAGACTGCTCCTACACTCAACATCAAGTATGTATTGGGCCTTCACAAGAACAGTAATATAATTCAAAAGTTATATTTTTTGTTGTTGTAACTTTCATTGCTTTAGATTGTAATTATTTATAAATACATTGTACAAAAGTATTCCTTTGTATTCGCCAGTCTTTCGGGCACGTTTTCCGCCATTGACAAATACGACGACATATTTTTGACGCTTTGTAAATATATCATAAACTCAGTATTCAATGCAGATAACTATTGTATAATATAGTTTCTATCACACATTGTAATATCAATTACAATAGTGTCCGTGTGGTGTCCGGATATAAAGAATAGCACCACCCCATATCCTCCACTGGGTGTCGTAAAAGGCGACTAATGGACCTTAAGACCCAGTGCACTGTACCAAGCACCTTGGGTCACCCGAATGGTGGCGGGTAAACAACCAACAATCGCATTCCCAAAGAGGGTTAGTGTCAGGCAGGCGGCCGACTATAAAGCCATAGCCAAATCCATTAGCAACATGTTTAGAAAAAAACATGTTGCGCCGACCCCAAGTAAAATGGGATAAGGGCAGGAAGATGATGATTGTAATATCAATTAAATAAAGATGTATGTAGAGTTAATTGTGTTAAGTTACAAAGCAAAACCATGACACAGTAGAGTAATATCAAAAAATAATAAGTCAATCGGAATTCGAATATTCAGTGGACTGTGTTCGCAAATTGATCCGCAAAAGTGTAATTTCTTTGGGATGTACCTAACATAAATATTATCCTTAAAGGTTGGTCAACCTTGAGACCTTTTTCACTTGAGGTAATACTGAAATGCAAGCAAAAATCTTACAAAACTTAGTTATAGTATAGCTACGTATAAAATCTACGTAATACACATAGCAACGTGTCTTTTTACCGATACTTGCACCTTCACTGTTTTTTGGAGGTGCAGTAAAGGCAAAGCCGCGAATACCAAATAAGTTATATATTGAAAAGCCATCAATGACATTTTTGGTCAAAAATGTTGATTATCTATGTATCATTTGATTATCAATATGACATTTTGAAACCGCGCAACTTTGATTTTGATTTTATCTGCTGTTCGAATACGAGTAGTTCTATAAATCTGTAAATTAATATAAATCAAACCGCTTATTGTTAAGTGATTTGTGTAACAGCATATCAATTACACAGTTATGACAATGTGATTTATTGTGTATTACTTAATGTATCAAGTCTTCTGAGATATAAATCGGCTAAAAACTTACCTCATTATTTTCAAAAGCTTTAACATTTAAGCAAATAATCATTTATTAATCATTCCGTAAAAGTAATCGGTACAAAATGAAGGTAATTTCAACAACTCTTTGAACACTTTATAAATACGCTCAATTTTATCAAAAATCATTTACATATTTAATTTTGAACCTTTGAGCCGGACTGTTTATAAAAACCTATTTACAGTATTTAAGCAAATCGGTTCAGATTTTAAATTTACGTTTTGGTATTTATTCAGCCGATATCAAAGGTAATGTTCTGATTTGAGTAAATATTATATTTTATAACTGTTTTGTAATATCTTCTTAGTTTTGGTATTTCATAGCAATTATGTACGATATTTATAATAAGGATTATGAATTTAACATATAAGTATGTTAAATTATGTAGTTGAATTCACGCAACGATTGTATATAGAAGGCGACTTTATAATAATATGTTAGCTTTGAAAAAAATATGACAATTTATAATTTTTGTCAAATTGCAATCGCTCGAAGCCCCCGTTGGGCGCCATTAGTATACATAATAATATTATCAAGAGAACTTACTGAGATGTCATGTTATTCCACCAGCAAATTTAATTGGAAGAGTTCTTCAGCGCAATACACATACTACAAACCTGAAAAGCTTTTGTGATTCTTGAAAGCAAAAAGTCCCCAAGCACATCTAAAAATATCACTCAAATGCACACTCGTCTCGGTGCCTTTGTACAAAACATAATAAAAAACATTTCATCCCCTTTCCATTTCATAGTCATTCAGTTGCAACGAACCGCAAACAGTTAGTTTGGGCAAGCTTTCGCATATATCATCAAATATAAAAGAAGGTACGACAGGAGTATCTGAAACACTTAATCTGTACTTCCAATTCCCAAACCATGGGAGCTATAAATCATACACCGACGATAAAACAAAACGAATAGCTATAAAACCATAATAAAGTCGGAGCACGAGTTTTATCAAAGAAAGAAGCGTCCCAAGTGATACCGAATGTAAACATCATAGGATTCAGTAGTGACGTACCTATGTGTAGGTTCCATAGAGTGTTTGAATACAATGGCAAGTCCCGAGGCGACGTGAGAGTGCCCACGGCTTCAGCGGTACTCGGGACGAGCGGAACTACCACCGTATCTCATAAGATATGGAATTCCTAAAAGATGTAGGTGAATTGGATTTTAAGATTACCGCGTTGGGAGCAGGGTGTACTGCGGAGGCAAATTCGGTTTAAGCTAGAAGCGTAATTTGAAATGTTATGGTAAAAATAAAATATTCTTTTATGCGAGAAAATATTATAGTTATAAATAAGATCGATATGAAAATAGTGAAGATGTTATTTTTTCGCAAGAAAAATGAATATATTTTTATTTCTAATAAAAGAATCTCGTTTGAACGACATTAATTATATTATGTGGCGGTATAAAGCTAAATAAGTTAAATGTTTTTACTTACTTTATTTTTTCAAATGATATTAATATGCTTGTTAATTAACAGTTGACGCTATCAATTAGAAAAATGCAAAAAGAAAGATAAGATGAAAGGAGAATTCGTATTGCTTCTTAGAAATAACTGATGAGTTTCATACAATTTCTTGGAAAAATATTGTACCGAGAAGCAATCGAAGCAATCTAACAAATTGTCAACGTGATAAAGTCAAAGGTAAAAGGATTAATAAGGTAATATTCTGATTTTCTGAAGCGAAACGTGCGATCACGCTATGCCAATAAGCAATTTAACTTTCAAACTAATTAAAACGCTTGATAGGTTAATTTGAAGGAACGAAGCATGCGGAATAAAGAGCTTTCACCTACGAGCTACGTAACAATTACTAGTCGGCATGCCAACAAAAAACACGGTGACAATACTCCTTTCTCCTAAAACTGCTATACATAGATCTGTGTACTATCAACCCGCTTACTCTGAGCTACTAAAACATGATGGAGTCCCCTGTGAGAGGGAGATGACATGCGTTTTCTGGTGCACCATCTCGTTTTCACAATGATATAAGACCTCGTTTAACAGCTCAGGGTACAAGCTCTGGTCTGTTTACGTCCGCATGACGCGGGAAGCGCAAGTTAAGACGGGATGAT
Organism: Chrysodeixis includens; assembly: GCA_941860345.1. Lineage (NCBI taxonomy): Eukaryota > Metazoa > Arthropoda > Insecta > Lepidoptera > Noctuidae > Chrysodeixis > Chrysodeixis includens. Next base: position 5,491,719 of record OW796097.1, read on the forward strand.
ATGAGTGATGTTTTGAACTGAAAACAATGTAGCGGGGTATCGTGAGGCACAGACAACCGCACTACACGATAACAAGTGTTCGAGCGAAATTGTGTGTACGTTTTTAGGCAAAGTCCCAAGAGAAAGGAGATATAACAATGCTTTTGTTTACTTTCATCAGCCTTTGAGTGATGTTTGGATCTCGTATTATGAAATTTATACGAAAAAGGAAACAAAGTGAGTCGAGTCCCTTGTTACGTAAAGCCATATAGTGGTCAGAGTGGTGAGACAGAATCCATTTACGTATAGTACCTATAGCTGTTTGTTTTCTCTTATTTGTTGGCTTATACAGTCGAGTAACCCAACGGGCACATTAAATAAAGTAGGCTTTGTACTAATGTACAAACTTTTAGACTTCCCAACTTTAGAATAACGCGAAAATAAGACGTTGAAACATTACCCAAATCTATCTCATGATTACAATATTATTTTGTGAATCTTTTACTCGTACTTTATAAGGTTTTTAATTTAACGTTTGTTGTATTTTTAGATTCTATTAATAGCTTAATTTACTAGCTAGTATGCAAAATACTCATTCTTGAAATGATCGTCGACAAAATTACTCGTGTAAAATTTCCAAATTCGATAATCTGGGCCTGTAAGACCAACACGCGAGCTTTGGAAGGTTAATTTATCATGATGGTTTATACTGGATAAGCCCAGCTTACTCTGACAAGAAACAAGCATAGAGGTACATTCTTTTAATTAATCCCCCAGTAACAATTGATAACGCAGATATGTCTTTCAAATAAAACCTTTTCACCGTTGTACCCTTTTTGAGGGCGTGTGAATCTTTCGAGAAAGCTAGGGACTATCTATACTTTATTTTATTTTCGTACAAATATAAATCTTATTCCTTTCTGATAAAGCTTATTATCAGTTATCATAAATTCCTGAAATTCGGACATTACGAAACCTTACTTTTATGTGGAATTCAAGAATAATGGTTTATTTTTTGTTGCAGGTCTAAAAAGGTTGCGTTGTTAACTTTTGAGTGACCCCTATATTTGGTATTTCTATTTCTTTTGTGCTTTTTTTTAACATTTTCCGAGATATTTTCAGTAGTGTATGTTGAATTTTATTTATTTGTTTGCGGAATTTCCCTTTATGGTCGATTACTTTAACTATTTTGGGGGCAGCGGTCTATTTATGGTTTATTGTTTTATTGACTTCGCTTTAGAAATTGAAAGTATATTTTATCTCAAAGACAAGTCGCATAAAAGGTTTAGCTCTCCCAAGTGAAACGTATCCCTGTCTTATACTGGATTTCAACAGTCTGCTGAATTCCATCAAATTTTTAGAAGGAACCTTAGAATCCCAAGGGTTTACGTTTAGGAGCGTTTGTTCCTTTTATAGTCAAGGACAAAAGTAGAGCTACTGAATACCTAATGGTAGGTAAACTGTAAAAATGTAAATAGATTCCTATATTAATAGGTGCTCTCATTGATCAATGATAAGGCGGTTGAAAAATTTTCAATATTATTTTCGCCATATTACCTTAAGAAATAACCATTTAAGGCTCACCAAGGGTCGACCCCTTCAAAATAAGCAGCTGGTCAGGAAAGCATAATTTAAAAAGAGACATAAATTTGATATTAGAAAAAAAAACTTCTTATTTTTTATTAATTTTCTTAATTAAAAAAACGTCTGAATAACCAATGAAAGCAAAAATCTGTAGACACCACAAAGGTATACTATTGAAAAATGTGTTGTTTAGTTTCCGTCAAAGAAACACTATTATTTATTCCATTTTAATCACAACCGTTACACTGTTACTTACTTTCCAACAACAATTTTATCCAAAGCAAACAAACTTAGTTCTTTATCTGTTGGTTGTCAATAAAATTCTCTTCGTTAGAAATTCAGATATTCGCTTTTACAAGAACGAGTTATGGGTGGTACTTGATCTTAAACTTTGAAAAATTTTAACGAAGCTAGAATTTTATACCGGTTTGACGGGATCGGAAGATTGGTCGTGATCGGTTTGATGAGATTTAATCTCACATTGCTGACCTATAAATGGAAACTTGGAACAGATGTCTCTAAAAAATTGTAGAAAAATACAGAAGTGCAAAATCAGGTATCAGATGCCGCTTGGAAAAAAAAATCCGATTCTAAGGAAGCAACACGTTATCGCACAATAAGAACTAAGGTAATTGTCAGAATTATAATAATTTACAATTTGTGGCTTCTAACATCCTTAAAGATTAACGTATACCAAAAATTAGAGCCCCTAATTACGATTACGAATCTCTTATTCCGTACATTCACAGGACTGGTAGAATTTATTTTTTTCCTGAAAACGAACTGCGTCACATGAAAACTGAAATTAAAGGCGGAAGAATTTTGATTTTGGAAAATTCTGCTGTCCAATAAGTTGACTGAAATGAGCGAAAATTAATGAACAAATAAAAGACAACATTCAAAAGAGATACGATAATTACATATTTGCGAAATGCAGGCAAAGTTGCTGTGCGAGATAAGTTCCAAAAATAAGAGTTGATTCCAAGAAAGGCAAAGAGTAATAAATATCGGTTCAACCTCACCATAGTTCTGACTTCAACATAATACTATCCTCAAGCTGAAAAACTTTCGATGAAATCAAGATAAAATGAACATGATATTTAATACCTATAGAAAAAAAAAAACAATATCTCCATAACATCCATCAAAGGTACGTTTACTGCAAAGATAATATCATTCCAGCATTAAAACAAAAGTTGCAATGAAAGAGTGAAGTGTATTTACCGTGGAAAGAGGCATAACTTTTCCTTCGCAATTACAACTTATTTTCCAGGCGGTGAACTTAATTAGTAAGTACCGATGGCACAGCAAGAAATACAACAAATTGTCCCATAGCACCCGTTCAATTCCCGTTTACCGTAAACGTTTTGAGGGTTAATTATCAAAGTCCTTTTTCCTTATCTCCCCCAATACTTTTAGGGCCCGAGTGTCTAACACAAAGCAAATTGCTAATACTCGATAGCTGTGGGAAAGGGCGCCCAATGGCCCATTTCCTGAAGAAGCTTTATCTTTTTCTTTCCTTACAGTAAACTAGGTATGTAATGTATAGAGACGTCAAGGAATCCTGTGCCCCTAATACGAGTTTAAGTTTTACGACGCCAACTCGCTGCGTCGTTACGATTTTATTATTATGCTGATGGCAACAGAACCGATATCGGGATATTGCTATATTTTGCTATCACTACAATCTTTGGGACCTCGGGTTGGAGAATATTGTTGCACGTCTTTAAGTGTATTTTGGGTGGAAAAGAGGTTTCAGTTCAGCAGATGCGGAATATGTATGAGTCGTAAAAGAATAAGGAGACAAATGAAAGAGATGAGCAAATAAAGTGCAATTTTCCCTAAAACGAATTTGTGAAAAACTACAGCGAAAAGAAAAAATATCACTGTTGATAGAAGTAAAAAGGGTATGGGTAATATTTCTACAAAATATGTACAGTTGCATTATTATGACATGAGTCCTTGAATCACCGACAGTAAATATACTTCTCATTTCAAGTAGGTATGTCTGCTAATCCTTTGTTCTGGTCCACACACCTTTTTTACCCGAATTTTTTTGAACCAGATAATCCAATATAATTCCACTCCGATGGTAATCTAGGGTCCACCCCTCTCTAATACTTATTTAAATATACAGATTCTGTAACAGCGTTCAATAAACTGATACGGATACGGGACCACTAATGCAAGCAGTGGGACGAACTGAAACTTTAACTGCCAAACCCATATCAAAATCCAGTGAAGGTTTCTTGTCTCCCTTATCGCACTCCCTGTACCGTATCATTATTACCGATGGCTCAAAAATTGTTTTAAGGGTGTTACCACATCAGTCGATCGATCGTCGATTGTTTGGGACGATGGATTGGTGGGCAGTTTTGATTGGTGGGCGGATATTGTCCTATAAACTGTCACCTAACCTATCTATAGTATCGATCGGATGGTGTGGTAAATTTGGTTGATCGACGGGCACTGGTTTGGACTGGAATCGATAGACTCTATATCTCTGGGTGATGGGTACTTTATGGGATCTGAAATTGTCTTTCTAACTATCGATCGTTGTTTGATCACCGAAATCTATCATGAGAATTTAATCAATCGATCGATTAATTAGTCCGAATCGATCGATTAATCGATTAATTGGTCCTTTTGACAAAAACTTTCGAACACGAGTAAAATAATGTATTCTATCATTGATCGACGGTGCTAAAATTCTAGGTGTTTTCTATAGTATTATGTGTGCGATACTTGTTGCTTACTTCTAATACCAATAACTGTAAATAATGTTACGAGGCTCAATGTGTATTTATTTGTGTGTTACAGATCGGGAATGGAAGAAAATGTCTATGAAACTTGGAAGATTGGACTTAAGGAAAAGGTTATTGTCATCAGCGATGGGCCTGACTTCTATATTAAAAGTATATAAAAGGTTATTGGGTAGAGAAAATAATAATATGAACATTTTGCAGGCTTACCTATCTGTATTATATATTTTTTAAGAGGAACAATAAGTTTATCTATAATTTAATGTTTTATTAAGTTGCTTATTAGGGGTAAATATTTAGTAGTTAGTGGAATTAGTAGGAAACATTTATTTTATTCGTTGCAGTGAGCGACCAAATTATAATAAACCAGCAAGAGACCTAAACACAATCAGATTCCAATATGAGCATTTTCAGCATTTAATTAATATGAGGAGTCCATTCAAATGCAGAGCAATAGAAATTCCAATGGCTACGTACAATTCAAAATTCATACCTAAACTACAGCAATGCCTTTGAAATTCCGTAGCCCGTAGTAGTCCGTAGGCATTCGTAGCTTAGTACTCGGTGAAAAACGTAGCAGTAAATGACATCAATATCGATAGCGTTTGTCGCTTTGAGTGCTCCTCTCGCTGCACACAATAATGGACAGTAAGTTGTAAATGAACTTTATGATTTATTTCAACAACCACGACTCGGATTGCTTGTTTTATTGTCGCTAATTTTTTCACTGTCTGTCATTCTAAAATAAAAACAATAACAAATAAAGGTCATCGTTTTGTATTGTTACTCAGTTCTCAAATATTTTCAATTCTCCTAATATTTTCTGATCTTCATCATAAATCAACCTTCAAATTCAATGTCTCAAAGCGCTCATGTTGCTTTTACGAGAAAACTTTAAGCATAAACTTCGTGACGCAAGTTAAGTGATATCTCGTTAATCAGCTTCCTCAGAACATCACACAAATTCTCTGGAACATTCCATTTCGTTTGTAATTGTACCAATGTCGTAATTAGCAAGCTTCACAAAACGTCTTGTGGTTTGGAAGATGGTAATGTATGGGTGATATGGTGGGAAGATTTTTAATGTGAGGTATCTGGGTATGTAAAGACATGTATATACAACCAAACAATTAAAGTTTAAGTCCTAGTCAAATAATTTATAAAATCGTGATTTGTTTTTTTTCAAATTTTATGGCTAGCTTACAATATCAGGAATATTCCATAACATATTCAAAAATTTGACATAAGAAATGCACTGCAACTGCTTGGCCGTATATACGCGTTTTTACTCGTGACTGTACATTAGGGAACTGTGGTTAGAATATTATAAATAATATCTACCTAGCTAGCTTGGCTACCGCGATATTAATTTGAAAGTCGTTTTTGTTGAAAAGCTGTTGTGTATTTTTTTACTACATTTTTTTTGTTTTCGACATCTAAGATTAACTGCTGCTATAACTCATAAAAACTAATAACTCATAATAAACACACTCAAACATTATGCCATGTTTGAGTGTTTACGGTTGTATAAAAGTTAGCATTTCTAGAGACTTCTAGATAGAAAACACACCTAAAACTTGTGAAACAAATATGACCTATAAAGCCTCAATGATTAGTTTCGTCAGTCATAAACAAATATAAAAGCGTGTCTCAAGTAATGGATGTTTCCTCGTAAACCTCTCTTCTTGCTTTTGACAAATGAAGTGTCATCCAATTTATCTCTTCGTTCGCGATCGCAGAAATATATGTTTATCAAACAAGTAAGTGTTTTGGCCTGTCTTTGTCATTTATCAAATACTATTTCACGATCCAGTCACTTACTAAGTAGTTTTCGTCCAATCGGAAACTCTATTCTAAGATATCTTCAACTTTTGACATTTATTTTGACTATTATTTGGCTATTGAAATAAAGTAAAATACTATAGTTGTTTATTCAGCACAAAATGGCACATCATTAAAGAGAGCATTGTAAGCTATTGATTATATTAATGTTAGTATCTAATGAATCTGTATCAAGTATAACTAATACTCTTCTTAAACACTTAATGCTAAAACAACTCATCCTGATATTAACTCACAAAATATACCAAACAAAAAACCTCATTTCTTTTCATTTCAAAATAAATAGCATAACGCCCTAAGCCCTTTATAAACATCAGCACACCTTATATAAAAAAATAAATAGGACTGTGGGAGCGAGATGCAGTTAACCGCAATGTAGAGCGCTATCTCACTTTCACAACGGCGACTCCTGTGTAATCAATCATAGTACTGACATATTATTATACCTTACATTTCCAAGTTATATTCGATTAGACAAAACAACAGCGATACAAAAACATTAATCTAACAAGCATAATACGAAGAATACGCTTCCTGCACAAGAGTTCATCTTTATAGCTGTTACATTATTCATTTGAAATTTAAACGTCTACTGGTCTCGTGTCAAAAGCTGACAGATTAAAGTAAATGGTGAATAACAGACGTTCTGTGTGAAGGATTTGGTTTGTGCCTTTATTTTAGTGTGATGATAAATGATAATGAATAGTTCATGTTCTGTTGCATTTAGTAAAGGATTGATTTAATATTCGATTGGTTGCGAATGTTATTATAATATTTTGTTTTTGGAAAATTGATAAAAATATTATCTATAATGATAATTTCATGAAGGTTTCGTGTATGAACTTCAAATTAAAATTATATATAAAATCGTTAAATAAGAGTGAAAAAACTGCACATGCATTTAAACCAATTTCGAGAGTCTTAAGAAATCAAAATCACTTAAAAATCTTCACATTTAAACAATCACCGAATCAATACAGCTAAAACCTTTCTTCACTTTTCAAACTTTTCTCTTCTATAGATAAAACGGCAATCGTCGAAGTGTAAAAACTATAGACATTTTGATTTATATCGTTCAGTGTGATCTGTCAGCGAAGTTTCTTAGCCACAAGACTCGTGATCAATCTACGCGAGAATCGGCCCTTCCTTTTATTCCTGTACTTATTAACAATTGTCACCGCTTTGTCTTTGATGTTGATCAATTTAAATGAAAGCCCTCCATTTTATATCGGTGTTTGGAGCCTGCAATTTATTTAATGTTACATTAATGAAATTGTTGATGATGGTTCTGAATGTTTTACCCTGCAATATTCTTTTTATTTTCTATTCTTATTACATTCCAAAGAAATACTTTATTTTTTTTTGTCAACCAAGCAGGATCAGAAGGCAAATACATAAATAAATTCAAATTTATTTTAGTTTTCTGCCCTATTATTGTATTAGGTACTAAAATTAATTTATTGACATTCAGACTATCCATACTGCCTTTAAAAAGGCGATGGATTAACTAAAGTACCACAACAAACCGCAAATTATTTCTACCGAACGACAGTCAAAACATCGCTGAGAGCTAAACAACAAAGTGCTCATCCGACAAAATAAGTCTGTAGGGAAGTAAAGATGCTACCACGTCGAGATATGGAAGTAGCACAGCCTGTATCCACATTTAATCCAGCAATCAGTACTGCAAATATTGATATTGGTAACTCGCCCGCCAAGCAACGCTCGCTCTTGGCCGGCTTTGATTTCATTAACATTTATTTACGTTGTTTATTTTAATTTACCATAGGTGTTTGGTTTTATTTCAGATATTGTTGATCCAGGCATAATAGAATCCGATGTTTGTTTTTGCAATTGTAGTCCAGTCATTTGGTAGAAAATAAGGGGGTTACCTGGAAAGTTTTCCGGGAGTTTTGAAAATTTGGTATTTTATAGATTTGGATATGCTCTTTTCGAATTTTAACTTTGCCACCTCGTACGACCGCCGCTCGCGCCGCCATTTTGAAAAAATGGCGCCCAAAAACGGTTATTTGGGAATATCTCCTTTCTGAGGCATTTTACGAAAAAAATAATTTGTACAAAATTAAACTTCAAAAAATTTCCTACACTTTATGTCTTATTCACTTTTTCATAAAATCAATAGTTTTGGATGTACGAGCACCGCAAAGTATTACTTATTCATCTGCCACCACCACGTGTTTTTTGTATATTTTTCTAAAATGTTCCATTACTGCCGCCGGTTTTCAAGTAAATTGTCACAAATAAAACAATTTTCCGTATAAGAAGCCATAGATCTAAGAACATAATCAACACTGTACGTCAATAAACGTACATTGATGATTCAGTCTAAACTAAATATTTCTCTTAATATAGCTTCTACCAACAAATTTTTCGTTGAAGTTTCGTTCATAGTCGAGAGAAAGGGCCCGATTCAAAAGTGACATATTACCCTGACACCTACTTCTTAAAAACCGGCGGCAGTAATAGAACAGTTAAGAAAAATATACGAAACACTCGTAGTGGTGCAAATGAACAATACTTTGCGGCGCTCGTACGTCCAAAACTATTGATTTTATGAAAAAGTGAATAAGACATAAAGTGTAGAATTTTTTTTCTAGTTTAATTTTGTAGAAAACATTTTTTTCGTAAAATGCTTCGGAAAGGAGATATTCCCAAAAAACTGTTTTTGGGCGCCATTTTTTCAAAATGGCGGCGCGAGCGGCGGTGGTACGAGGTGGCAAAGTTAAAATTCGAAAAGAACATATCGAAATCTATAAAATACCCAATTTTCAAAACTCCCGGAAAACTTTCCAGGTAAAACTACCAAATGACTGGACTATTGATCTTGTTTTGTTTTTTTTTGATTTGCTGGTGAATGGAAACGGATTTATTGAAATAGAATTGTTTTAGTAATAGCTATTAAAATAACAGATCGTAATTGTAGATTACTATAAATTGTGTTTTAATAATTCAAGGAAATATAGTTGTAAATTGATGCGACATAAAAAATATCGTATTTAAACATGTAAAATATGTTCATCAAAATACCATTTTCATATAATTGGGTTTGCAACATTTACAAACAGATAAACGCGGAACGCTTCCAAAATAAAATATTGTGAAATACAATCCTTCTTAACGCCAGGCTGTCTAAAATAATCATGTTATTGCAAAATAAAACATTTTCCCGTACATTTTTCCATTCATTCGGTATTGTTACCAAACGGAACGTAACAAAATGTAATATAGCCGATATTATGGCAGCTGCCGTGACATATGAGAACTTAGAAATTGAAGCGTGTCAGACTGTCGAGAGCAAGCTGATACATATTAGGTGGCTATAGGGATAGCAAAGTGATTTAGTCCTACACGTACTGCAACTGGAGTGTTCAACCATCATTATCTACATATATAATTTACATGAGCCACATATATTTGTTCTAGACGGAGGGTCTTTTGATCGCTTTTCCAAACCACGCTGCCCCCTATAGAATTTTGATACAACGGTAAGCTGACACTGACTACCGTCTAAATCATGTCACATTGGGCAAGCATATGAGTCATAATTGCTATCGTTATCAGCTCTGAATAACCTACTGCTGGTAATAGACTGCCAGAGGGTTAGCTTCCCTCCGGTGGGCCACCGTTTGTTTATGGCATATTGGTATGGTACGGTATTCCACAAAATAATGTTCCGAGACATCCTTAAAATCTCGAGCAAATAATACCAAAATTTTCGCTCACTTATCAAGATAGTCATATGTTTTTAATCAAAAGTTAAATAATCTCCCCAGAATTGGTACGCTAAAACATTTCCCACCCGTCAGCGTATATGTAGAAACTAGATAGTGTGGGCGAACCATAGTATGATGGATCTGAGAATCCATTAAGGAGATTGACTACTATATTGTGTGTGGAAGCAGCGCAGACGTTGCCGCACTGTTGTTTGAGATTAATTTTGGTTTTGGAGTCTGTATTGATAAAGATAAACTAGTTGATACGAAGTGTGTAAGGCCTAAATCAAGTCTTATCTACAATAAAGTAGGTGTATGTATTATGAACGTCTCGTCACATAATTTTTACCAAAAGCTGTTTTTAAACTGTTGACCCATAAACATATATTGTGCAACCGATACTTTTTAACTCATTCCATTTCGACGTATGTTATGTAAAATTTTGAGAATACAGATTTTCTTTCTTTAAAAGAAGAACCTGAAATCAGAATATTAACAATTCCTATGAAAAATACCTTTTCTGTTTTCGCCTTTTTTTTTCCATATTTAACCATTAACGAGCCAAAAATATAATTTTCATAAAAGACCAAACCAAATTTAGAAAAAATAATAATTTATTATTAGTAAAACTAATTTAATAAGATTACTAATTAAACAAGATCTTAAAGTAAGAAAACCGATCATTATATTACCAGATACTAGACTAAAAAAACATCAGACTATAACATTAAAGTAATCAACTTCATTTATACTCAAAACGTTTCACGAACTCAGAAACACTAATAAATAAAGTTTGAAGTGTTACATTTAGTAATCACCGCGCCTAGGCCGTGTTTGTTCGGGCCAGTATTTGTTGGCCTGCGTCAGTCCCACACAAACATTTGAGTTCAACGTGTAAGTACTAAATTCTATTTGCCTGTAATAGCGACAGGGAGAATTATATTTTGATAAACGGTTATGTAGTTCAAGGGTATCTGTGTTCTTTTGTTTTAGCTTGGCCTTTTACAGTCATGTATTTATGACAAGATGTTTGATCCTTGTAAGAAAATTGAGCTCAAATAGAAAGAGGTTTAGTTTATTTTGAAATATGTCCTAAAAAGAGTGATAGTTACTTAAATGTTACGAGAAATGACAATACAAGAAGTTAAAGGCATAATAGTACAACGTAACAGTCGATCATTCGACTAAATTTTTAACATATTGACGTTCATTTCAACTGCTTTTCATCGGAACTATCTGAATTACTTATAACGTAAGTAGCTATCGAGGTAATGAAGGCAAAATTTGTGTCAATTGATGGCCATGGAGGTTACTTAAGTCTAGCTTACATTACGAAAATATTATGTTAGTGTCTATACGAAAAAACAAAATGTAATGAAAAGAAAATTCTAGAAATAAAGTGGATTAATGTAGCAAAAAGGTCAAGTGTATATTTCAATTAAAGGTTATACCTGCCACTACAGATTAATAAAATTCTATTTTCAGTTTATGGAACTATGACTGATAGGCTAAAAAAATAATTAAGGTATAAAATATCTTTTCTTTTTTGTTTTCTCAAGATTAATTACTTGGATATAGCCACAGGGATAGTTTTTCTTGACAATTTTTGTTTGTGACAACTACAAAAGTTTGTTGAACTTTACTCATTGTACCTTAAGTTCGTCTTTCTAAGATTTAGCTTTAATTGTCTTTATGAGATAAATACTTATTCGTACTCACGTCTTATTGTTATTGTAACTATCTTTATTTAAAGCTCGTTTTGGCAGTTTTTATCATAAGTAGTGTTTACCAATTATAATAAATTGAATGCAAAGCGCTTGGTCGACTCCACCTATGATCAGAAGACTTGGCTGTATTTTGCACCAAGAATTACTATTCAACGTGGTAATGACCGTGACGTGCCCGCCATTGACGGAGATGACAAAATATTTTCTGATATTTTGCCTAATATGTTAGTTTCTGTCACACACTGTCCGTCTATATTAATGTTGTACTTGTATCGACTGAATTTTTGCAATGCAAACATGCAATTAAATATCGACCAGTCACGGTTACTTAAAATAACAACAAAATCTCCTTATTTGAGTTAAATAAGGAGTTATATTCGGTGTCAGTATTTCGTTGAACAAAACATTCGCACAAACATTACATTACAACGAAATGCTCTAATTTATCACCGTTTAAAAAACGTGAAGAAGAAAATGCAGTCTTAAGATATTGCTAGTCATAGCTTACCATAATATTTGCCTTATATCGACTAGCTATACAGAATACAAGTTCCTGGCAAGGTATTATAAAAGCGATTAAGGATTTACATCTTCAGCATACTAAGACCGATAATACAAGCGCAGCTTGATGAAGTATGCTTGGAGCCACAACGCATTAGTTTCCGAGTTTAGTCACGGATATTAAATATGTATATTGATTGCAGTGGTGATTTTATCCAACAAACTATTAGTAAGAAGATAAGTACATAATACATTAACCACTTAAAATGGTTAGATTTATTTTAAGGCTCTCATGAAGATCAACGTTAAATTGTTTAGTCTGCTGGTTTGAAACATTGGTGAAACACACATATTTTGGTGCCTTTAGTGATAAATTGTGTGATAAATTTTGGGTGCCTGTAGCGCTTTTTTATGTGGAAGATTTTCTTACAATTGGACAGACTGTTTTGACGATTGAAAGTCAAACGTGTTTCAAAATATGTAGGAAAATACGTAACTATTTAAAAAATATGTTTGGTTATCTCAGTAGCGGCTTAGAGAATAGAAACAGCTAGTAATCCCAACCAAGCAAATCAAAAATTAATTAACATTTATAAGATTACAACTTTTACCAAAAACAATCTTTCGAAAGATTTGTCGCGCAATAAATTGTGACGTCAGTCATTGTCAAACAAACGACGCTCAAAAACTACGACCGCTAATTATCAAAGGCGGGAATGATGAAAAACAAGACTGATACAATTTCTGACATCAGTCAAGTAACAAACAAGATTACAATGTAATCAATCAGTTGGGGGACGAAGACGTTGACGGCAATTAATCAAGAGGCGAGCACCACGCTCAGTATCTTGGACCAAAGTCTACGCTTAAAAATGTAAGTAGAAAATGGCCGCGAGTTACGTCATTGTACAGATACGTTAAGTGAAAAGTGGCTTCAGGAGATAATATTAGGTCCTTACATAAGAAATTGACGTTTTGTCTAAGAAATCACTTTCATCATCATCATGACCATCAGTCCATTGCAGATAACTATAACTGGACATAGGCCTCTCCCAAGGCACGCCACTAAACCCGGGCTGCTGCTGCTTTATGCATGCATTTAAGTAATCACTTTGACATCAAATATTTAGTGTTTGGTAAAGAATTTCAAATTCATAGAAAGTATCGGTTCAAAATTTTGGTACGTTTATTAGTATTTAAAATATTGTAATTCGTTTGGTTTTGCGCCGTTGATTTTTTTTTTAATATATTTTCGTACGGAACATAAAAAAAACTTAAAACATTGAGTTCCACTGTGGAACGGGTGCAGCAAAAATAGCTTGAAGGATTATTGACTTACAGGGAAGCTGTAAGTAGTGAAAAAAAGCTTACCGTAATTAAATTAATCAACTATTTACTAAGTTAATTAGCAAAACCGCTTTTAAACATTTCAATGCTAATTCTAAACCTTCAAATTACCAACGTTTCCAAAAAACGTTATCTATAGACACAATATTCATTTAAGAAGATTATTTCAAGAATGAATTAATTTTAATTAAGTTTTCCTGAAAGAACTTAACCCTTCTAAAAATAGGAAAATAATTTCTTTTATCAAACGATAAAAGTAAATTTTCTTTACTTTAAAAAGTTTTGAATGAACTGAGAAACTATGCAGAGCTTGAATTGTGATTACTAGACAACTGATAAGCATACTTACATGCTTCTTAATGCATACACATTATAGATAAAATTACACCCAGACGCAGAACGAATGATCGTGCTCGTCATACAAACATTAAAATTTGTCCTGAGTGGCAATCGCACCTACAACCTCTGGTATATAATAGATGTCAGGGCCACTAACCACTAGACCAACAGGCCAGTCAAATACGAAGATCCAAATGTTACAAGAGACCTACCGATGCTGAAAGCATGACTGTTACAGTATTTATAGTTGTGAAAGCGAGACCGCGCACAACAAGACGTAGAGCGATGTCTCTTTTCCACAACTGCAAAAGTCTTCCTTTCAAAAATGATGGTAGGCCGTCTAGCTCTATATTAATGGTTAACTAAGTCCCGGCTTCTTTGACACGTTTCAGAGACCACTAGCTGAGTAGAAAGATCTTAAGGCTGTTCAAGTAGCCGACTACAGTTAAGAGCCGTCTTTAAAAAAGGAACGTCATGACTTTTATCTTTTTCCTTTCGTATTTAAAAAGTTTTGCCGAATTATTTTACTTGCCACAAAGTGTTTGAATTTTTGTTATGAACGAACATTAGTTTTGGTTTCGTTTAAATTATTTTTAGATTCAGCAATAGATACGTTACGAAGATGAATATTAGAAAACAATAATTAAAAAGCAATGTCATGATGAACGTGAAAATAAAAATGGTGAAAAATGATTTTTTTTTCATAATTATATTTAAATTATTGGAAAAATAACAAAATATTTAATTCATATGAGGTTCAAAACTTAGTCACCTAAATATCTAATTACACAAATCAAGTTTTATTGGCAACTGGCCATTTCAAAATCATTACAGTTTAGTTAATTAAATGAATACAATGAGTGAACATTTTCGGATTCCACAATCTGAATACAGCCTTAATTACGGCTAAATGAGCTTCATTAACGTGCCCAAACAATGCTTAATAAGAAAGTGTTTTTGTAAAAACAAAACACTTTTTGAATTTGAAGCAAATGAACGTACTTTCAATAAAACCTAGGGTTGAAGCCTAATGATGCCAGTACAAACCCGGGCAATTTGACAAACGCAATTACGTAGCTTTATTCGGGGTGAGACGAGACCTAGGTAACATGCAAGACCCTTATACATTTCAGTACAAATTGTTCAGTAAAATTAGCCTTTCTTCTTTAAGGAAACTTGAGTCGGGAACTAAGATTTACTTCAACTGTTTATTATTTGAAGTTTGCAGATAAGTTTGGTGAAAATAATAAACCACCATTTCGCCGAAGAAGATGGGGAAACGCGGCAAGATAATGCTCAGTGATACTGTGGATACGGGTCTATTGCTATAATTACGGTTTCCTCGCAGCTTTAGACGTTTACGAGCTGATATGAAACGTGCTTGTCAAGGTATACCCATTGTACTTTCTGCGGTGATTGCAATCTGTCCTATGAACGTCAACAATCTATTGTTAAACGTTGAGTTAATCTCTGTGTAGTACGCTGATACCAAGCACAATTACTAACGTGCAATATTGTCTTTCATTAGCGTAATTGGAGCATAGTCGCTAAAATGAAACAAATTAATGTATATTCAGCTAGCTACGAACTGCCGATACAATAGATCCATGCGTGTTGTATAAATACAACTGCGTGAATGCTTGAAACAAAGTGTGTGAAAATGTTTGCGTTTTTTTCAAAACATTGTTAGGAAAACAGTGCATTTGTCGAGTGTCACGTTACAGTGAATAGTGGAGGCGACAATAATACATCAGAACCACGTAATTGGGATTAAAAGTCTCCAACAATATACAGGCGGCTCGTTCACACGAAGCGCTCCGTAATTTTTACTGGAACGTTAATTTTATTATCTGAATCTATTCTATGAAACCATTACTGAATGATTTTAGAATGAACCTCGTATAAACTAGTTATTTTAGCTCACTTTTTGACAGTTCACCGAAAAACAGTAATATACATTTCCGAATATTTTCAAATCTAGTTAACAAAAACGAAGAGAAATATACTGATGTTGGATTTCCGTATATCCTTTTGAATTCTGTTATGTGAGTATAATAATAATGTTTAAATATAAACATCTAAAATTTAAGATATAATAACTAATAGCGTCTATGTTTAAAATCATATTTGAAACCAGATAAGTAGTATTAAAAAACCTCACAAATTCCAAAAATTACGATATAAATAAAGAAAAACATACTTCATTAATAGTTTTCCTATAAAAATCTAGGAAAAATGTGACTTCTAGAGAAACGGGCGACATCCAACAGACTTACTGTACTCTAGAACTACTAACACAACTCGTGGGACTCGAGAAAGATCTGAAACCTACCATCATAGCTTAAAATAAGACTGGTGTAGTTGTGGAAACGAGACAGCACTATAAAATGTAGAGCGGCGTCTCACTTGCAATACTCAAGTTTTAGTTAAAGAAGGTAGTGGTAGGTCTCCTGGTCGTAGAATCCTTGTGAAATATTCAATGTGACGTAATAGAACCGGGCGCGGACTCACACTGCGAACCTTATTTATTATGCCACGCTTTACGCTTTAGGCTGTATGGATTTATAAACTCTGCGCTATTTCTACAATATTTTTAGGTATTCTACTTTAGTTTTGGTTATATTTTTTAGTTTATAGCTACTAGGATTGCTGATGTACCGGGGTAGGTTTTAAAATGTATTTAGATATAAAATTGCAAGATTTCGTCTTTATGTATAGTGTGACTGAAAATGTTAAGTTTCATGAATCTTTTACTATTGATACATGCATGAAATATTACATTGTTAGTTTATCGTATATTATTTTATATTCGTATTGTTTTAAGATATACCTTTAATACACATCAAAGTAACGCTGGCCTTTCAGTAATTAAAATTCTTAGAATTACGTAATTTTTGAAGCTCTGAAAAATAAACGACTTCCTAGAAATGTCACAATAGACCGGATAATTTTTGTATGTGCTCCTATTATACTTTTGGTAACAAAGTAATTTAGAAAAAATGTAGCGAATCAATAATATTATGTCAACTTTGTAAAATATCCTATACCCATCGAATAGTCTTCATTAGCTAAAAGATGGCCTAAAATATAAATATGATCTTAATAGGATTTTCAAAACAAGAGCACATAATGAGAGCAAGGACATTTTTCTGGACTATTTTTAGAATTATTATCTTAGGTTCTGTCTCCACGAGTGGAGTTTTAGAATAACTAATTTGACAAAACGAGGTCAATTGGTTAAATATTTTTTGTGAGATTCTGCTAATTCTTTTTAAATGATATCGAATCCAATCTTATTGAAAACGAGTTTGTTGTATATAGCATTGACATTGAGTAATTTTAGCTACGATTTCCTCTTTCTATGATTATATCAAAACACAGAGAACCAAACTTCGAGCGTGGGAACGGTCCTTTAAAAGGACCGAGTCTCTCATTATCCTATTTCGTTCATTTTCGAACGCAGCTGGCTCGGGAAACCACCATCTTGCATCGACGGAGTCGAGTAACGAACTTAAGTGAAGTTAATGACTCCCAACTTCGCTACTTCGCTCTCGAAGAAGGCGATACGGAATTGGTCGGTAGAAAGTTAACCCGCAATCGGGGATGTATTCGTGTGAATTGTTCTTTTATCGGATTCCTTTCTTGTTACTGTTTTTGTGTTAGAATTGTAGTGTGTCCATTCTTCTGATTAGACATTATGTGTTTGCGGATGTTTTTTCTATTTCCCAAGTATATTAATCGTTGTGTTAAATTTTGTGACCAGTATGAAGGTTACATAACGGAATTGAAATTTAGAACGAAAATTGAATATTTACTGAACAAAACATATTCAGACCGCAAACCAATGCAAAAGCAACATAAATACCCACTTAGTTGAAAATCACCAGCAAATTCCACTTCGGACCAACTAATCGGTTCCAACATCATTACAATATAATCTTCTGTCTAACAATAATCGCCAAGCGCCTGTACCATGAAATACAAAGTTTATTCCGCTTAACCGAGCAAAAGATGCACGTAACAATGCAGTAGCGGGCTCGTCGTTAATTAGCAAGGAAATGCCGCTACGGCGCTAACTTTGCCGGCTTCAAAGTGAAAACTTTACTACTAAGTACGCGAAAAGTGATAGTCGGAATGAAGAGGTATTATAGCTTTTATAACAGCCAGTTTATTGCCTGAATAAGTCAGCCTCATTGGATTAAAGTTTAATTAGGTTTGCTAGTAAACATACACGGGCGTTTCGCGGTCGATTTCAAATGCTTGTATATCCCCTACATTTTGTTTAGTGCGTCGCACAGATTCATTTTATATTAAAGCGGTGGTAGTGCTCCTACTTGGGGCCACTTTAAAGTTTCAGTAATGAAGTAGTATCGGAGTGCTGGGACTTACAATTTTAGATTTTGACGTTACGAAATGTTATGAGCAAGAAGCTTTTTTGGCAAACGTTGTTATACCTGGGTTATGAAACTCTTAATGGATATCCGTGTGTATCTAAATAAACTTGATATTGTATACTACTAGATAAGTAGGACAAACAAAATTATACTTACCAAGAAAAGATATCCCCGCGATTTTATTGGAAATATTTTTTTTTATAATATTTACAACCAAATGCTTATATCTCTGTGATAAGGTACTAAACAAAGTAATCTATTGAGGTCTAATGGAATAAGTGTTCTTCTTTTTCTTAACTTGTGAATCGTTGACAGACATATTTTTTTAGTCAAGAAGTTAGCCACGCTAACAGCATTGTCAATGGCTACGTACATTTAATTCTGAAGTGTAATCGTTGCTAAAATTAGATTTCTGAATATTAACTTTACACAATTTTAAGACAGGATCTTATAAAATAAAAAGGAATAGGTCCAAATTTATATATATGCATATCCAACTATCTTGGATTATCTTTATTTGCACTTTCATGAGTAAATATACGTAGTTATGCTTTTCATATACATTAAGGTCTTCGAAACCCGTCAGTTTTAGTGTCCAAGCCATAACCGCAAAGGAAAACTCATTGAAGTTTGTACGGTCAGCATCAAAAGTCGATTAACACATTTAAATTTTTAAACGAACAGTACACAATCGAATTCAATGAATTACTGTTGTGCTATTAGGTACCAAAATAGGCTTGACACATGGTATAGTTAAAACATACTAAGCGCAATTCCTACATGTCATGGAAAAATAATGACACTTTGTAAATCGGTTTTTGTTAACCGACTTCTGATGCTGACTATACATAGGCTGGGTATAGAAGATGCAATGTAATGTATAAAGCGCCTAAGTTGGGTAAATTAGTCTAGTTTTATTCAATTTCTTTCAAGATAAACAAAGATACAATGTACAAATATTATAAATAACATTTGTATCGCCTTTATTATAGCTATAACATTCCGAATGCATATAAAATGAAAATTGTTGGCTTATACCAAGTAGTGGGTCGTAAAATAAAATGTTAACATTAATATCATGTTCAGTAATAACGTTTTACTTTCATCGTCTTAGACACTATTTGCTATAAGCTATTTCATTTACTTTTGTATATTAATATTATGTTTAACTGCCGACAACTTACAATGAGCAGATTAATACCTAATAATAATATGAAAATGAATATTATATCAATTTTAAATTAATTTTGATAAGAAATCATGATGAGCCTTCACTTCGTAACTTCTATACATATAAAAGTTAAATAATTATTATTTTCTAACTTTTATTTAATTATTATTTTCTTACACAAAGCAAAATAAGGATTCTTTGAGACAAAGAGGACAATACATACTGAATAAAAAATATGCTTAAGACCATTAATTTATTAATAGCCTTAACATGTTATATTTATTGTTTTTATCTTATAAGAGCCTTTAAATCTCCTCTTATCTTCTCTGTCCACCCCCGCAGGGTCGGAAGCGTGATATTACACACAAATATAAATACAATCTATTTCTTCAAGATACATACAACTGTACCTGTGTTTCGATAAATGTCAAGACGAACCCAAATATTTCCCGGACTATCGTTTTATCGTCGAATATATCATTTTTTGACGTTCGATGTTGATTTATATGTACATAGCAATAATATTTCAATAACACGTGTTTCTAATAAAATATAAGACATTCTGTTACTATTGTAAAGTGTTTTGTACATGTTATGCTGATGTAGAAAGAAATCGATATCAAATAAATGTAGTTCAGAGTACCTAAGGAATAGGGATGTTAACAAAATATTTTTGAAGTTCATCGGTAAGAAGGTTTGTGAAAAGAATTTAATCAACCTAAAACTTGCATTGATTAGAAAAACATAACACTATTCTCTTTTTTTTCGTGTGCTTGATGTCCAACTAGTAGAAATTTTAGGCAGCCCGCCACCTCGAATCGCAATAAAATTCAGTGATGTAACGACTTACGTTTTATTCTGTCCACTTCTTTTTGATATTTGAATATCATTTGATTATCTTAAAAATTGGTTGTTTATAAGTCAATTTATATTGAGTCAAAATGTAATTAGCTAAACCAGTAATGTGTCTTTCATTAGGCATCTACGTCATACGGGTGTAAATAGGTCGTACAACCGACGAGTGAATAGACCAAGTGTCATTGAATGTAACGTCTTACCCATTTAACGATGGCATCATATACCTACAATGTTGTCATCACTATTCATAGCTCCTACTACTACTACTTTAAAGCAAGGCTGCAGCAAATGTGGAAAAGAGATAGGGTAATACAGTGTAGAGCGTTGTCTCGTTTCCACAGTAAAAATAGTCTTATTTTAAGGTTTGATGGTAGGTCCCCAGGTCACAAATTCAACATACGAAACTCGAAGTTCGTTATGTTTGTCTGTTCAATTCTGTGACGTTTGCTTTACAATTTAAATGCAGTTTACGACGCTCTCGAGAATCCTGGGTGTATACAACACATTGACGGTACTGTACCTGCTTGTAATCAACGAATATACATTCAAAGGGTCGCCTTTTGAGAATCAACTGGACTGTGCAGGCCGATAGTATGTAGTCGAATTACAGATTTAGCGTGGAGTTCAGATTGACTTAAATCGTTTCTGGTGCTGGCTTGTATGTTGTTAGAGCGAGTTTTGGGAATTATGTTTTAGTGTTTTGTATAGTTTTTAAGAAATGTACGGGGTTGTTCTTATTATTAAATTACTGGAAGAGTAATTCTTACTGCAATAAAAAAGATTTCAGAAAATGATTGGGATGTAAGGTCATTATCTGGACTGTTGAACATTAACGGAATAAGCTTTTACTTATTTTTAGATAATATTCAAAAAGTATTAAAATAATTACCGATTGACACAGATCTCTAAAGACTGTCAATTCAATTTAACAGTCAATTAAATTTGCTTTTTTGACAGTTTGACAGTCAATTAAATTTGCTAATTACTTATATTAGCAAATTTAATTGACTATCCCTTCCGTTTTTTTGAAAACACTTTCTTTTTTAATTAAATCTTTAACTTCCAATTATTCAGCTGTCAAGTAAAAATCGAATTAATTTTCAACATAATTTGCAATGAGATTCACACTATCTGTACAAATAACTGTAAAAGAGATATCTGACAACTTACATAAGTATTCACTTTACGCGAGTCCATATAAATGTCAATTCGGATAAATGTAATTGCAATCTCGTCAGTGTCCCGCCACTCCAGCACAAAACACAATTACAATATGGCTGCTAGAATAAAATAAAACCTTTTTGTTACCTCTATTTACTTTATGTATAAAGTATTGATATTTTTCGCAAATAATGCGATAAACAAATACGTTACTATAGACTAATTTGTTACTATTTTTGATTATAATACGTTGATTTTGATAGGCTTGATAAAACCTTTTTAATCCTGGCAATCAGGTTTTCTATGAATACTTTGTTTCCTAGAAAAATGGGGTATGGGAATTGAACACAATGGCTTTGTGCAAAATATTATGAATTCATCTGAATTCTGTTTTATACTGTAATACTGGTACCCGAAGCCGGAGCCTGGGAAAGGCTACACTGTTGAGTAAATAGTTATTTTCCAGAAACGGATTTTGACATACCTATGTATGCTGCTCAGAATTTGCAGAGATTTTCACATGTATAGTGAATCATGACTTACTAATCAGGAATTAATAGTACCAATCAATGTTGAAAAACAAAAGATAAACGACGTTATATTGATCTAAGTCGTGAACTATTGTTCTAAGTCGTACGACCACAAACAGTGAAAGGTTGACACAATGATTTTTCAAAGTAGTTTTTATAGTGTGCTACTAAATATCAAGATAGGATTGAATTGTAGTATATTTAAAACATACTAAACACCAACTTACTTAAGAAAAATACTAGCACCTTATAATTCGGATTGTGTTTCAGAAATTCTAGTGCCTGTATTGTACAAGCGTAATTCTAGCCATATAACTACCCACCACAGCTACGCACGAGTGCAAAACAGATGTATTATACAGATAAACCTTCCTTGATTAAAATATTATACCCATTAAAAAGAACGCATCAAAATCTACTACGTAGTGTTAAAGATCTAAGCATAGACAGACAGCGAAGCGCGAGTATATAGCTAGAAGAGTATAGTATAATAGTAGAGCTATATTATGTAGTCATACATACATAATAATATATAATATGTACGTGTTACAAGTAATATCTTTGTGGGAATCTAGCATTTTCTCAAGGTATATATAAACAACGTAGACTATTCAAATATTGTGCGTATAATAACATGTATAAGCTCTCGTGGGATATGAGAATATATTCGAAATTCAAAACGTTGTCTGGCACCTTACTTATTCCATGTTATGACTAAAATACATAAAGGTGTAGAAGATTTTTTCATGATGATGATATTGTAAAGTTTTTATATAAAACAAAAAATGTATTAATAAGTTTTTAGTGAAAAATAGTGAAGAGGTCGTTCATTGAATTCA
The DNA here is from genome assembly GCA_941860345.1 of Chrysodeixis includens. Classification (NCBI taxonomy): domain Eukaryota; kingdom Metazoa; phylum Arthropoda; class Insecta; order Lepidoptera; family Noctuidae; genus Chrysodeixis; species Chrysodeixis includens. The sequence continues at coordinate 5,514,487 of OW796097.1, forward strand.
CAACTATCACTTACTTAAAAAGTCTCTTTTGATCAAAGATTATAACATTTTCGTACAAACCGATAGGTGAATAATGTTGAAGAAACTATTGGATTTAAAAACGACCCTCAAAAGAAATTTGCTCATAAATTTCATGCTGTTTTTATCACACTAATGTAGAATGTAGAGACAAACAAAAAAACCTCATTAGATTAATAGGCATATCAATGATAAAATAAGACTACTACTGTGACAGTTCTGTAATTACTATTATATACACAGTCTAAAACAAAATCATCTCCTGCAATATGTCTGACTGTCCCTAGATCATTATAACTACGCAAGGGATTTTGATGCGATTCCTTTAAATATATATAATGTGTCAAAAGAAAGGTTTATATGTATATGCATCAGTATTGCAAAGTTGGAGCGGGTCGTTAGAGTGATAACTTACGAGTATAAGTTGTTCTATAATGTAAAAGTTTCATTGTAATGTTAAACTATTTTGAGCCCTATTGTATATAATTTTCAATACAATACAATCCAAAATGAAATCCGTCTGGCTAACAAAAAACAAAACAGAAGCGACTTGGATGAAAGGAAACTCATCCAGCTTTATCCCCAGAAAAAGCGCGTTGGATCGTTAGACACGAAAAATAAAATCGAAATTTCAAAAATCCTACGCTAACGCAACTGACAGACAAAAAATCATGCTGCCAACAACAGAACGAATCGGACGAGACGAATTTATATAACGGAAAATATCCACCTGGAACTACGGTACACTGTCTACGGAAACTTCGTGAAATAATAGCTATGCCAATGTGAAATTTTGAAAGAGAGAATTAATTATTATAAAATGAGATTTGATCCTTCTAATTTTAGTTGGTAATTTTGTGTTAAAGGTATTTTTAAACACGTTTGTCACTGACTTTTAAAAACAGTGCGGCTTTTGTTTTTTTTTATTTTTTGTAATTAATAAATTTTTAGTGATGCCCTTGGCTAGAACATTAATATCTCCTTTACGTTAACAGATCATTCCCTAAATCCGTCGTAATACAAAATAATCGGTTTTACCCTAAACCGCCAATACCGTTTTTCAAACCCCGGTCGTTCAATTTCGCTTGAATTAAGCAATGAACATTCAAACGGCAATTGATCCAGCGGCCGTTTAACGCGGTTTATATAGGTACAAAACGGTCCAGAAATGCATTACATTATTGACATACAGATATGCCGACCGAAGCAAACAAAGCTACAATTGAAAATCAAATATTAATGACCTTTGATTTTGTGCCAACCAATAAAATTGTCCAATCGACGTTTGGAACGAGCTATAAATAATGTGTTTACTTTGTGAATTTGTAATGACCAATATTAGTTTTGGATGTAATTCGTGCTGCTATTATGTGCGTAATTGTTAACAATGCAGACAACCCGCAGACGGGGTGTACGCACTTTGTTGGCGGCAATGTGTTGCTTGATTGCGTGTGTTTACAAAAATATGCAAAAAATAGCTCCTGGTCTACGAGAGATGATGATGCTAAAAAAGTTCTGAATCCGCAGGTATAAAGTAACCGGTAAATATACTTTTGTACAAAGTTACGAATCAAATTTTGTGAATAATGTAATAAAAGTAACGTACCAAATAACGGACATGTAGTTAATAACAATATAGAAAATAAGATTTTGATAAAAAAAAACATTTTCTATATTTTTGCAATCCTAATAGGTATTAAACCTAATATTTTAATAGCAACCTACCGATTTTCCATCCCCATAATATCGTATGAAAGTGACCTTTATCAGGAACGAACGAACCTCATTCTTTATTCTCTCTTTAACAATTTTCCTTTGTCCCTGTCACGTCGGGCGTCCGTCCTAAGCTAGCCTGTCAAAAATGACCGAAACGACAGTTGGCTTACCATATAGAATGCATTTGTGATTTGTTGAGAATCGAAGTTAAATCTACATGTTCATGTGTTTGAAAATCGACTGTCTTTTAATCTTTAGAAGATAGTGCTTTGTTTTCGTTTTTCTTTTATTATTTTTTTTCAGGTTAAGAAAATAATAATTATTATTGTAATTCTATCACACTCCATATAGTTAGCTTAGTACGACAATAGGAAGGAAGATAGTATTCGTTATTTAGTAAACATTATATTACTCAATAAGCGATTTCATTTGGTACAAGTAAAAATAAGTATCACATTTCCTTAACTCCCCATTATATGTTATTGTAAGCGTTTCCTAGCGATATTGTTTATTCACAAACTTATCCCGAATCTATCGGACGACAATACTCCCGCAAACAATAACTTCTAATCATTGGCCCTGATATTGCCCGGACGTGATTGAAAGGCAATTTGCAAAACAACTCGAAGAAAATTTACCGAAAGTAGCCTCCAGGCATTGTGTGTAGAAAATGGAAAATGTGGACAATAATAATTGGAAACACAAACATCTAGGAAAGATAATGGTTTTGTCGGAAACATTCCCAATGAAGAAAAGCAAAGTTTACCGTGATCGGTGAATTGTATTCCAATTAAACTTTATTATAAGGTATAAGAGGCTCGGAGTGTTTAATTAAAATCAACTTGGTTGATTTTGCCATCTGCGACGGATTATCCAACTAGATTTAATTAAAAGTATAACATGAGGTTTCGGTTACAGTGGTTGATTTGTGATTAGTTGTAACTTTGTTTGGTGTACCGATACTTAATTAATTTTGAGGCTAAATTTAGTTCATCAAACGATATTGTATCACCCTTAAAACTTTCCATAAAGTTTTGGAGCTTAAAAGATATAAGACTAGACAAAGGGTTAGTAAAGATTATAACTACACACTTCGGACAAAATATAGGTCACATAGAAACAAGATAATTCTCGCAAGTGAGCGTCGATAACCCTCACAAAACATGGCCGAATTTTCCCCAAACGGTACAAAAGAGTATGTATATGTTTGACGTATAGCCGGAGCTCGTCAACAAGAATAATCAAGACAATAGTTGTGTTAATGTAATGAGAGCCGCCGCACAATTAACGAAGCGAGCCGGCGAGTAACTACCAGCTACACTGTAGGGCTGTCCATTGCTACTTAATACTACCACGCCAGCTTGGAACGTGACGTTGAAGGATGCGATTTATAATTTTGTTATAATCAGATTTTACCTTTTTACCTCTGATATTCTCTATCTGAGCAGATGCCTAAATTTTTGCGGTAGATTTTAATTTTGTTTTCTCCATTTTCACATGGGCATTATTGTTACTTTTGTTTAACTTAACTTTAGTGTACCAAATAAACAAAGATAAGACCAAAATTACCAGTTTTTTGTTTGTTATTTAGATTGCAAATTGCATTTGAAATAAATTCATCGCAGCATTTCGTAACAGACAGTTAAAGCAATAAAATTTCATCTCGCCAACCAAAAAAGCAGCACTGCAACAAACTTGACATTTGACATCCCTGACCAGACGGGACGAGGTGGAATGTTGAATTAAACCAATCCGTTACAAAAACTTGGTCGGCTAGGTAAACAGTAGCAACAAATAAATGTGTCAGGCGTCCTCTTAAACAGAATGGCACAGCGGTACGGTACGGTACAGTACGGTACAGCGGTACAGCTCGGTACGTGCAACTGCGCTAAATTAGTCCCGCACACTAAATACGTACTGCCCTTGGGGAAATATAATTTGCCGTTCGAAAAACAACTGTTACTGTTATTTTAACGGAGCGGTCTTATAGTGTATGTGTTATGTAATAGTGAAATTGTTTGTGCCCTGTTTTTAGATTAGTACATAGGAATCCTAAATCAGAAAGGAACATCAGTATTTTTTTTATTATTGAACAAATGTCACTAATTGTACTGCAACCTATTTTTCTTCAAAGAAATAAAGATGAATTTGAATAAAAATGGTCTAATAACATTTAAAGCAAGATTTTCTAGCCTGGCACACTGGCCAGGCTAGAAAATCTAAGCGAGTCTCACTAGACTTATCACAAAACTACAAGTAGTGTCTCGCTTACGCAACGAGAAAATCCTACTTAAAAAGCTCTTACCAAGCACATTGGACAAAGTATAATATCATATTTTCAAAAACATTAAGTTCGTTTAAAACTTCATTGCAGACTGCCATACACTGTCGAACATAGTTTGACCAAGGAAAGTACAAAGTTGCGTCAGGCGAGTAAGTATCATGGACCGGTTTATTAAACGAGGTCGATTTCATACTATCTAATAAATGTTTCATATTTTACTAAAGTTTTCGGGGATTTTATTGCGGTATCATTTTTCAAATATCGCAAAAAAGTACGCGGTTTATGTTTAGTTAAAAGAAAGCATATAATGCTTTTAGTTGGTGTCAATATTTGTGACTACTTTAATATGTTTTTAATTTTATTCGCGACTGCAAGTTTAAATAAAAATGCCATGCCTGACAAACCTCCAATTGAGACAAATTAATTAAATTATGATTAAAATTTGAACATTGTGAATTCATACAAATGTACAAAAATTTGTATGATGATCCACAATAAATAATTAAAATACGGGAATATAACCCACAACAATTCTTGCAAAGAGATAATTGAGGTTACAATACTTGCTGATTTCCAATAATTTCTTTATAATTTTCACTGTAATAACTCATCGGTATTAATGTAAAGGGCATATTGCATCTACAAACAGATATATAGGTAGTTAGCAATAAAATGAAATCAAAATATTCGTTCACAACTGTTGATTCAACTGCTATTTCTCACCATACATATAAATGGTAAAAGTTTGATAAAAAAATATATCATTGATAGAAGGCTTTTAAAACTGAACCAAAACACGGTTATCGTGTTTTATGACAACTTTGTAAAAAAAATAAAAAACTATTAGTTTTAAACGAATCTTGGTGAGTTTTTGTAGAAAAGTTTCGTTACAGACTGAAACTCCTTTCATATCTGTGTCGAAGTACTGAGATATAACTTTTAAATTAATGAAGTCGTTGCGAAAGCTTTTTGGATATAAATTATTTTAAAGTTTATAAAAGTTATGGGGAAATAGCTTGCCGGTTTTAAAGCTTTTATCTGGATATTTTTGAAATATATATTCGTGCATAAAAGTTGTTTTAAATATTATTATATTTATCTTAAACAACTATTGCATACAATTTATTTTTTTGTTTTATTAATAAAGGACTAGGTACTGACTAAACCAGACTTGCAACGTTAACTGTTACCTACCAAAGAGATCCAATCATCATTGGTTTAATAGAATCCCAATTTAATATACCTACTGGTTTTTGTCATGAGCGGTTTCAACGGGTGAAAAAAGAAAAAGATCATATTTTATTTTTCAATTTCGATTCAACCCGCAGTGAGTAAGCGTGGTGTTCAATACTCAATGATTCTCTATAGGAAAGAGGCGTTTAAAAAAATGATTTTCTTTTTCTAAAAATAAAATAGAATACCAGCCTGTTAGTGTAGATATTTACCCAGAACTGGTACATTTTAAGCTGCAATTTCATTAAAAAAAAATACTTATTTGAGCAACGAAGAAAACAATTGAAATACGTGGAACATTGGGCAAACATTTGAAAAACATTCAATGTTTGGAGTGTTATTCAGGTCTTGGTTAGTCAGTTCAACATTAGCTATACATATTTACAGATTATCACTTTACAGCAGGACATTAATTATCACTCCACGACTTTTACATCACCTTTTAATCTCAAACTAAGCAGAGCTTGAATGATGATTACTAAACAACTGATAAGCATACTTATATTCTTCTAAATACATATTTACTATAGATAAATTACACCCACACACAGAAAAAATAATCGTGCTCATAACATGCACATTTCTCCTGGGTGGGGATCGAACCCACAACCTCTAGTACAGCAGTCAATGCCACTAACCACTAGACCAACAGACCTGTCAACATAATAATATATAAACAGGATATCGATATTCACCACAACATAGTTAAAACACACGTCAATTACAATGTTGATCGATGGATTAGAAACCGCAGTTATTACGGAACACGGTGTAACCCATTCCTGACGTAATTACCTTAATCGCTTCCCACGACACCCTTGGGAAAGGTGTAAGGCTCTAGCGATATTCACGGCAATTGCCGTAAACCAATGGAAAGTGGTTTCTTTGGATGTTAAAGGGATATTCTTGGAGGCTAATTATATTATTAATTTTATAAGGTATTTTTTTTTGTAAAGACTCAGATTTATTTTGGGATGGAGTTCGTTGAAAATAGTCATTGACGAACTCACTTCTGACAAATATAGGTACTGAGAAATTATGGCCGAAATTCTGTTCTTATGAAAAATAAATACTCCGAAATGGTTTGTTTTTTTTTTTGGAATTCCTTAACGGTGTTTACTGAAGATAGCTAATAAGGTATGAGTTAAATTTAGGCAGAGATTATAGAAAAAACTACTAAAAAGAAATAAAACAAAAAATATAAAACATAATATTCAACAAAACGTTTTATTCATCTAACAACTCTGTACTATCACAATACTTTACTGCAAATTGTTTTAGTACATAAATATAAATTATGTGACGGGGCCATAAAAGGGAAATAAGGAAAAAAATACGTTAAATGTGCAGAACATTATTTTGAAGAATTTCTCATCCCGTAATTCGTAACACCCTTTATGTGAAAAGTGTGTGACAATATGAATAAATATTGTAACAGATATTTATAGTGATGACTCTCGCTCATGTGTTACAAGAAACAAGAGAAGGCTGTTACTTATACACTCACAATGACGAGTACTTGGTTTACTTAGAATTTGACTTAACAAAGAATAGAGTTATTTGTTTTACTGAAAATTTTACATGGACGAGACGATCATGGTGAATGCACATTCGTCCGAGCCAAAGGCGTTTAAGTTTTTACCCACTTCCGAAAAGTTTAGTGTGCAACGATTCATGCGATTACGTGTAAAACAACCAACATTTTTCTTCGACTCGATCGGCGCGTTCGCCTCGAATAAATGTGCGTTCATGATAATACTTAGCAAATATATTTTGAATTAATAGTTAAAGTTGCTAATTTCTTATCTGATCGCTACATAACTTATTGCTTTACTCTTTTTTGGTTCTTACAAATAGAATTACCAAACAATCAAAAGTGGTTTTGGAAAGCACAAGTTTTATCAAATATCCATTACGTTATACAAAATAATCGTACCTACCTACGTACTTCGTAAGAATTCATCGAATACCGTCATTATTATATTGCGTGCGTGTGAAATCTCATTAAATATAATATTTCCCCGTTTGTCTCGCTGTGTACCAAATCTTACTGGGAGATTATGTTTGTAAAGAGTATTTATTCGGGTGCTCAAAGAAACCTCAAAGACGAACATTTGACGGATTGTTTTGATGATTCAGTCTTCGCTAATTGTACCGAATCTTTCTGCTCCATTTACGTTTTTGGTAGTGATGTGACTAAAATCTTCATAAATTCTCGATGATTTTATTAATTTTTATTTTTAATATTATTGATACTATACATTTTTAATTCATGACCTACATGACATGACATGTAAAAAAAAAGTATTTTTTCAAAGTATTTAAAAATCATACCTAAAAGATGTTCCACATGATCTAAATATGATCAATGGTGGGTGGATATTGATTGAACTTCACAAAGGGCATAATTTTTCATAGCCAGAGAAAACATAGTAATAATAAGATGACAGCAAAACAAAAAAAAATTACGGGAAACAATTGCAATATTTTTTTACGAAAATTCAATATCAGATCCCTGAGTATTTCAAATCAAATATTGGTGACAGCACTAGTCGCAAGGGAATCAATCACTTGATGGATTTTGTGAATTAATCCGTGTAATATGAATGATTACACCCGTTTCCATAATGCAAGACTTGCGCCCAATGATAAATAGCTGATCGGCAGTATATAATATAACACACTTGGTTACCCATCCTAGTTACAACGCTAATAAAATTATACTACAAATTGCAATGTTGTTATACTTTTTACATACATGTTTAAGACTTGTCCTAGAATTAAAAAAGATATTGACATGTTGATTAGAACTTTAACCAATGTTTATTAAAATTTCATAATTGTGACATTTTTTTTCTCCTTAGCCTATTGTGTCCCACTGCTAAGCAAAAGCCTCCGCCAAGTCCTTCTACGGTTTTCTGACCTGCGCCACCTCGAACCAGTCCTCACGGTGTACGTTCAAATCATCTCGCCACCGCTTTTTAGAACATAATAAATAAAATATCTATAAAGATAACAGTTGTATTAAATCACTACAAAATGCGTTATAATAGAAACATGTTATTCCGCTTTATGTTTTCTCCAACTATATTTAGCAACTGCTCAAATGTTTCCTATCCCAAGTTTTACCTTAGAGCCATGAGTAAACGCAGTGACGGTACCCTAAACCAAGAAATCTACCACCTTCCTTATAGTACCTAAGACAATTTAGTTGAGGAAGAGAGATCCCGCTTCGCTTGTGGATATAGTACACCATTGCGCTGACACACAACAGCAACAGACTTTCCAGCTCCACCAGATCTCACAAATACTTTAATTTAAACAAGAAGAGGGCAATTTCTTTTGCCTTTTTTTGAGAAAGACAAGTGGAAGAAGAGCAGGGAGGCCTTAGCCCAGCTGTGGGACATCTCAAGCTAGTAATAATAATAATATCTTTTACCGTGTTTTGTTTCTCCTATGCATTCATAAAGAGTTATTTTTGAGACAAAAAGAAAGGCAATGTCAAACACAAGGTTAATTAATTTGTTCGTTTCTTTTGTCTGCTTACCTATTCACTAATATAATAAGGAGGAAAGTTTCTTTGTTTGTTTCTAACAATACTCACATACGTAGTTTATGTTGGAAGGTACTTACACAAAGTAATCTTGGAGAAGTCAGTTATTTTTATTGAGTGTAACAATATATACGTAGGTAACTATATTTTGTTCTGAATCTTTACCCTGTTTTGTAAAGGTGAATTGAATAATAGAATGTGTTTTATTTTTCACTACTTTGGTATTCAACGAAAAGGCTTTTTTCACACAATGGAATATTGTTTATTTCTTAGAATAAACTGAATGCTTTTAGATATGTTTGTTATTTTACGTTAATATTAAATATTTTTTCATACGAGTATCGTTCAAGATAGTAAAAAGAAAGCCCGCCAACACCTCAAAATGAAATTGTAACTCTTGTAAAAGCAAGATGACGCTCTATGCAACATAAAGCATCGTCTTGCTTCTACAACCACTACAGCCACAGAATTACTTCAAGGTAAATTAAAAAACCCAGTATTTTTTCAAAGAATAATTTATCTTCCAAGAAAGTCAATACCAGAACCAATCAGTTTCAAATAATAAAATGGTTTAATTTATTTCTTACTTAAAAACATTTCGGCTTTAAATCCCAAATCCCTAAATAGGCCGCAGAGACTTCCAATGGAAATAGGAGCCAATTTAAAATAATCAGAGAAATAGTTCGGTGAGTAACTTTGTTCCAATCTGACAGGTATTTATCGTGATTATGCTAATCGTAATTACAACTCTGTTAATAGGTTAAACTTTAATGGAGTAAGAGATTGGGTTTCCCTTTGGTCGTTACATGGAATTGAAAATATCTTTTGGTTGTCCAATTTTGTATTGTGGATTTCAGAGGTTGGAACTAGAGGCTTGTACAGAAAACTACTGTAAATCATTGGTGCTGTTCAAAATTACGATGTTCATTTCGATATTTTTTTTCTAATACTATTACAGATCGACTAACTGAAACTTTCAGTATTGCCTTTATAGTAGGTAGGTATAAGGAAAGGATATGAGGTAATAAGAATTCTTGGAATATATTATTGTTATTTGATCGAAAGAATCTATGAGTAAACAGACAAAGATTTAAGAGTTAATGTACAAATGATTTACTCACCATCATCTGGTCTCCACCAACATCCGATTTTTACCAAGCCATATAAGCAATGTACACCCAAAATACATAAAATCAGTCTACCATTGCTCTATACCAATTGAGTACCCTACCCTTAGAGCAACGTCTCTCTCTGTTTGACGTGTGAATCACACTGAGGTTCCAACTGCCTTCCAAAATCTCTTGCACAAATCCTTCATGTTAAGACCCCATGCCTGACAGACCACGTCCAGCTATCAGTCTGCCTGTCGTGTATACCTGTAGACTGTTGTCTGTAGCTTTGCTTGTCTAGACGTATTGAGTACTCCAAGTAATTGGGTGGCGAAATACAAGTGACTGTCGAATCGTGTATTATACTGGTATTCAATTGCGTTTGGTTAGGTGTAACGCCAGCTGTAAGGATATTCGATGATGATTGGGTTTTGTGATGGATACAGAAATGCCATGCTCAATGTAAAAAACGGTTTTAAACTTTCGCGTTTTGTACACATATTTTAGACAACAAACGGGTCTTATTCGCGAGGTAATTCGATATTCCTTTTCTACCTATTCTATATTAGATTTATTTCAAATCTCAAGTTACTACACGACAGTCAAAAAAGACGTTTTGATGCAATTGTGACAGTATCCTACAATGGGATTTTCTATTTATCAGAAAATGTGCTATGGAAGTAGCCAGTCGCTTCATATAACATAATGTATACAGCTGAATTCAACAAGGCTGAAAGCCGGCCCCATCATAACTGAGTAGACACAGAGTAATTACCACAACTTTTTTAATTACGAAAACAGGACCGCATTTTCTAAATAATTATAAAACGTCCCTATAATTCTCATTGATTGCCACACCCACACCCATTCACAAGGCGCAATTAGCAAACAAACCACAGTTCGTTCTAAACAAGTTACAGCCATATATCTTGTGATCTCGCCCCAACACGGCCCGCTAATGGAAAAGATGTAATTACAAACTTTGTACAAATTCCAAGGGAACGCAAGCTTTGAGGTGTTGAAGTAGAAATTATATTCCATAAAACTGAACGCACCTCACATTATTTGACAGATTATACGTAATAGTAATTGTTTTAATGGCAAAAATAGTAGTAGGAGTAAATTGACGTTGATGTTATAACAGTCAAATTGTTTGACGATTGTTGACTAATTAGTAATTTGTGTTATTTATAGCAATACGCAATGAATCGCTTTGTCATACAATATATTTAGTACCCTTAGCACCCATACAACAGATATTTTTGGTCATAGTTAATATTGATTAGTGGTAACTAATCAATAACAAAAATTGATTAATTAATTTCTAAATTAAACAACGCTTGTGTTTTGAGAAAACTTTTGATCGTGCACGTGGTTCCCACCCACATATTTAATAATAGTTTATTGATACCTCACCCAGCGTTAGTTAATTTTGGTTAGCTTTTGGAAATTAATTTAAATTATTTTAGTAAACATTTTCTGATGTAAACATGTTTTCAATTATTTGCTTATTTAAATCTTATTTGATTTATAACTTCTTTGTAGATCAATGCATGAATACATTAATGTAGGTAAAACCACTTTCGAAATTTTAGCTACGTCAGCTTCAGGTCGTGTCAGATGTTTGAGAAACTCCCCGCAAAACAAGGATTAAGATATCTTACTGCGGGAAATGATTAATAATTAAATTTTTAATAAAAAAAAGTGCATCATGTGTGTCATAACAATCATAGCAATCTAAAAAAATCCTGGGTACTTTTTAATTAATTGATTTATTGTATCATAATCGAAAGATATAAAACTACTGAAGCATTCGCTTCAGCGTTGTAAACTGAAATCTGGCGAATGGTCAAGATGCCAGTTACAGTTGTAACAAACTGAGCAAAGTGAAATTACTTTTCACCGACTTTCTAAAAAGAACATGTCCCGCTGTGTTGTTTCTGTCAATGCAGTAAGCTTTAATATTTAAATTTAAATAAAAAATACAAATATACTTACCAAAGTACAAAATCCAAAGTAAAAAATAGGACTGTCATCCCCGTTAAATCAAGATGCTTCTCTACTCTGTGTGCTCTAGTGTGCCATCTTGTATTCACAAATGAAAAAGGTGTATCATCATACTCAAATTCTGAAATGAAAATTCATTTAAACACGTGTTAAGTACCTGTCATTATTTTATCCATGCAATGACAGCAGAAGATTTAACAGTAACTCCAATATTCAGCCTTCCTATCATTATATCTACCTGTTGTTTATTTAGTATTAAATTAAATATTGGAAAACTGTTCCAATACCAAAATGAAAAACGTATTCTTAAAAAAAAAAGATTTTGAATTTTTGCTTCATTCAAGTGTAAACAAAAATAAACGGTTTATTTCGATTTTTAATTCAAAAATCAAAAAGTTTGTATATCTAAACATTAGAAAACTGATCCAATACCAAATCAAAAAAAATATTCCTAAAAAAAGATTTTGCCTTAATTCAAGTGTAAACAAAAACTAAGCGGCTTATTTCGATATTTAATTCAACAATCAAAAAGGTTCAATCAATAAACACGATATTAAGTAAGTTATCAAGAGAGTTTAGTAAAGTTGTATCAAAATCAACATTTGTTCGCCAACAGTCTATGAGTAAATGTTTACTATTTGTAGCCTTTCTAAGTAATGTGACGCAGATACAGTCTTACCAAATATTGACCCTAAAGTGAACGTCCAGACAAATATAATAGCTAAAGATACTGGCTTTTGTCTGCGGAATCGTTCATGTAGAATGATCTAAGTTTCCAAGAGAAACTGCCCGAAAACCTTAGATAATTCAAATTTTATGTCAAATAAATCGCTATGTCGCTACAGACGAATATGATAACTATCATAATTTCATTTCATGAATGGAGGTTTTTGCCTTGCATCTGGACGTTTGATATTACTAGATGTAGTGTGCTGATACAGGAATATGAGCATGAATTCAAGGATCAGTGATAAACAGAACAAGAACTGAAAGGAACAGATTATGTCAAGGCGTGGTTCTCATTGCCATTACTAAACAAAGAAGGACTTTAAAGATCAAAGAAGGATTATATTTGTACTAAAACTATTTTATTGCATCAAGCTACTTCCAGAAGTAGCTTATAACTTGCTAGCGACACGCCCCAGCTTTGCACGAATGACATATAAAACGTCCTCTTGAATCACTTTATCTATTAAAACAAAAATCGCTTCAAAATCAGTTGCGTAGTTCTACAAATTTAAGCGGACATATAGACAGTTTGAGTTTATCACGCACAGAGAGACTGACAGACACAGTGAAGGACTTTCTTTTATAAAATCAAAATCAAAAGGTTTTTATTTCAAGTAGGCCTTTTCAGGCACTTTCAAAACGTTACTGACTCTAGTTGCGCGGTTCCAAAATGTCATTCTTATTATAATAATATTTAGTGATTGGTCAAACCACGAGAAAACCAATCAATATTGACTTGTAATTCATTTTAAAGCATATATACTTAATTAAATCGATTGCTAGTAAACACACAATACCAAAAAAAATTAGAATTTTTCTTACATAAACATTTCCCACCACAACCAACAAAGTCACAAAAGCATCCAAAAAATTAACTGAAAACAAAAATACTGTATTCAATTTACGAGCTAAAGAACAAAAAAATACTATCTACATATACTCGGTATTTGCAACAGACAGAAACAATCTAGACGCTTCCCCGGATTCTGACTGACGGAGATTAATTACGAGAAAGAAAAATAGGAATTTAATTTCGGTAACCGAGTGACGATATCGGAAAAAAGTGGCACATTCCAGTGTGACACAGTGGATGTATACTGGGTATGTCGTACAGTTTCAAGCAGATATTAAGCTCACATTTTTATGGTCCGTTTATTTAATAGATGCTTACTTTTTAGGTACAATTTGTTATGTGAATTTAGGAAAAAATGGAAATCTGTAACGTATATTTAGTTTCCTTTATGTGTTTTTACGTACCTCAGTATTCACGTATATTGAAAGTCTCTTTGAACTCTTTATAATTCGCACATAATTTATTCTGCATACAAAGTTCCAACAGTATGTTTTTTCACCATTGCATACCCTATGCAAGCAAACCTAAAACACACCAAGCGGGTTAAAAAACACAGCTCACAAACAGAATATTTCAACAGCAACAACAATATTCTTTACTGAAATTCAAAAGAAAAATTACAGTTGGCAAAAGCACATAACAAATACAACGAGGCAACAAACGAAACTGAACTACATTCTTTTAAAAGTCATTTAAAACCAAACTGTATCTGACCAGTGGGCTGGCCGGTAGACGACGTAGAATAAACGCTCCATTTTCTTGGCCCTTTGTTGAAGCACTAGAGAATTGTTACCACATTGCGCTAAGAAAAGTCGTATATCATCGAGAAAATGCAATTTAAAACCAACTATCGGGAACCGACATTATTAAGAGAATTATATTTTCCGTTACAATGCAAGGTTCGATTAAGCAGCGGTCTCATTAAAACTGCTTCATAAATGGGTCAGTTAAAGTGGCCGCGGTTTTAGATTATTAAATGTCCATCGATCGTGGAATTAGGTCAGCTTGGAAGCGGGAGCAGGACAAGATGTATAATTAATCTGTTATTATAATTTTCAGAACGATGCCGTTGACGTTTTGATTTTACAGAAATAATTAACAACAATTTTTCGGTAGACCTTTAAAAATACTCTCAATAGATTAAGTAATGGTCATAATTTATAGTACAATAATGAAGTAAAGGTAAACAGAAAAAATATGTCCGTCACTGAAAAAGTAAATAATTTTATTGTCGTTTAGTATAAATGTTACAGACTAGTATAACTTTATCCCACAACGACTTAAATAAAAACCTTTCATTGTTAACAATGTAGACGACTAAACAAAAAACACTTGTCATAACAAAAGTTGTTTATCCTCCTTTATTACTTAGGAAATCTCTAAAAAGATTTGGGTTTATTTATTTCGACGGGTCCTACGTAGACTGGTGTAACCCGCAAAACACCAAAATACGTTTTTTTGCACCAAAAGCCTTAAAATTACCTTAACTTTATACCCTGTAAAAATTATATTATTTTATTCAGTAATTTCAGAGATACAAACTTGTAAACTAATATAAGTGACATGATTTTCGGCCACACTACCATCTACACTGATGTAAGTCACTTGCACCAGTGTAGGTAGTCGCGTGCGCCGCGTCACGTACGCGCAAGTGCCATTTACTCCAGTATGCGCGCTGCGACGGAGTTAGGAGCACGTTAACACTGGTACAACTGCGTTAACTGCTAACGTATTCTTCTGTATCAAAACTATTTCGTGGCCTGTTTTTAGGGGTTGTGTTACTTTTTTACATATTTAAGTAGTTTTGTTTGCTTTGAGTAAGTAGTGGTGAGAATTCACAACAATTAAGGGCTCACGAGGTCAATTATTAATAAATTTATGCGTTAAAAATTGACAAACAAATTACTAAGTTGACAGTACTAATATTTCTACAAAAGGGTTTAATTAATGTTCACCTAATGCAAGATACAGATTGTACTGCTTGTAGATTTGTTTGTGCCGCCTGCATTATTTTTTTACGTATAAATTATATAATGTAGACGTACGGTGTACTGCATACTCTTCACATTAAATTATTGAGTTTGTTTTTCCCTTTTTAGTTAGTGGTTGTTTTTTTACAGTCGGGTTTTTTGTTTTTTTTTTTTTTATTATTAGTTTATTCTTTCAATAAATTTCACACTTATATCAGTAGGAATACAAAGTAGTAGTATACAAAGTCACATGTGACTTTGTTTTATTTTCTTGATATTGTTATCTGACGTAACCTACATTATTTTAATAATAATATTTATTTACTAATAAAATAAATAGCGATACTACTTTTAATAAATTTTTTGCAGCAATTAACGTAAGAAGTTACCAAATTTTGCTACTTGGGAACTGACGAGACAATTTTTGTTTATGTACCCAAGTACATCATTTTTAAAGGTGTAGAAATATTCCAGAGGTAAACAATATAACAATATTTGCAACCTCAGTTTATTTTGGTAAAGTTGTAGTATTGAAAAAACAATTAAGTTCAATCAAAACTTAAGTATAGTGATACAAAAGACATTCAAATTAAACTTATAAAGGACTTAGTGGTCGCCCGCAACTTCGACCGCACGAGTGTCGGTTATAACTGGAAAACATTGCCCTCCTCTGACGCAGTCGGTTAAAAAGTCTATGTTATAATCCAGGTTGTCAGCTAACTCCATACGAAATTTCTTCAAAATTGGTTAAGTCGTTTGAGCGTCAAAGAGTAACAAACATCCAATCCATACTTATGCAACTTTCGCATTAACTATATTAGCAGGATATTTTCAAATGTATAATATGCATATTTAAACAAGTATGACGAGTGTAGTGATGTGATGAGGCATTCGTATGAAGGGTGTTCTACACAAATCACCATTTTATACAAGTTGTAAAAATGTAATGAATTTTTCATCATCTGATTTAGACTCTAAGGTCTCATTGCCCTGTTTTTAGGGGTTGTGTTACTTTTTTATACATTTAACAAGTTATGTACACAACTATACACTTAATAGAAGCACATAGTTCGAAAAGAGTAGCACAAAGGTTATACTAATTTCTTTAAAATACCTTTTCTAGCGAATCTGCAAAGGGAGAAATAAATTAGAAACATCAACGTACAAAAACTAGTGGACGTAACTGAACAGACATAACGTACGTAACTGAAAAAAAATAGTGGAAATGCTATTTATAAGAAAAATAACATGAAATTCAAGACAGGCTAGTCTTAAAAAAAAAAAAAAACAATTAGGTATTATCGTAAGAAAACCTCTTTAAAAATCAAACCTTTTTTTACTTAAAATAAGAAGATTGCATTTTTTTGTTTTATTATTTTTAAGATTGCAAGGCCAATGATTTTATTTTTCATTATTAAGAATGGTACTATCTAATAATAAAGTGTTATTTTGTATTTTAAATGTTTTTATTTAACTTCTTGCCACACTAATTTAAATATTCACAGTTAATAATAATACAGCAAACTGTTGCAAGTAGCTTTTCAGTACTGAGTAAACTGTTTTAAGTGTTAAAAAGTCGATAAAAGTAGATAAAAATAGATATTATTTTTAATATTATAACCTCATATTGGTCAATAACATGGAAATACTATGTTTAAAGAGTAAAATTCTTCAGATTTGCTTTATTATAAGTATAAGCAAGTACACTATATACTGGTATAAGTGGCCACTTGTATCAGTTTACAGGTTCAACTGTAGTAAAAAAAACAAGCTACATCAATGCAAGTCAACCTATTTTCCAAAGTATAAAAAAAGAAGAAAAACCAATAATGCAGTCTTATTTCTTAAATATCAAAATATAACATACTAAAATTTCAAGTGTTTTTATTGATTTACGACAAAGTTACAAGCTTTTGAACCTTTAAACCGCTCTCTTGAAAAGTTGCATTTTTGCACTTGTACTAGTCTACGTAGGACCCGTCGATTTAGTCTAGTACTATACAGTCCAGAACAAATTGTCACGTTTGGGATTCAGCAAAAAAAATACTCTGTATTTGAAAAACCAGTGTGTCAGATAAACAAATATAGATAGACAACTTCAGCCTTTGTAAATAACGTTCGAAATCAGGACATTGTTAGCAAATATGTGGAACACATGACAAACGAAAGGATTCCCAGCAATTTTTATATGTACATCTTCTTCGTTCCGCTCGTCTCAACCAGTAGACAGGCACTCTAAAACGGAGGCGAAAGGAGATCCTGGCAAGAGGCCAAGACCACGCACGAAGGAACACAAAAAAACCTCTTAAAGTAATCTGAAAATTTTCAAAAGAAAACGTAGCATCCCTTACGATGCACACGATATGTGTATAACTTGTAAGACATTCCACGCGTTTCCAATATGATGTGTATTGCTTCAAGCTATGTGCCGCAATAACGTATCGAACAGAAAGATTAAAGTCGTGCCCAAGCAGTGACAAGTTGCAACTCTGTTTCATATATTGCAAACCCGGATAGGATTTGATATTAACCACTGTTATTATGAAACAAAAACACGATATTTATAATTGGTTTCAGATTAATTAAATAGAGTAGCAAAACAAAAATATTTTTCCGAGGCAGCAATTGAATTAATCAACCATTTTTAAAACGATCCACAACAGATACTCAATTTAAAATATTTTTCAAACAAAATTTCCAATATCAGCTTATTTCGTACAATTCATGGAAAATATACGTCAAAATCAATGGAATGGAAAATAAATAGTTATGAACAAATTAGACATAGAGGGTTCCTTTTATACTGGTTATCGAATAGAACGCGATGTCTCGGAAACTGGGCAATCGGTTATAAAACGGCAATTTTGCATAAAATTCTTAGGGAACTGCATCTTAAAGCTCTTATATTGGTCGTTTTCCAATATCTACCTTACGGTCGTAGTTTCAAATGGCCTTTGAATCAATAAATAGATTATCCAGTTGGCATAGCACGTTTTGAATGCATTTTTAATCTGCGATATTCGAATAGCACATGTTTAAGAGTAGACTAAAGGTCGTTAAGTCGGGTAATGAGTGGCATGTGTTGTAATGTTTTGTTAAATAAAACCAAGAGATTTAACGTTAAAAAATTTACTGAAGTTTCATCACAATCAAATCACATGATCACATCATAGTCAAGTAGTGTGCATGTAACAAAAACTTTATAACCACAATTTTATCAACCAAGAAAATGACTTTTAGCTCTAAACATTTTTGACGATTCAACAAAAAGGAATTTTGTAGTGCATAGCCTAGTTCCAACTGGGTCTAGTTGGAAAGTTAAAACCGTTTCTGCGGTAGAAAAATTGCACATCATCACAATTAATTTAATAATTAGCTAAGTTATTAACGGTAGGTAAGTAAGATGTCATTAGAAATCGAGAAAAATGAGAGGTTTTGAATATTGCTTTTAATTGAGGTAAGAGATTTTATTTAATTTAATAAAATAATAAAAAGAGGTAAATTTTTGCCCAACAGTGGCATCCCACACTCGCTACAAAAAAAAAGTTTAACAACATACCCTATTATTGATGTAACAACTGCTCTATAAGTAAGTAAGATAACACAAAGATCACTTTAAAATCTTTTGAAGTCAAAAGTCTTTGCATTTGCAATTATTTTCGTTAGCCAGCAAAGTGGATTTACAATACAAATTCGCGCGGCAAACTCGAAGACTGTCACTTAATTTTTTATGTAGATTGACTTGGTAAAGTTTAACAGCTGTTCTTTGCCTGTACTATGAGGTCTAGATGCACTGTTTTGGTTGTGTGAGCGAGACAGCATGCTTGTTCGCAGAACAATGTTTAAGTAGTGATAGGTAGTAGATAAGATAGTGACTCATACCACTAAGGTATGACCTGGATGGTATGAGGTCATAGACTGCCAAGTTCTAAGCTAAGGTTCAAATCCCGACATGCACCAATGTTTTTTTGTAATTATTTGCGCATTGAAAAGTAATTATTACTTCCTGAAACAATGCATGTGTACCATGATTTTTTTTGGGGTATGTAAAGCCACGTCAGAGGCCTAAGAGCAGCTTAAATTCTGACACCAGGTGTCAACCATACGATGAGACAGAGAGAGAAAGAGTACAAATTCCATAGTTCCGTCTTGCTTGTGTAGGAGAGAGATGGTACTAAATTATCCTCAGTCCAGTTTTAAGTTCTCATGGTAAGGGCTGCCTGTTATAGTAGTAGTTACCATTCACTGCAAATTAAAAGTCAGCTTTGATTGAGCCAACCCTTAAGAACCCCGAGTGGTATTGACCTACTTAGTATATTGGAAATTCTATTTGCAGCAGCATTTTATTTCTCAATTTAAATATTTATCGTCAATATTTTGTTTTTTGATGAACAGATCTTGTTGGGTTTCTTAGGTTACTGACTTTAGCGTTATTGTTGAGGTTTTATTTTGACTATATTTTGAAACATTAATACTCTATTTTACAATTCAATAAATCGTTTCTAAAGCACAATTTATTGAAGTAATATAACAGTATTCACGTGTGTATTTTTTACGTAAAATAGATTTTTATCATTGATTTGAGCTAGAAAACAGTCAATAACATATCGTAACAAACATTAGGATCAGCCATAGAAGTTTCAATTACAAACTTATGTCAATAAGTTTAAATTGTAATAAACGAATCTGTTTTGGAACTAAAAATATTGCTGTATTTAAATACATTTACTTTAAATAATCTTACTCTTTTAAGTAAGTAAAAAGTTTGTTAATCTGGTATTATAAACCGAACTGGCTTCTCAACTCGCCACTTCTCTACAAGATTCTTTTGCTTCATCAAAAATAATATTATTAAATTGGCCTTCGTTCCCTAATTAAGTTTTCAAGCATTAAGATTTTTCATTCAGAGAAAAACTAGTTTTCAAAGGACAGTGAAATGGTAAACATAGCCTTTTCATTTATATTCTCATTTCTGTTTAAAAAGTCTCTATTTAAGAATATTAACCTGAATATTTATATTAAGATTTTAGATCTTACTGCGATACAGAGGTCGGATTAACTATGGGGTTATTCAGGTGTGAGAGAAGATCCATATAGAGACAGTACTAATGAGCCAAAATTATGATAATAAAATGAAAATAACGGAAAGTCAAAGTATTTAGAAGCTAATAATACACTACATATTCATAAACGCTAATAATTCATACATACTGTAACGTGCTAACTAAAATAACTTCCAAACAAATTACTTCAACTTAATTCGGATAACAAACATAACATCACCCTTTCAATATAACACTACCACTGAAAGCAATGTTTATTTAATCGCATCGTTCGTAAGCCCTTTGTTTTCAGAGGAAACAGTACCTTCAAACGTTCAAATCTAATTTTGGTGAATGGAGCAATCGAAAGGCGGCCACTCGAGATCATTGGAGTTGTGGCATTGTTATGATTTCATACGTACGGTTTAAGCACCTATTACCGTGTTCACTTCGCGTAATTATTTCTACACTTATCACGCGTTATTGGAGATAGGATTATCTTAGCATTTTAATAGTATTATGTTTGTAGTTGTTATAAAGTTTAATTTTTTGTTTTTCATGCTGAGTAGTGGTAAAGACTGCGCGTCTAACAAAAATTACAAATGTGTTACCATTAGTAATTTTTAACAGACGTTGAATGCATTTTTTTTTGTTTTTAAAGATTTACAAAAATAAAACTATCCGTTTTCAAAAAGGAGAGTGGAGTCTTTGAATCGAATCGAAGCGAATGTTTAATTTAATAATGAAGTAATTTAAGAAATGTATTGAGTGATTCTGAACATTGTGTTCTTTTAATTTTATCGTGTTATAATAACAGGTATCTTAATATAATAATAAGGTTGTGGTGTTATATGATTATGTACTAGGTAGTTATTAATTACGGTTGAAAATAAATCAACTTTTAAGTGTAGTATATTTTTGTTTCGTTTAGGTTTATAGTTTCTATCACACATTGTAATATCGATTGTTAAATTCTTATTGAATAGTTTATCCAATTAAAGTAACTGGAAATGGTGAATGTCTTTGAAACTTCAATAAATTGAGAATATTCATGACGTAACTTAATATCACAAGAGTCAATTTCACAAATTGCAAAAGCATTCGCATTTACTTTATCTTTGTATTTATCTCTCCTAGAATCAGTTCAGTAAAGGTATCTAAACACTTGACCGCTGCATCAATGATTTCATTGGTTGCCTTAATCGCTTTGCTTCGTAAATGGATTTTGAGTTTGTCGATTTTGGGATATCAATTCCCATTGCAATCTGAGAGCAGTATTATCTAATTATTGAATACAAGTGCTGAAGAAAAGTTAGAGTGACACCATTTTAGTATAAATTAGTATTTTCTATTGATTTGAGGATAGTCTCCTTATACCTAATCTTTTACATTATAATATGCAGATTACTACCGCCTTATTTTTTTTTCTAAATATCTATTTTTATGTGAATAGAGCTGGGCATGAGACTTAATTAGACGTGATGATGGTAGATGGTGCAAAACGGTAATGGAACGGAGACTTGGAGGGTAAAATCCCGGTAGACCGAGGAGGAATAGGATGGATGTAAGTGGAAAGAGACTGAAGACAACGGTATTAATAAAAAGAAGCCTATGCCCAGCAGTGGGTCATTTAGGGTTAATGATGGTCTCTATTTATCAGATCAGCTGTGGTTGCCAACTAAGGTTCAAAATTGTTACTTATCATTCTGCGTTTATAAATAGCTTAGCTGTATATATTTCTATACAAAAGAAATATACCATTTTCAATACATTTTCACTAGACTATACACCTATTCATCGTATGGATAAACTTTTTGAAACAACAAACTATTATGACAATACTTTTCACATACAATAGAGTTTAGTCTCTTCATTTTTCTGTCTCATCCCTGAAATAAAACAATATCATTCTTTCGACCTCATTAAAGTTGTCCCTCCGTTGGACAATAGTGGTCGCTCGGTCTACTAAACCCAATCAATAGGAGCTATCAGAGATAAAGTATCTATTAATGACCAATAACTGGAATATAGACGGCGATAGGGGTCGTTGAACTTACGAAAATAGAGACAAAATTCACTGACTTTTTGTGCACGTGTTGGTCGGGGTCATTGCCCGATTACAGGTTGATATCGCTTCAAATGCACGCAGGATCTGTACATGTTCCGTACAGGTATCATATACATATAAGTGATGTAGCGTAGATTGATCATACAAGTGTGCCTAAATGTATTTATTTGCCTACATTTGTGTTTTTATATTTATTACCTACTTTTGTAGACAGACACGTTTATTTCTAAAAGTAGGTTAGCCTTGGCTACGCCAGGAAATTCTTGACAGGTAATTGTATCTCTTTGTGCGGCAGAAAACTTGAGCAGTACCTATTATTATGTACATGTGTATTACAGAGCTATAGAGTAATGTTTTACCAAATAAAAGTGAAGAGAGTTTTGTATATTTTTATGGGTAATATAGGCTTATCTTTTTAGATATACAGGTCGCTCGTAACTAAAAATCTCAAAAGACAAAGAAGTTTGGAAGGAGAAAGAAGAAGCTTTTGCCGAGCTGTGAGATCTTATATGGACTACATAAAAAAATAAGCTTAAAATAATTTGGTATAGACACCGTAACACCCTTTGTAAATTATCTTATATATCCGTATTTTTATGTAATATGCATTAGCCCAGAGATTAACGGTAGCAGAGCCCTGTGCCTCTTGCAATAAAGTGGCAATCAGAGCAATTATGCACAATACCGTCATGGGAACTAGACACATTGTTCAGACTAGTTAACTATAAAACTGTAGCGTTAGTTCACGTTCGTCGCTTCGTTTGTGCTTGAATTGGATTTCGGTACATCAAACTGTAAATACTCGTCAATGTTTTATGTGTGAAATATATAGTAGCTAAATATCTACAAACCGTACTATCACTTATTTCAAATTTCCTTTTCTTTTGAAAAGGAAATATAAATTTGGGTTTAGTTTCGAACTCAAAGCCAATGCAATTGCCTTAGAGAAAGCACAAAACTGAGCAAAGCAGTTTTTTGCCGTCGTTGTTTAAAGTACTCCTCTGTTCAAATCAATCAAACTGAAAAATATTTGAAGCAGACAGTATATTGTACCGTGTGGTGTCCGGATATAAAGAATAGCACCACCCCATATCCTCCACTGGGTGTCGTAAAAGGCGACTAATGGACCTTAAGACCCAGTGCACTGTAATAAGCACCTTGGGTCACCCGAATGGTGGCGGGTAAACAGCCAACAATCGCATTCCCAAAGAGGGTTAGTGTCAGGCAGGCGGCCGACTATAAAACCATAGCCAAAACTTTAAGCAACACGTCTAGAAGACGTGTTGCGCCGACCCCAAATAATAATAATTGGGATAAGGGCAGGGGAATGATGATGAGTATATTGTACCACAAGTAAAGTAACTTGGAAAATGAAAATACTCAGTAGTTAGGTAACCCTTTCTCTGCAAAAATTCCCTCGCGTGTCGTGATCATCCTTGCCGCAGACAAAAGAAAAACCAAGCACTAAATTCATACATGATCTCTTTAACAAAAGGGTAATATCTAAAATAGCACTCAGCTTTCCCCGTTTACGCACAAATAACAGAGTTAGGTAGCGTTCACACCCGCAAAACGGACGGTTTTCGTCGTTACGGGCCGCCGAAATAGTTTCAGCCAATGTTTGGAATTGAATGCGTTTTTCACCGGTACCAATGGTTTCAGTACGAAGCCGTTTTTCCTTTGGCGGGCGAACCAAACGTAACTGATCCAACCTGTGCCTAATTGTATTAAGCCTGCGTTGGGCTTTGGCTTTAAGTGTTCCGTCAACAAGCGTGAGTGCCGAATTGGATGTTTTCGTTCTATTTGTTTAATACGTTTGCCAGTGTAGCCGTGACCGAAAGTTCAATAAATTAAAAAAATGCAGAGTAAAAGGGAAATAAAAAAGACCCGCTTTCATACATCTTATTCTACTTTGTGACAAAATGAAAGCTTACGGACTAAGCTACTCGAACAAGGTGCATTATTTCATAAACCCTATGTAGTATGACTCTTTTCCTTTTTTTCTGTAATAAATGAAAACTATTTAATTAACAGGTAACTAGTCCAGTACAATAAACAGGTTATAAAACTAAAAACATTAAGTCCACTTAAATATTCCGTGTAGTAAAGAACTAGTAAAATGTTTCCCTTTAGTTAGGCATCGTTAAAGTGCGCCGGACGTACTTACCCCGAAGTAAAACTCTTATCTTGAGCATCGTAAAAAGGCACCTCCGTTATTAATGTCAAAAGGAAATGTACTGTTCTAAATGGAACTAATGCATCCAAAACAATAGGTTTTTAGTACCGTAACGTAGGTACAGGTAATTGTACAGTGATTCTCAAAGGATAGTCTTTTGTTTTGGTCTTGTTTTGGTCCTAATAGACTGCCTAAGCCTTGAATAACAGGAACATCTAGGGAGCATACTATAACCTCTGACAGTACCTCCAAGTTCTGTTGTAGCTGAGTAAAAGAGACGCTGCTCTACATTGTGAAGAGCGCCATCTCGCTCTACTAAGCCGTCTTATTGTAAAAGGCGATAGTACCTCTGGGATGTTATCAGATATCTATACAAATACAATAGAGCTAAAAAATATGTTTTGAGCTGGCTAATTATCGAATTACCAGTGGGATTAGAAAAAAATCGGGAAAATGGAATAATTACTTCACGCTACGGGACGTGTGTTTCAAGTAACATGAATGAAACCGTAGGTCGCAGCAAGCTAGTGTGTTAAAGGCTATCTTAGAATTTTAATAACTTAAAAGTGGAATTCGATTGTCCGAATTTAACTATCACAGTCATGTCGTGTGCAATGGTCAAATTAAATCGAGTTTTATACCTATTCCGATAAATTTTACGAATAAAATTCAATTTGAACGTTACGTTTTTAGGTGTGACATACATTTTAGGTAGTAAAGAATACATTTTAATAATAATGTATTTACTTAAGCACTCAACAAGCGAAAACAGAAAACGTAGCACTTGTACTAAATAAATAATTGTATGTCTGGTGCATATTAAATTTAAATAAAAATTACATTCAATAACTAAATAAACATAAAATCATATTATTAAAATTATACTGTGTGGATTATGTGTATGAGTTAGCGTAAGTGAGAGTGTTGCTGTGGGTGATAAAATGTATGTGTTAGAATAAATTTTGCACAAGAAAACAGCCCTATTGGTTTTAAAAGATTTTCTATATTTTATTTATAGTTCATAATTATTATCTTATTTATTTCCTATTTAGATAAAATGTAAAAGGTTGATCAATCGCCTACCTATAACTCCAGTTACATATTATAAATTGAATACAATACCTACAAAACAAAAGCAACACGACAAAAAAATACCATAATAGGGCACATTACAAACGACGAATAAATTCTCAAGTAACACAAACTCTTACCCTTTCATTGCGACAGACCGCTCATTTATAACTAGCATTTTTCTCAAAAGCACTCAATTAAATACAAACGGTGTTCGTAACAAGTTGAATAAAAAATTCATAACACATTGTAAGTTGATGCAAGAATCCGAGTCTTGCATTCGTTAATTAGCAAGAAATGTTTATTGTTATTAAGCGTTTTGTTTGCGTTGAGTTTAAGTAGAAATATCATGTTTGTGGGTGAAGAAAAATAATGAGTGTGCTATTTATTGCAGTCTTTTGTTTACTATTAAATAACAAGTATTGAGATAGTATTTAGTTATTGTATGTACTCTATTGGCGTAGGTAAGTAAATTAATCTAAAATATGTTCCAGAAATTGAATAAATTTTGTAGCATTCTATTTTTTGGTAAAACGTAATAATGTGTCAAGTTATTGACTAAAATA
Organism: Chrysodeixis includens; assembly: GCA_941860345.1. NCBI lineage: Eukaryota > Metazoa > Arthropoda > Insecta > Lepidoptera > Noctuidae > Chrysodeixis > Chrysodeixis includens. The sequence continues at coordinate 5,540,882 of OW796097.1, forward strand.
AAATACAATCATCCTATTTTTTTTATTTGCCTTCATAATTTATTAGATTATTTCTACGTATGTATTGCTGTTGGTGTGCCTAAAAAATAAATAAATCCCATTCTATTTCAATATTTTTACTTTTCCCAAAACATCATAATTTACACAACATTTACAGATCTAAAGGAACAGTACAACAAACTTATGTTTGGACACGTTTACTATTCACTTACTCCTCCATAACTTTGCTTCAGACATAGCCCGCTAGTTGGAATTACTTTGTTAACAACGGCCTGGGTAACCACTTTACCTGCTTTTAGCCTTATTCCAAACTTGTCCTAGTCGTAAACCAATTTAGTACGCATACATCTGCTTGAAACGTAACTTCTTGTTTATGTGTTTTTGTTATATGTATGCAACTTTCTCGACAGATTTCTTGCCCGTTTTCACTGGAAGTGTCTAGTGTACTGTTGTAGTTTTTGGCAATAACAAGGTGTTTGTTAACGGTATTTTAGTACACAATAATAATATAATTAATTATGTTAGTAAGAAATGACAGGTGACTTTTTAACCCCTTAAGCCACATTATAGTTTAATAATTTTACTTAATAAATTAATTAATATAAACTACTTTACTTTAATAAATCAGATTGAGGTTACACGTTATTTTACTATTCTACTCTTAAAACCTATTTATCAAGATATAATATTAAAAATGTTGTTTTAATACCTATTTGGTTAAATAAAATATAATTTGTTTTGATATAACGTCAAGTAGACTGACGTGTTTCTAAAGCAAGTCTTGATCGAACGTTTGAAAATGCTGAGGCGAAAAATCACTCGACTTTTACTCTTCAACCTAAACTTTTTGAGTCAAACAGTTTACAACCGCCTATTAAAGTCCATATTTGAACCAGAGCGAACCTTGTGCTATTTTCGTCAGCACTTGTCTTTAAACTAAGTAACGATCTTTTATGAAGTTTTCTTTAAAGTTTTTGACATTAAACTTACAATTACATAGGTAAATTAAAAGTATAAAAACAGACAGCTGAAATTAAAATCACAGAAAACAAGAGCTTATAACTGCTGAGATGACCTTTCATATATTTTCCTTACGTAACTTTAGTTCAAACGGAAATTTTGTTTACTCTATAGAAACAGATTATGAAATAAACAACGAAGCAAAATAAACAAATAAATGTTTATCATCAAAACATTGTACCCAGTTAAGATCAAGGCGCAAATAACTTTCATGTCAGATTTCATTTCGTATGCAAACAAAATTAACAGTTCAAAAGGCTCTCATTTACCAGCGGGTCACCGCGAACCCTCAGCTCATTTTTTATGTAGATTGCGTCGAAGAAAAGTTTTACAATATCAGTCTACGACGCGAGAGCCCTGCACCTCTCTCCCGGGACCTTCCTTGTATTAAATTCGGCTGTATTCTACTGTCTTCCATTCAAATACTTTGCAAGATGGTTGAGTGTCGTAAAATCCTTTAGAGAAGGCATTACGGCGATACAGCGCGGATTCCCAACAGTTTTTTGAGTGGGTTACCAATTTGCGCCTCTAACGAAGAGCGTATTCTAAGAGTTGCTGGATAATTTATTTTGCCAAATTTATGTTGGCTTAGTTGTTAATTTATGTGCATACTGCTTTTGGTATCTAAAGTTAGACGTCTTACTTATGTATTTAGAACAACCTTCCTTTCCTCGTTAAAGATTTAAAGAAAAGTAATTGCACGAAAATAAGTATGTGCATTGATACATAACTTACATTGTTGTTATCCACATTGTTAAAATAATACCATACATAAATTGTCATTTTTGCCGTCACCACAACTCAATATGAAAAGTTTCGTATATTTTAAGCAATAAAAAAATGAAATTGCTGTATCAGAACCCGAACCCGGCCAAAATGGAACACATCCAAAAAGTCTTGAAGTCTCAGCTCCAGAAACAACTACTAGAAATTGTTGCACTATATCATTTTATATGCTGTGTAATGAGCATAATTTAAATTACATACCATAATACAGCTAATTTTAAGCCAAGACTCAGTTTCAAGTAAAATATACGGTTGGCCATTAGCGTGAGCGGACAGTATGCATTGCATCGTACCAGAATTTTGCATTTCCATCTTATTGTTGCTCTGCCCTCGTTTGGATGCAAATATTTTATAGTTCAAGCCCGAGCAAGCCGTCCCGCATTTTAGTTTCTTTCGCTTCCTGTAATTTGCTCTCGTGATGTTTTTTCTCCTTTTCATCTCGCTTATTCCAATTTAAAATGGAACGTGCATAAAAACCTCGGATATTATTCGACGCATTTCTGTATACTGGACTATGGCATTTATCATTGTTGTAGTAAAATTCATATTCGTACTCGCTGAGCTTGTGTTGCTTTTCTTGCGGAGGATGCCAGCGAATAACCACGCAACTGTCATTTTAATTATTCATTTGTAATTCTCAGTTAGGAAATATAGTAGCGTTAAAATGCTCATGTTTAAAGAGTAGATGCGGTTTGTTCTTTGGATCATATATTATGCTGGAACTTGGAAGTGGAAACGCAATAAAAATGTATTCCTTCTGTGGATCTACTTTTGTTTTGCATTCATTAAGTGAAAAATATGTGTAGCATTAACACAAATATCACTCTATATTGCAGAGGCAAAAGTTTGCAGTTGTTTTATAACTTATTCAAGTTCAATCTATTTGGTTTAGTATATGTCGGAAGCTGGCATTTACTTGAGGCCTATCATTTTCAAATATCCATAACCAACATCGGATGACGCCACAGGCAAAACTTAGTCAGTTACAATTACGTCATAAGTCATATTATTATGATAAAATAGCACATTACTAAAGAACGCCAACAAAACCGCTTAAAGTTTTATCTGGCAGCTTGACCTGTGAATGCGACGGTCACTACACAATACCATGCTAATTTAGAAATGAAAAATAGAGCGGCTTATCATCCGACACAAGTGAGAGTCTGTGGTAAATGGGTCAGTAGGTGGCTCTGTTTGTGGCGATAGATTAACAAACTGTCTCTACCCGTGGCCTACTCTTTAAACACAACATTTGCTGACAAACTAGTGAAGTAGTGAATTCGCTGGCTAGTCTCCTTATCTTAAAAGGAAATCTTAGAAAGATGTTGCCGACTGTTTTAATGTTGGAGTGATGTTCTAAGAAACAGGTAATGGTTGCAGTTGTGCACTAAGCTTGGAGCAGAAATTATTTCTCGTCAAATGGTGGAGTAAAATACGAATAAAGCTGATTACGAAATAGACGTAGAAAAGGCAGACCGAAGAAACATGCAAAAAATAGGAACATGCAGTGGAAATGAAAATTCGATTTTTCGTTTCAATCACATTTCAATTGAGTTCTTTTATAATAAGTCAAAAACCATATTTAAGATGAGAACGAGAATTCGAATGCAGTTATTTTTGATATATATTTTTTACTTTTTGCCAAACAGTTTTGGCGTATAAAAGAGTTCGGTATCGAAGAATCCGTTGAATATAAATGGCTGAATAATATCCATCTGTGTTCAGCTCATATCAGGTTTATTGCAAGTGAAACATAACTTGGAATACATCCTTCTCATTTACATACGCTAGAATTTTTTTACATTACATGTTTTACGCTTCACCTTTTCTAATATTAGCCATTATTACAATTTTCGTATCCCGTGCTCCGGGCTAGGTTGACGTATCTTCGATGTATTTTTATACATATTTAATTTATTTAACGGGGGAATGTCATGGTTTACGTAAACAAGTATGATTATAATGTGTAAACTGAAGATAGAAACATAAAGTCTGAATCATTTCAGTTCAGAAAAAAAATAGTTTTAGTCCCAAATACTTTATTATAATATCAATATTTTGATTGCAGACGTACGAAATGATTTTGAAAACAGCTCACTCGGTCAGTAAGAATATTTTAACTTTTTATTTCAATTTTTTCTCTTACGTGAGCAAAACTTAATGAAACTCTACAATTAATTTGAATATTTTTGTAAACGAATTGCTTTTAGAAAAGTATTTTAAGTGCCGTTCATACATTTTCGCGGTTCACACGGAAGTGCATCTGAAAATTATTTTAACATTTTTATTTTGGTCGTTGCTCAACTTTATGATTTAGTTATTTTTTACTCTCTCAGATTTTAAGGAAAATGAAGTGACATACTTGTTACAATGTTTGCGTTATATTCATCGTTTTGGGTATTTCGATGCCTATCAAAACGAACAAATTAACAATATTTTAGGCACTTGATATTTTTCTCATTATGGCTATTAACTGTTAAACAAAAGAATCTCAAATTTTATGTATTTAAAAAAAGTAAATGTATAAAAACATCGTCTCTACAACAAGAACAAACATAAATTTTTAAACGAACTTTGGAATAATTTATGCTCTTAATCGCTAAGTGTTTCCAAAAAAATTGCTCTTGTTAAAAACCTTTTACCACTCTTCCAGCTCACAAAACGAACGTTGAGGACACTCAATTAGCAGATAGCGTACCATGCCTTTTAAAACGTATATCATGACGTTTTACAAATAACTGTGTGAACGAATAGAATAATTTGTTCGTAAAAGTTGCAAACACCTGTCACGGGTGACATTAGCATCGAATTACACTCGCATAAATGTTACATGCTAACTCGTTTGTCCCCTTTATGACAGGCGAATTTACCCGGGCACCTAAATTAGGCGAAATTTACAAAGTCTCCCCCGCGGCAGATACGACCCTTTTATTTCGCCACTTGAACAAGAAGTTGATAAAAATCTATCGTGTATGGTCTCGTTGACAAGCCGCCAGGCTGGAGGCGCGCCAGGCGAACTGTAATGCAGGTTTTTTATACATACCAAAATTCCTACGAAGAGTATACTTCGTTTTAATTTACCCATTTTGGCACGTCCCGGCGGAACTGCGGATCATTTGTATTAGGAATACGGATAATATGATCCGAGAGGCGACGACTAAATTACTCGACGCCCCTCGAGAGTTAGTCGTTTGCGTTATTATGAGCCTCCGCGAAAGCCTTTAGTTCCCTCTGTAAACATAAAGCTACTGCTGTACTTCGGAAAAATAATTACACGGTATGAATATATTATCTTTATCACCGATTCGTGTTGTTTTATTTCGTACGATACGCGTTTTGAGTTTTATTTCCTTTTCGGCTGATCCACGATTATTATGGATTGGTTTTATCTTTACTCGTAAAATACTGCCTTGATATTACTTTATTTTTATGAACCTAATAATTTACAGACTAAAGTAAAATGATTTACAAAATAAACAAAACCTAATTTTAAATAGACATTTTCCATTTATTTAAAACAATCACATTTTCTTAAAATACTTGCACTTATTTTTAAGTGCCGTTAACAAAAACAAATCGAATTTACGATGAAATTTTTTTAAAGCCATCTAGAAGCAAAATTTTAAATGATCTCGACATTTCGAAGACACTTTTAGCAGCTGAATAATAAAGTGGGCATTAATATTCTCATTTCTAAATGCGTTTAAGTAACTTGATATTAGACAGCGATGTCAATCTAATGAAATTAAATGATTAAGAAGGCAGCTCAATGGTGGCGTTCAAACCAAATGTATTGTTAGCAGTTTATTGTGAGCGAGCTTAACCAATTTTAGCAAATAAGTAAATAAATATTCCACGTCTTTACACAACGCCATCTAGTCTCAAACGAAATAATAGGCAATTGCAATTAAATACTACGTTACAATATTACGCAACACCTTTTAAACATATGGAGTGCAACCAAAGTATTGAGTATAGCCTGCCTGTAGGCCTCCATCACCTCTTAAAAAAATATTCCCAAATTTGTGGAAAAGAGACGCCGCTCCACATTATGTGTCACGTACTGTCACGTTTTGACAATCTTTATAATATAACTGTAAGCGGATGATGTAAGTCTTCTGTTCACGGTTAACGTCTGAAGTATATACGTCTGGTTTGAACGCGCGCATAATGGTGATACTGAGGACTTTAAAAGAATTAGATGGTTTGATAAAAGTCGAATTTGACCGCTGGGAACACTGTTTGACTGAAAATATTATGTAATAGCGATGGCCCGCAGTTTAACTTGACTGGTTTGTCTCTTAAGGCAATGACTTGATGGAGTATTGAATAGGTAATTGTAATTTAGTAAATTAATTGAATATCGGGCTTTCAAATGCAAAATGTATTTTTTTATTCGATTTACAACACTGAATGTAGTTTCACAAATGGCATAGAAATTGAGGGATTGATTGTGTGAAAGATGATATGGCTGCAAAGTGTGTTACTTGCGAGATGGCGTAAGACAGAAACCTGTGGAAGAAGAAAAAATGCTGCGCCGACCCCAAATAATAATTGCAATTATTGCAATTTTCCTCGCATGCTTGGTGGCAAAAAGTTACACGCTATGGGTAAGTCTGTTAGACCCACATTATCAAACAGTTTTTTCAAATTTTAAAGAACCCAGTTTTAATTATTGATGTTCAAAGTATACTGAAGAGATAAAAACAAATTATAATGGAAATAAACAAGGTTTGTATATTTTAATTAAACTTAACATATTTTTTTAACAAAATATATATATATATATACACAACGTGTAACGGAAATAACGCACATCCACAGACACCCCAAAAAGAATATCCATTTTTATCCACAATTAATGTATTGAAACATTTTTATCATTTTCTTAGATATTTGTTTTTATTACATATTGTCAGAATAATTTGTACAAATAATTGGCAAAACGCGTGTGTTTGAAAGTGTGAACCGCTGTGAATTTCTAAAGCCTTATTGCATCGACTTAAGGCTCATTTTCGTTTACTTCGAGTGCTTTATGAAAATAGTGTCTACAATTTAATTATTTCTAAATAATTTTTTGGTAAAAAAAAATATTTATTTTTATTAATGAAATGGATTCTGTTATCGATTCTGAACAAAGTAGTTTCAGGATGTGCGTTAATTATGTTACACGGTGTATATGTATATTTTACTTTCACATAAGTTTTTAATTGGGCAGTAACACGCAACACAAATGTAAGCCATCGTTCACAACGTCACTGTATATTACAAAAGTTACCGTACATGGCGTTGGAAGCCAAGACGAGTCAAATTGGTTATACTTACTTATACATTTTTGCGCATATAAATGAGGTGTCTATGTAGTTCAGAACATTCAGTAGTATTTTGGGCCAGGGAACAATCCGTACGAGGTTTACCCCACAGGGGAGCACTTCCTTACCCGCGTCCGACAAACTGTAGCGATGTACAGTTAATTTGTTTCTGTAATGTATAGGCCTTTTAGAAGATTTCTTTAAGGAATAAGGTTTTATTGTTCCTAAATTTCTCGATTGGTATTCAACATTATTCGTACTGAGATATAGTAGATGTTATTAATCATCGTGGAACATTCAGGTTTCAAATTTAAAAAAGAAATGTGTGGGTTGTCCAAATTACTAACATAGTTATAAGCATATTTTAAAACTTACAAGTGGATCTATGTTGTCAGGTACATAAAAAAATATTATTATTAATAACCTAACCGAAAGTCTCATGGATGTTATGATTCAATAATACCTATAATTAGAATTACCGTTTTTTGGAGTCTCGAAAATCAAGCTCGATATTGGAGTTCATTTATCAATACTCTATATTAATAACTACTCTGGGCCAAAGGTAAAATAGTGTGTTGATTTATAACGGTAAAAATTTGACGAAGGTAATCCAATAGTTCCCGGAATTACCTCTTGTGTAAATCTCGGTAAATTCCCCTTCGTTCCCAAATTTTCCATCCCCATACTGTTAATAAGTTTTTTCGGGAACCAAACATACCTTGTTTTTGTGAAAAAAAAAAACGATGAGTCAGGAAAATGCTTGCTGAATTATTTGCGTCTCGTGTAAGATTAATTTTGCCCTAGATTTTGGTGGCGTAGTTATTGCAGTTATAGGTTATATGCAGCAACGTTTATAACTATAAATAATAGACAAAATATCGACACGCCACCGCTTGTATAGTCGTGCTATAAATTATAGTAATAACACTAATTCAATCCTTATCATATTTGCATCACGCAATATTTTAACAAATGGTTTTAGAAACCAATATGGTTCTTCCGTATTTTTTAAAAGTATATTTAAATACTTAGGTGTTTTCGTTCACATCTAGAAAATTGTGATTCTTAAATAAACTAGCTAGTTTGTAGTTAATCGATTTTTGTTCTAAGGACCTAATCTAAGGAACACCTTAAATGTGCAAGTATGTATAGATCGGACAACGCTACGATTTAGACTTACGACCGAATAGTGTAGATCAGGCATAATATACCCAATATTTTAAATACATATATTTTTTACCGAGACATTTACATGTAATAATTTTATTGTAAAACAACACCCTTTACCACCGAACCCTGTAGTAACGCGATCCATTACAATTGAATGCCTCTAATACCTCTCACCATTACAGTCATGAAGTTAATTCTACGGTCAAACTAATGTCAGCAGTGACAATGAAACCGCTGGGTCATCGTAAATAACGTACGGTTCAGCTCACACCCTTACCATGAACTATAAAAGTAACTTAGTTCCCATTATGAAAAAGAGATGGCGCTTTACAGTTTGTATCGCATGCTCTCGCTTTCATAACTCCAACAGTCTTACTTTAAGAGACGATGGTAGGCCCCCTACTTCATAGAGATTACTAACTACGGGTAGTCATTACAGCTAGGATTAACTAAGCTGCAATTGATTTTGGAGGCCTTCCAGCTAGTGTTTGTTTTGACTATGTGATTTCGCGTATTGATCTCACTATTGGTCTATTTTTGGACGTGAATGTTTACCTGCGGTAGATTCTGCGTTGGGTTAAAAGAATGTTTTTTGTAACTACGTTGTATTGTCATTTTTTTTAATGTAGAGCTGACTTTTCTTTTCTAATTATGAGAAATTAATTATTATACTAAAAAAAATGTGGTATAACCAGCCAATTATGAAAATCATCAAAATTAGCCAGCCCAAAATATTTTCCTTGTTCTAAAATGTCGTGGTGCCATTCGTCAAGAACATTTCATACTTACGGTTCGGTTCCAAGTTTCACCTTTTAACGGTCTCTATAGAAGATTGGCTTTTTGAACGCTTTTTCAATGTGGTTTTCAAGTATGGTAGCTAACGTGCCAACTACTTTGCAAATATCCAAGAAAAGGTTTATTGGTAGGAATGTAGGCATATGAGATTGAAAATGACATTGGAAATTATTTAGTCTAACTAATAAGTATAAATACAACATCTGAGGAACGTGTATTCGTATAGTTGTTTTACGGAATAATAGAATATGTGAAGTTAGTTTAAGTTAGAGAATAAGGAAAAAGGTGTTTCTTATATTTTTCCTTCATCTATCTGACAACCTAGAAATAGGTCCCTTAAAATAATAGTTTACGTGGCTTTTAGTAGAAATATAATCTTGTGAAAACCTTGTGTAAATAGATAAAACAGTAGATCTATTTAATGAATTATCTTATCTATCGTAGTTCTATGAATACTTCCGAAGAATATCATAATCATATTTAGAAATTCATGAAAGGTACGTTCTTCGAATTCGAAATTAGTAGAATGGATACTTTTTCTTGCCCTACTTTTATGCCTTAAGCCTGTGTTTTCACCAGTAATCTTCGTAGGAAATATAGTTATCTACTAAGTAAGAGAGAAAAGCATTTCAATTGGTTCTTTAAAACCACATTTCTCGTTAAGTATCCCTGGAAATAAGTACAACGTAAGCCTGGTTCTAGAATAAAAATTCCGGAATTTTAAATTTAACAATAACTCGATCACTCTGAATTTGAAAGCATTTCTTAAAAATATTTGAATTTCATAAAATGTTATTCAAATGTACATTTTTTATCAATCAAAACCAACTTTGCATTTTCAATCCAAAACAAAATTCTACCAAAATATAAACAGGTACTCGTGCAATAATTGATTTATACTTTTTAATGAATTTCGACAATAAAACCGTGTTAAAAATAAAAAAATCTAAACATTAAATCACTGTTTACTGGGTTTTGAATAAAAAATAAAGCTAATCATTTTCATTGGATATTTCATACATAAATTCATAGAGGTCAGAGCTCTGGAGGGTTGTTCTGCGTATACCTATTTTGCTTCAAATGGTTTAAAATTGCAAACGAATTTACATGGTTACGAACAACTTGGGACGTTTGTTAGCAGGTTAGTTAACTGTCCCAAGAGTTATTAACTTGTTTTAGCACTTGAGAAGTTCCGCTTAATCTTGTAGCGTTAGCAGAAGTCTAAACCGCATTTACTGTCACATCTGCATCTTAGATGACTTGTGTACTCTCTTCATTATGACTGACAAAGAATTGATTAACAAATCACTGAGCTAGTAGGCTAACTATATGCTTTTTACTTAATCGTTAATGGTTATTTAGCGTAAGTTACGAAAATTCTTCTTCAGTTTTTGATAGGTATATTTAAAGTTAGTAGATCAGGGGCCTGACAACCATTGCCGTTAAAGAAACAAAATGTCGCAGTTAAAGGCGTAGAGCTTATTCTAAACCTGCAACAGTGAGGTGATAGTAGATCTCTAAGTTATACCTTCCTAAGTAAACATTTTGAAGGAAAAGAAACAAACCTAACCTCTTTTTATTCGTTGCACACATTAAGATAAATTCTAACATTACGTAGCTGTGATACAAGCCGCCTTAGTAACCTAATTACGAGTACCCTAGCCGCAAAACTAATAGAGCAAGAATACATTCAAACCAAAACTTTGACTATGATACGTGGTCTGTAGCTGTAGGTACAGCAGTGTTTTGCATTGTTTCACATACACTTGCGGCTCGGCAACTTTCATGAGTTTGTTTAAACAAACTTTGCGTTCAGTGTAGTGAGAATATTGTAAGAAGCGGTTTGGGATCTTGTGTAGTGGTAGTAGATTGATTACATTATTAGTATGTACGTGTATGCATTCAATTTAATGTTAGTATGTGTTTTTATGTATAGCTTTGCAATCAAAGCAAGAGCTTCATTTCAAGAACATACATAATATGTCTTTTCTGAAATATGGTCTTTAAAAATTGAATTTATCTATGCTTTTTTCAAATTTTCACTGATATTGATTTGATGTGCTCAATTATGTTACTTACATTAAAAAATTTGAAGGTTTTACATCCAAAATAAAAGGGTTTAAAGAAAACATTCAAATACAATTTGTATCATAACTTTATTTACGTATCCCATTTAAAATTTACAATAAATACAATAATAAAAATTATACAAAATCAAAAACAAAACAATTTCGTGTCACTGTACATTTAAGTTTATTAAAAGATGATGTCGTGCAAAGAATTGACGTTACCTTAAGTGAAACACAGCCATAGATTAACGCCTATTATTAAAACTATCAGTATAAATGTTATTTAAATCATATTACTCACAAAAAAGCGAGAAAGGTATCTTTCACTAAGCGTAAACAAAAGGCGATGTATCTCCTATGGACATTGTTTAAACAAAAGAATTGGCTCAGCCTTAAATTGACTTGGTAGGTACCATATTACCGTTTACAAAAACAGAATCATTTTGTAGTTACCGTACTGTAAGACACAAGTATTTATATTGTTTTTTTACAACAATAACTAATATACATATCTTTATTTGATAAGGGACAGCGTAATGTGTACAAAATAAAATAAAAATAACATCTGAGCCTTTAATAAAAGTAATTCAATTTGCGTTAAAAACAATTCGCCAACATACACTGATGGACTGACTGTCGACTTATCTCCTATACTGCATACAAGCCACCCATAAAATTCAAATAAAATATACATTAATAACACAAAGAAATTGATTTATAACCTATTTCATTTACAATATAATTATCTATCAACAAACTCGCTTTATACACTTTTGATGATTCGATTAACGTTTCAGAAACGTACAAAAAATAATTATTCTTCCGTGATACATAATGTATTAGGACTATTGGTATATTAATTTATTCGTTTTACTTTTTTTTAGATTTGTCTACAGTGTTTCGTTATTCTAGCCATCTCATCTGCCTCCAAGAATTTCATTGATTGAAGCTCGAAAATCAAGTTCAAAGAAACTAACTAACATTCCATTACAGATTTAGAATTTGTTTCAATAATAACAATAAAACGTAAGATTAGTCTTCAGTTTTGATTTTAATTTCTCTCCTTAAAAAAGGTTTTACAAAAGAAGGATACATGTATTGTGTAAAGGTTTTGATACATTACAGGGTAAAGCTAAAGTGACGTCATAATAATTGTTATAGAGTTGTTAGTCCGATATAGTGGCCGTATTATGACATTTTAGATGATGAGTTGTTCAGAGCGATAGAACTGGACATATATTTAGCACGGTCGCCATGTGACAACACAATTATGATTTTAACGTAATAATACGGCCAAAGATGGGAGGGAATTTTTTGGAATATCTATCAGATTAATGAAAATACAGGACACGTGTTTTTTACGTTACAAAACTGATTATGTCAAATTACAAACCGCTAAAATAATTAGCCTTTGATGACGTAACGAGTCCTTGCTTCTTTCTTCAAATAGTCTTATCGAAGTTGTCGCATGTTGATTCGAGAAAATAAAAAATACGTATTCAATATTTTCATAATAATATGATAGAAGAATAGTCAACGCTCTAAAGCTTCATAATATACCAAAACCTCAACATTTGCTTGCTTGTATACATAATGTAATGACATTTGTCAGTATGTTTAGACAGGCCGTTCTCATATTATCTACACTTATAACTAATATCACCAGACAATATTTCACACCGAATCTCATAAGCTCGTAAACCTTGATATTTCATTATAAGTCAGTAATAAAATTGTTGCTATTAATACGACTGTATTGACTACTTTTGTACCTGAAACAAATGAAAGATGACATAAGTATATTTTGTTTAGTAATTTTAACAATTAAAAAAAAAAGTATTTGTAAACGCTATTGAAATATAAAAGCTTTTATTAATTGGAACGAGAAAGGAATTTTGTAAATTCTATGTTCTTTGACGAATTATTACATTAAAATAATTAAAAATTATCCTTCTGTAAATCATATATCAAGTCAACCTCCTATTATTTTGTTATTTTCTTCTTTATAAACTTTTCGTGCACAAGGCATTGGAGTGAATACTATACTACAATTTAATAGAAGCTACACCGAGTTCATTTCGAAAGTCAAACTATAATTCTAGCTAGATACCCGAAAACAAATACAGTATATTGATTACTTTTCATGGCAAATATTCACTTAAAGCTAAAGTTTTGAGCTAACCTGTAGCCATACAAACATTTTCATAGCATTACCGAGAGATGTTAAACGACCTACTTACATAAACCGTGGTAATGTTCCTGTATTTATCGTTTTTCACGCTTTTCCCCTTGTGATTAACTCGCAATCATTATGCCTATTATGTATACGTCATTTGAGATCGCACCAACGGGTTGTTGAAGTTTATTTGTATTGGAATGTTTACTTTTTAATATGTTGATTTTTTGTTGGTATTTTACATTTGTGGTTTAGTTACTAAATAACAGACTTTCAAATGCGTTATTTTTTGTTGTAAACCAAGTATGGTTTTCTGGACTATTGGATTGGTAATCTAACATATTATTTTTGTTTTAATAAAACCAACCATTTATTTCGTTATTTCAAAGTAAAAATACATTTGTATATGAAATACTAACTGTTGCTGCTTTATGGAAATCGAACAATTTTTTTTTTTACTTTGCCTTTCCCAAAACTATCCACGATTCTCTATCCCATGCAAACTTCTAACCAGTCCCCGCACGTTATGCATTAATCATTACTAATGTAAAATCGCTTATTAACTTTACAAAATAACTTGTTAGTATTACAAAAAGATAGATCTGTTATTGTTTTATATTGTTAAGTAACTTAAAGCCATAAATACCAAAAAGTTTCATTTCTCAGACATTTCAGCGTATCTGATCATAATAAAGTTTAGCCCATTATTCAAATATCGACTTCCCTGGACTTGGTATTTATTTTTAGCTTGTGAAATGTACAGCAAATTAGGTAATAATACGCATTCTGTTTACGTCTCTACTATTTGAAACTTGCCTTTAAAAATAGCCAAGAGAAATGAAACTTGTTTTCAGTTTAACACATAATCTGCTTTGCGTTCAAACGGTTTTAAAACCTTACAGCAATAATTTTCATTTCATTAATCATTCTTTTTCGTTTTAATTTATTTATTTTGATCTTGAGGTGTGTGTAGCTCAAGTTTGTGTGTTTCGACTACAAAATCGCAGTTAAATATGTAAACAGAAAAGTAGCCTCTCCTTCTCAAAGAGACAGTACACTATTATAAATTGCATCACAAAAATAAAAAATGATCGCCTACAGTTGAGTAGACGAGTCATTGAAAAAACCAAATTTTAAATGAAAAATATATAGCTTTACTTACCACTATTAGACACATATTTCGAGAGTTGCGTGCGCGAATGTATAGTTATAATCGTATTCGCGTCCCGCACTACGGGCGGATCGACTTGCAGTATCGACTCGCAGCGCACGCGCATGGCGCCGCTGGCGGTGGTCGGGACGCGCACGCGCAACACGCGCCACGAGCGGCGCAACCCGCCCGGCTGGTTGCCCGTCACCTCTGTCTTCTGCCACGCTTCAGGCTGTAAAGAAAACTGAATATTAAACTTGTATTAGAGTAACATATTATATTTCTTTATATCATTAGTTGTTTTAAGTAGTTAATAAACTACTTAAAAATCTAACGATATGCTTGGCTGCAAAATATCAAGACTACTAAACTATCTCGAACCTAATACTGAAATAAAAAAAAAAGTTTTTTTTTGTCGTAAATGTCCATGATCCTTAATTATCAAAGTAATTTGTAATAAATACATACAAATATATGCTTACTGAGAGTTGTAAGTAATGGTTCTATTACGTTATGGTAACAAAAGACGAAGCACTACTACGTCTATAATTATTATTTTCACAAATTCAATACCAAATGATGCCACATTTGGCATTGAATTAAAGATTGTAGGCGATATGAACTTAAATGTAGTTTCAGCAAAGTTATAATAATTTATTTTAGAACTATGTGCAATAGTTAATGAGCGTACAATTTAAATTTAAATTAGTAATTGATCAAAAATTTATAACGTTTTAATCTGAAACAAATTACATTAGCGGTGGTTGCACCTAATATAATAATAGATCGCTATCAGCGTGGCTCCGAACATCAGATAATAACTTAATTGGCCCTATTTTAAACAATATTTACGTTGGTTTTAAAAGTATTTTAACAGTTATAGATTGTATGACACCCTGTTTAGCTACTAATTCTAAACAGAAAACTGTAGAACCTTGTGTCTAAGTTACTATTCTAACTGTGAATAATATTCTCATACTAGCTGTTGCCCGCGACATCGATCGCGAAAAAAAATAGATAATAGCCGATTCTCAGACCTACTGAATGCATATCAAACAAAATTTTGACAGAATCGGTCCAGCCGTTTCGGAGGAGTACGGTAACTAACATTGTGACATGAGAACTTTATATGTAGGATATTTCTTATGTTGTTTCGTTACCTATTCTCGTTTTTCTTACTCTCGCTCTGGTTCTCCAGTCCCTTAACCAGACCGAACCTATATTATTATAAGATTAAGTCCCAATAAACATACATAATTACATTATCAGGGACATGACTACTTCGACATTGCAGTCAAGTTTAGTAAATTCTACACTAAAGTGACCACAGTTCAAAACTTTAAACGATTAAGTTACAAGGAATTTAACTAAACGTTTACAAACTTCGTATTGCTAGCTAGTTCGTAGTGCAGTATTCACTGTCAACACGGTGAATACGCAAACATTCCCGATTAATGACATTCTATTCCGTCTAATATTCGTGATAGGAGCTCTTATTAAACTGCGAACGAATTCCGGGCGTTATGTGAATGCATTCGGTGCAAATAATTATTATGGAATACCTATTAAGGAGGTTTTGTTCAATGGTCAATAAGTCTTATGTTATGGCATGATAGACACAAAAATATGGTCATTTGTTTGACATGCATAATAACGACAGGTTTTGTTTTACTCCGGTTAAGATAAATAAGTTCTAATTCTTAAAATATCCTTTTGATTCCCTTGCAATGGGATATGGGTGAAAAAAGAAACAACTCCAACAAAATTTTCTAAAATGGTAGTGTTTGTAAATCATGGCTATCTCTATAGTCCTGTCAATATCAACTATAAACAAATGAATTGCCTATTTACGACCTTTAATGTCACGGTCATATTATAATATACCTAATACTGATTCGTGTTAACCTCTTCTCTCATTCCACAGAGAGTTTAAATAAACATATTTCTGGAATTTCGAAGTTACTCTTCACAAGGATTTAACACAAGTATCCTTCGTGGAAGGTGCCCTTTTAAATACAAAAACAAGCCGATTAAATGCCACTGTATCCTTTTTTCATTTTATGTTAAAAATTCCGAAAGTAAACATTACTGTAATGGTATCATGATTCGTTAATCAGCACCAACTAATGTATTTAATGCGATAAATATCTCGTTAATATTTGCTGTTACGCGCTTACGATAATTATGGAAATTAAATTACCTTTACTTCATTATTTGTTAATGGTATTTTAGGACTTTAATTATAATTTATCCAATATTTCAAATTACTGCTCGATTTCGGGGCAAATTTTTTGATTACTTTTTTAATATCTGTCGAAGTGTTTTCCGTATAAAGCGCTAGTCATTTTATAAAAAAAGAAGGAATTCGACAGACACGTTGACTAATTCATGAGCGGTGTATTTCGGGAAGGGTCACCTAAAATACGTTATGACTTTTCCTTCGAAAAGCCGACTCAGACGCTGGCCTACATTATTCCCGCGTATTGTTGTTTCATGGAAAATGTCTGGGCTTTTAAATATTTCGTTTCGAGTTGCTTTAGGCTAGATTATAAAATGCCTGTGCCATTTTTGCCAAGTCACAATATAAGACATTATTTAATTTCCTTTGTTTTCCCAAAGTTTTTTCGTGTGTATCATGTGTAAAATAAATTTATCTTAGACCTTATTTATCAAATACTTTCTTCCAATAAACACGCTCTGACGATAGCAATCCTGAACCCAAGCTGCGTTCTCAGTATCAATACAATCGCTGATCAACAAACTACTTTGTTTTACACATTAAAACTCAAGACTGTTTAAAAACTCCTCCAAAAACCTTTCTCTGATATCAATATCTTAAAATGCCTTAATAATATCAGGAAATCTTCAGCCATTTTCATTTGTGCCTCCAATACCTGGTAGTCTCAGGCAAGTTATAATGGTTTCTATAGAACGGTCTCGGATATTGTCGTACAATTCCGTCATTTGTCGTTACGGGGGATTATACCGACCGACCAGCATAATCTATATTGTGAACTAATCAAATCGTGCTTCGTCCTGTATTAATCAAGGCTTACTGCTAGTTATTTTGGTAGTCTTAGTTTTAAAAGACGGTGAATCGTAACATTTAAGTTCATTGTGAGACATACGTTATAATCTAACTTGCAACCTGACAGTTACTGTTGCCCTGCCTCTGTCTGCTAGCTCAATTTCTATAAAGCTATCCCTAGTGTCTGCTGGAAACTGGCTTTATTATCAGATACTATTTGGCCGGACTTAAGATTTGGATCCAAGACCCTGGCTCTCAAAGGGCTCCAGAAGAAACATAGTGGATTTTAGTCAGTAAAAGTCAGACACTCACTCCTGCTGCACCCACAGCGGGCGAGGTATATTGATAATTTGTCACAAAAAAAAGATCCTGTTCCTATTAGGTAAAGGTAAAATAAAATCAAATAAATTTCAAACATTAAAAGTAGTTCAGTCTCCTGGAGCCAGAAACTATGTTGCGAGAGAGAAAAACAGTTGAATAACGGTAGTTTATAATATTTTGCAGTTTCCCAACAAACAAGAATTTCAAGTTAATTGATACATTGCTTTTTAATTAGATTCTGGAAACGAAGTTGCATTACTGAAGAATGAATTTATGGCTGCAATTGGGAACTCGAGCGAAAATAACATAAATTTATTAGTAGAACGATTAACAACATTGCTGCTTTAAAATGAAATACTTATGTGGGTTCTGAAGAATTCTGTAGGTTAGACAATTTGAGGAATGATGATTAATTCCAATAAGTCCATTATTTTATAAATAGCTTCGGTCTTGTTCGTAGAATAGATTAAATCTTGTAAAATACTTCTGATACTTTGTCTGCCTTCCTAAAACTGTCTGAGATTTTTGTAACAAAGAGCTAATTCCTTGCAAAGATCTTTTTATGTTTTTGCTTTTATAATAATGGACAGCTAAATGTGAAGTTAATAAAAAGGTTCTATTTATGATAAATACAGACTATTCATGTCCCAATTGTATTCAGTCTGAAAAGCAACTCTAGGTAATTCTCAATTCAATACAGTTTAAGTAAGTTCACTTACTTACACGTGAAATAGAGTCTATTTTGGTATAAAATAGGCCATTCTAAATGCCAGACTACTGTAATAAAACTCTTAAAGGTGTAAATTAAATTAGAACTGCCTTAATCACGATTATTTCAGGAATAGTCTCAACTTTAGATAATTAAACCTCATCGAACAGAAAGAAGAAATAGACATTTATCAATTACTCAAGTCCATTTCGAGAATAAATGTAAATCCTTCCCCGTTGCGCAAACAGAATCGAAAAAGTTTTTATTCCAATATATTTACCGAAATTTAATTATAAACATTATAATTAAGGTTTTCCTGCTGCGAATAAAGGAGGAGCATTTTGGGAAATATACTGGCCGTTTTAAAAGGCCATTAGTGAAGATTTAAAGAGTACCTTACTGCTTAGAGTCGCTTAACAATGAGCCGGCGTAATGGCAAACAATGCACAAGTACTTCATACAAAGGCACTAGGTTCGCGAAGTGGGAAGTCGAAATAATATGCAAGGATAAACCACCTGCATAATTATATTATTATATTAATAAACACAAGTTGGAGCTAGCATTCTGGAAGTCTTGACCGTAAACTACATTTCTCTAGAATATGTGGAATTTAAAGCTCATTTATTTTTAACACAAAGACGTTTGCTTAGTTAATTAAAAATGTAGAGGAGATTTTATTATCATCTGTTTTTACACGGATCTATATACCTACTTTTAATAATATTTTCACGAAGCATTTTTAGTTAGAATTTAAACAAAATAAAACAGGACATAGCGCAAACAAATAAATTTACGACAAACTTTTCAGACGTTTCAGGACACTTCGAGTAATTACACCTTTATACATTACTCTGTAATTAGAGTATTAGAAATCTACTGAAAACTAAAACACATACATAGGTACGCATGCAGAAGATCCCAAAAAATTATAAATATAAATGTGTTATTTGCCACACAGATCTAAAATGTTACAATCTAAGGAATCTTCCAATCAGTATCCGAAACCGATGTAATAAACATATCACAAAAGTTGTAGGGACTTGAAAATTTGGTTTTCTTCGAATCGAATCTGTACTGTATATTCCATTCGATAATATTTTTATTAAACATTGCAGAAATATATTGGTTATGTTAAGGTTACGAGTCCATTTTGTTAAATTTCCAGCTAATTATATTTTGAGTTGATTACGCTTTCATTCCGATCTCATTGAAAGGTAATTCTATTAAATTCTTAAACCCATATCAGATCATTAAGGTTTGAATGGGTGAATATAAGAGAATATTTCATGGAATGAGTAGTCTTTTAATTAAAAGGTATCTTTTTATTCCATTTTAAGCACCGGTTTGGTTTGATGCCTCGTTTTCTAATTGAAATTTTCCGTATATGTTTTTTTTTCAGTTTTAGACAAATCATTCTTATTAAAGTTTTAAAATTTCATTCAAACTCTTACAAGAAAATCAAGCCTTGTCAAGAGCCTTTTAGTTATACAAGCTCGAGTTTATTACATCCAACATTTTCCTTCGTTTACATTACATGAAAACATTCTACAAATTAGTTAAAATTTACAAGACATAATAAAAAGATGAGCCAACTTCCTTAATTACTAACAAACTCACCTGATTACGCAAGAAATGTAATATCATTTGAATCAGCAAAACTGTATTGACTTGAATCGAATTCGGGCGCAATCAAAACTAATACCGAAACTAAAATAGCTTTGCAATAGTCGCTTTACAACTAGATTTGTGCCCGTAAGTCCGATCGCGATCAAATTAAGCAAATCAACAGCGAACACTGGTGTATACGGCTATACCGCCTGTGCACTACATACCTTTTGTAGTTCCTCGTCGATATACCAATTAATTTCTGACGGTGGCAGTGAGAAATCGGACGTGCAGTTCAGGAACACCTGCTCTCCCGGCTTCAACACTTTCGGCGCCCCAATTATCACGGGATCCGCCTGCGGCATAGCTAAACACAAAATAGATTTGAATACATCACACAACTAGGTGTCGTAAGTTGGTTATAAACTTACGCTAACCAAATAGCAATCGCCGAGGGGAATCGAGTATCACAAAGTCCTTTGCAATCGTAGACGGGATACTGAACTTAATTAAAAGCCTTAAATTTGAGTTGTCGAGTTACGCTATTGTTAGGCTGAGGCCATATTGATGTCGGCGGCTGGCGGTTTGTGCTGTTCAGATAATTGCGCCGATAAAACTTGTGGTTTCAGAGGCGAGCGTGGTGCGACTATTATGGAGACACCGAGCTAGACGCTGTGAAAGGTCACCAGTGTCAGCTTTCCACAATAATATACGTTAGAGCAAAAATAGGTAAATCGATGACATATTTGCTACTTTATTAGGGCTATTAAATTAACCTATTTTAATAGTTATATTTTTCTTGTATACCAGGGCTAAAATCTCTCAGTGCCCTACTAATTAAAGCCTTCCCCTTGTATGTGAATGGGTTCGAGAAACTTACGACTTAATGAGTAAGCTACTTAAGGACAGTTAATTAGTACAACACGTAGTTGAAAATAATTATAGAGGTTCTGTAACTAGAACACTTGACAGTATGTATGTAAAGAACATATTATTATTAGTTTATTTAATGTACCAGTTTAAAGTAAATTACATTTTGCATTTGTTTTATTTCTACTTCGATAGTTTTGTCTAGTGGTTATATATTTTTGACATATACTAGTAAAAACAAAATAAAAACTTTTTCTATTTACATACAACAGTTCCAAAAAATCATTACTTTAACTTCAATAGGTCAATAGAAATCATTATACCAAAACCTGGTTTCATCTGTATAATTGTACGAGTATATACTGAAAACAGTATTAGCCGGCGAGGTTGGAATGCGAGTGGTATTGACACAAATATCAAGTTGGTCGACATTTGAATTGCTAACCACTGGATTACAAACAATCTAAATCTTCGAACATGTGGTTAAACTTCGTTGGATTTCAATAACTTTAGAATAACAACCCTGCGTCAATGTTTAGATACTTATATTAAAATATTATACATTTTGATTTATAAAAGACTAGCTGTCCCTGCAAACTTCGTTTTGCTGACAAAAATAATATGAAAACTATTATTTTATTTATGACGAAAAATCCAAATATCTTACGGAACCCTATTTTTTTCCAAAATAAAATAAAGTCTATGTTACTCGTGGATAATCTAGCTTTCGAATGGTGAAAGAATTTTTAAAATCGGTCCAGTAGTTTTTGAGCCTATTCATTACAACCAAACAAACAAACAAAGTTTTACTCTTTATAATATTAGTGTAGATGACACCGGGTGCTGCTTACGGTAGCTTGTCTGTCACTAAATTGGCTATCTACAATTTAATTATAAAACAGAACAAATATTAACATGCTTTACCGTAAAATCTTTCAGCGATTCACAACAATAATTAATTACCTGAATGTTATCACGTCTATCTAATTAGGGGTCATTACCGTATGACATGCGTAAATGACCAATCAAAATTAATTAATCTAATATTATTGGTCTTGACAAATGTTATTACATCGTTGTAAACGTTTATGTTCGATTGATACTTAGTAGGAGCAATTGAACACTGACACTGATTGGTCATTGTCATGTTAAGTGATATTTCGTATCACTGTCGAATACAATAATATATGAAGCTTATTAAGATTAATAGTTGACCGTGTGAATATCGGTTATTGCTGTAAAGTATCCTGTTTTTAAGTCGAATAATAAGTTCTTGCTATGTAATTAAAACCCTCTATAAATTACCTAAAAAATTCAGAATTATTTTAATCATAACAATATATTGTTATGATTAAAATAATTCTGAAATTTTGAGTGTTATCGTATTTAGGAAAAACTTATTTCTTGTGCTTAACCAACAAAACAGTTACTAGATTGAATAAAAAAAAATATAATTTACGCAATCCCAATGTAAAAGATAGAAATACGTAAAAATAAATTTAAAGTTAAAGTCTACAAGAATCAAAAACAGTAACCAAATTCTCAAACAATTCAGACAAGAACATTCATTCGTAAAGAATCATTAAAACATCTCTGAACGAGAAAAATGTGAATATAAATGATAATATAATTGCTGCCCCTTTCTGTAACGTTAAAATCAAACAGCACCGTTATTAATATGAGAGATAAATTTAATCTTACATACTAAATTATAAGTACCTACAATCCTTCCACAACGTGTTCATGTTAGAATCATCTACTAAAATTCGGGATTTAATAATGAAATAGGTTGAAAGCATAGCCTGAGTTATACAGGGTGATGTGAAAATGCTTAATCATATTTTGGAAACTGCTTCTGTGCCAAGAAAATTGTTAAGAATTAATCTGTTAAAATAGATCTATCTTATTAGTTTTGATCTGATAGTAACTCACCAAAAAGGGCGAGAAAGAATTGGGTGCATACATCAGTATACTTGGCTCTATGGGGTATTTTACGATTAGACTATGTCTAGCAGTGTACAACAACGCTCTGACAACAATGTTACCTTACACAGTTAAGCCAATTTTCTTTCAGAATTCTCTTTTCTTTTCTCAGAAAATGTTGTTAATTTTCTTACACAAACGCCGTATCCACTACATATTTCCATACCACCCTGTACATAGTAGATACAGTTTAATCTCTGCTTCTACGATAGAACGGAATGATGAGGTCATTCCGTGACCGCTCCGCTCTATTTTACCCTAATGCCTCTCAGATGCTTTCGTATAGAATATTTGGGAATGTTCTGTTGCTATTTATATACCCACGAAATATTATGTTCAAACAAATTTCTAGTATGTGGTCTTAAGCTTCGAGATAATGTAATGTGGAAGTATCAAATTTATTTCGGAATACAATTTTGGACAAGTTTAGCGGTGTATTTTATCCGTATGGGGAAGTAACGAACAAGTGGCAATCATTTTAAAGTAAGTATGCTTTGCAGGTGTATCTTCATTATATAATACACTTTGATAGTACAAAATATTTTACAAGAAAAAACCTTCTGTCTTAATTCCAAAAGGATAAAATAATTCATTACGTCACCAATTCTTTTTATTCCCACGACATTGGGGGCGATTTGCATAAACTTACTATTTTTGTGATTCACTCGTATTTCCAGCAAAACACATGCATTTAGGTCGATCTGAATTTAGGTGTAGACCTAGCTTGTGGTTGTTTGTTGCTTTTTTACCTTAATTAGGTCATCTATTCACCTATGACCTATCGGAAATGTTGCGCGAAAATAGCAAACTGTAGGTTTCCATCAGGGGCGTGCGCTCCATAGAGGCACAAAAGCAGTGCTTTACTTAAAATTTTCGAACGTTTTAGATGACTTTGAGTCGAAACGTTCGTAATAGTAAATAATAATAATAGTAAATAAATGAATAAACAAAATGTAATAAGTTAAAAACACCTAATATTTAGACAGCAACTACACACGTAACGTTTAACGATAAGCAAGCGGCCGCGGCGCGGCAAAATAATGCACATAAACATTCAAGACAGGCGGCCGCTCGCCGCGTAAGCTAGGTTCGTATGTGCGTACCTATTTTGTCGTCCGTACACAGTTCGCTCACGCACACATCCATGAATATCTAAAGGCGCTAGCGTCGCAAGAACTACGGCCTTTATTTGACGTTCGGGCCTTCGGCAATCGTCGGGCGTAATCGGAAATCTTCGGAAGTAGTCCGACGAAATGTGATAGTCAGTTATCTAGTAGGAAATCAAATATGCACTTTGTGCATTATTGTTTGGTAAGGTTTTACTTGTTTGAATTGCTAAAAAGTTTAGATTTTTGCGGGGGCCATATTACTTTTTTCATGTGTTGTGCATTGTTTACAATTTTGTTTGGACAGTATATTATTAGTTTTCGTAGAATATATATTTTATTTTAACATTTAAAAGTGTGTAATTTAACAGTTAATTTCTAAGTTTCTATAATAATTGTAGTGAGTCGCTTTAACCAGTTTTTTGGTGATTTTTACGAAATGTTATTTGATTGTGAGGTTTGTGTTAATAATGTGTATTTATTAAAAATAACAAGTTCATACAATTGTCTGTCAGTAAAAAGATTCAAATTTTTTCTAAAGATGTGTACACGAGTTACAACAAATTAATCGGAACCTAGAATATATGAAAATTTTAGCTGACTAGGTGAGTACCTAGTTTATTAATTTGACAATTTTTGTACACAAATAAATTAATAGAAGCATTTAAATAGGAAAGCGGTGTACAAAGGTACTATAATAAGGTAGTTGTAATAATTTAGCTAATTTTTTACTCATTGTAGCAAACCATTTAACTTAAGTCAATAATAGTCACCACCGCCATCTATTATTTACGCCCAAAGTAACACCACAAACTGCCGTCTTGACATACTAGATGGCGCAGTCACGATGACGTCATATTCCTGAATCGCGGTGTTAAGATTCTTCTGCATTTAATGACCTCTGTCAAAATATTTAATCTTTAAATTAAGCTCCTAGTTGCGCATTTATTAGTTACTTCCTAACAGGATGGGATGGGTCGTACGAAAATTATATTTTTTACCATGATCAAATTAGTAGCCTAGGACTCCACTGCATACCCAGTGTCATAATCCTGTGCACGCCACTGGTTTCCATGACTTTCACTAATAACTTCTACTAACTTAACTATGTAACCGGTATTTTGGGAGTAAAACTTAAATATATATGCAGCGATCCCGTCTAACGTGATAAGATACATTTAGCTATATCTGCTAGATCATACTCTATGAAATAAAATTAAGACATAAGGTTTAGAAGTAAATAGAAACTTTGCCCTGCAGTGGGATCTCAGACAGGCTACGTAGAAAAAAATCCAAATCTTACCGACAACAGTCATTTGTTTCGTTTTCCTCGCTATCTGAAACCTAGGGCCCTCGGTCGACACTTCGCAAGTGTACGCGGCCCTGGTGGATATGGGAGGAGGCATGACTCGTACCACGCAGTAGTCGGGCTGACACTCGCCGCCTTGCACCATCACGTCTGATATGTTGAATAGACGGATTGCAGGCTGTGGACAAAGAATAAGAGTTAGTTTTCACGTACTAAAGTTATGGTATAGACCTGGTAAAGTGATAATATTTTATGGAGTATTTTGCTGGTTCTTCTCCAAAAGAATGACATTTTGAAACCTCGCAACTGAAGTCAGTAATGTTTTGAAAGTGCCTGAAAAGGCCTACTCGAAATAAAAACGTTTTGATTTTGATTTTTGGTAATTTAAACGAAAATGAAAATGGTGTAGCACAGTAAATACACAAAAAATACATAGAGGTAAATCTGTAAAATGAATTCAAAAATTTCAATGGTATAATCAGAAATGTACCTAAGTTTAAAATTCTGAGGCATAAGATCATGACAAAACATGCTTAACATTGAATCACCTATAAACTTAAAACAATAAGTATCAATTGCTCCGAGAAAGGCTTTGTGTAATAAAATGGAGGAATGAAAATTGATTGTCAATCTTTCCAAGGATTTATTATCTTTCAATGTATAAGAATTGAAATTCGTCCATCAAAGAAGCTGTAGTAAAGACATTTCACTTATAAAAGGGAACCTCTTTTTTAGTAAAAGAAGAATAAGGACGGATTTTAAATAAGACATGTCATTTAGGATATTATTATGTTGTAATTAATGTAGATTTTACCAAAAGCGAAGTGGGTTTTATAGGATCTTCAAAGAGTTCGCATATTCTTTCTAATTATTTAATACTAGCTTTTGCCCGCGGCTTAGCACGCGTTAAGAAGTATAATTGTTTAGCAAGTTAGTGTAAAAAATTAGGGCCTACAAAACTTCTTTGTACACAATATTCTTAACTAATTTGTCATTTGGCGCTATAACTATCAAGCTACTGGGAGAACTTACTCGTGAGCAAGCAACATAAAACTGCCCATGAGAGAAGCAATGTTCTCTCAAGTTTGAGACCCGCAAATTTGAGAGTTTGCCCCTGAGACTTGTCATGGCAAGTCAAAAATCTAAGAAGATTTATATAAACGATTTCATCCCCTTATGGGTGGAATTTATCAAAATCCTTTCTTAGCGGATACCTACGTCATAGTACCTATATGCATGCAAATTCTCAGGCCGATGGGTTTAATTTTAACAAAGTTTCATACAAAACTTCATCCCCCTATTTTATCCCCTTGGGGGTAGAATTCATAAAAATCCTTTCTTAGCGGATACCTACGTCATAACATCTACCAGCATGCCAAATTTCAGCCCGATCCGTCCAGTAGTTTGGGCTGTGCGTTGATAGATCACTATGTCAGTCACCTTTGAGTTTTATATATATAGTAGACAACGAACAATTTAAACAACAAATACAATGAAAACAACGAAAATTTCCTTGTGCAACGAAAGTACAAAGTGAAAAATCAAGCTATTTTATTGCGGGGTATAACACCTCGGTACGCGCGATCGCAAGTTCCGTCGTGGTACCTCGTCCCGCGCCCCTCACTGCAACTCGCCCCGAGAGCCGCGTGCCGTGTGCAAAAATATTCGTGCGTACTTTTTAATTTCACGATATATCAGAAACTATTCATCCGATTTATAAACTGTAAAAGACAAATATTATCTCCATGATATGACCTTTTTTTTAAAGTAAGTTTTAGACGTAAGAATTAATATGGTAGTACTAAAATCATGCTCAGAAAACATGTCTTATTTTTCTTTATCTGTTTAGCTTCATCATGGATTTCCCCTAAAAGATAGATATAGGGCATCGCGAATCTTTTTTGTAGGTCTATAGAAGCCCTACATTTTCGTAGTACATAGTATTTATATATACTTGAGTATTTCGGCAGCGTATGCGATAAAAGTGATTTAGGGGTAATTTTTTTCCGACTGACTTGACTAATATCCTTATTTGAAGATAACCGAGAGAAGTAGGGTGAATTCATGTAGCCCATGGCAATTCGGAATGATGTAGCTTTCTAA
The DNA here is from genome assembly GCA_941860345.1 of Chrysodeixis includens. Taxonomy (NCBI): domain Eukaryota; kingdom Metazoa; phylum Arthropoda; class Insecta; order Lepidoptera; family Noctuidae; genus Chrysodeixis; species Chrysodeixis includens. The sequence continues at coordinate 5,568,395 of OW796097.1, forward strand.
CAGTGAAAGAATTTTTAAAATCGGTTCAGTAGCTTTGAAGATTAGCGCCGACAAACATACAAATATACAAACTTACAAATATACAAACTTACAAACTCACAAACGCTTACCTCTTTATAATATTAGTATAGAAAGAAAATAGTACCAGAAAGAGGCACATTCCCAAACATGGACTGTTATCGGTCGTTTGATTGATTATAATGTAGACTAATAAATTCTTGATTTGTTGAGTGACCTATCAAATAAATGTGATTCAAAAATAACGCCTCAACAAATCAAGTTGACAATACACGCACAAACAAAAACCAACTTTAACACGACAGCACAAAGACTATTATCACTTCCCTAACTAGTAAAACGGAACAACAAAATTTACACAAACTACAGAGATGTCAGGCATTGTATACATAAATGCTGTTACAATATATTTCTGTTCTCGTTTACGATTGGTTGTTGGTAACGGCTCCATAAACCCCGGAATACAGATTGTTCCGATAAACGGCACATCTGTTGATAACTGCGCATTTCATACTGCATTTGGAATGCTAACAATCATGGATAACATAATTGTGTTGCATTGTTACGGTTTAGAAAAAAAAGTTGCAAACGCTCTTCTGAAATTGTAACATTTTGTAAACTTGAATATCTGTTTTGTTGAATGACACAGTAATTACGAAGAAGTATTTGGTTTAGACATTACAAATTGTTCATCGTTTTTTGTAACGATTCTCAATACTGTTGAAGAAACAAATAAGTAAGCTTAAGGTTGCAGATTTAAAACCTAGAGCACAGAAATACTAAATTAAGTTTAAAAAAAATTTGTGCTATCCCAGTCATACAAAAATAAATTGAAAATATCCTTTCCACAAAAAATCTGTTACAGAACTTCTGCAAGGTTTTTCCAACCCAAAGATTCGTTATTAAATACAACTCGTAATCATCATTATCTTCCTGCCCTTATCCCATTTTACTTGGGGTCGACGCAACACGTTTTTTTCTTACATTCTCTCCTATCAGACGTACAACTAATTAATACAACTCGTAAAATATTTGACAAATTGACATATTAAAGTTGATCGTCCTCATTTGATACCGACAGTCCCGAATAACTTGAGCACCACTATCTTCCTTCTCCACTTTCCCATATTCTGTGGGAACTAGGCCATAAATAGTCATAAATAGGCCACGTTCTTATACCGATATCTACTATATACACTACCGACGTCCTGGGAATACGGGCATTGTGTCAGTCCTGTCGTCTAAAAGTAATTACCTGGGACTAAGCAGATGAAATTACTCCCCTCACTTTTTCCTATTTACTCAACAAGGGACACCTCGGATTTAAGATTGCCGTGGGAAATCAAAATACGTTTAGTATCTTCAGGGGATAAATAAAAGACTGGTATAGAATAATAAAACGTATTTACGACACAGTAAACAGGCTTTATATATTTTTTTCTTGCGTTAAACTGTGAATGTGTCTTGCTTTGTATTTGATGATATATTTCCTGGGAAATGAGTTTGGTTTTTATTACTTGATGAAAATTTACACGTACTAATTTTGGTACAAGTAGGTGTTTATTGCCCCCAAACACAGGGAAATTTTGGAGACATTGTTCAACAATATTCAAACTTAAAAAAAACAATAAGCAAAACTTTGCCAGAATTGCTTTGTTCAGCAATAATTTGTAGACCAAATCACTTTAATCAATAAACAAACACAAACTCCAGGAAAAGCCAACGTAAACTCATCTGCGAAAGCTTCACAACTGAGTAGCAACTAAGTACATAACTCATTTAAAAACCGCTTTTCCTCATCCAATATTCCAACAATCGCCAACGGGATTCCATCTAATCCACTCATTCGTCAATCCAGTGCAGCTTAACTCGGATCGATAATAGTGGTCATAACTCAAAAAGGTGCAGGTGCATTATTGACAGTAATCCGTTTTGGCTGGTAGTTTCAAATCTCCCGTCTTATCCTGTATTAGCCTGTCGCAAACAATATCAGCTGTAATTTATATTAGGTTGCGATTTTAGTTTGAGTTATTGGTTTAGATGTCTAGATTGTTTGGAGGTGAACATTTAAGGGTTAAATTTGGATTGGTTGCGTAATTTTGGCGAATAACATCTTTGAAAATATCGCACTCATTCTTAGGAAGGCTACGGTGGATCAAAGTTGGATGCATAGCTTCCTAGGTCCGATAAATATTTGTTTTGTTAATATCCTTGCTAATAACACCTTATTCATATATATACCTATTCATACCTAGTCAAAGTCTGGATGTATATTTTTATTTTAATCTGCTAATTGAACACATTATCATTTACATCAAAACGAATTGTAGCAATGATCATTCACGTAAATGAATGACCCATTCTATAAACATGTACAACTGAAACAAAATATACAAAGACAGACGACCGACAATCTGGCCTCTCTTTGTTGGACCCTATTATAATATTACGTACGCACATCAACCGCAAAATGTAGGTTTTGCAAAAAATGGTATCATTCCGGCAAACTGGCCAATAATGTCAGCACGAGGGAATTTCGAATGGAGCCTTTAAATGAGAGAAAAAAGAATTGCTCAACATTTACGGTACACAGAAATATACTCACGCACTCACGATAAAAATACACATTCGATTGAATTCTAAAATTTTTAGTAGAACAGGAAGTCTTGCCATTTTATATTTTTTTCGAATAACTGTTGGAGTTTGAGGTCGAAGCTTACATAGATATGGGAAACATTGAGCTGTATATATTTCTGGATATGTTTTAACTCATATAGACTTCAGTTTCTACATACAAATGTAACTTTTAATCATAATTACGTAGGACACTTTAGGCAGTGAATTTTTCTTTCTAAGATTTCTTTTCGGTTTTAAGTTACTTAGATATTACTGACTGAATGTGAGAAATACTGCGAAAGTTCTGGGCATCAATGGTTTTATTCGGCGTATTTTGTGTCAAATCATCAAATGTGCTTTATGACCAAAAACCTGTGGCTAATTGTTTGATTGGTAAAGACAAGATGATAAACAAACACGCAACGTAAACATAATCCTTTCCAATTAATTACTCGACATCAATCTGGAAGCTAATTAGTAATTAATATTAATTAATTCATCTAATATTAAGTACATCATATTAAAGGCATGTTAATTTGTCTAAAATATGATTCATATAACCAAAATTTGAATTAGAAGCAAGGAAATGTTTGAACGGGTTTCGTTACGGGAACATTGAGAGCCTACGGCATACAACCTCGGAATAGTTTGGTTCGTCGTACAAATGCTTTACTGTAGAATACTCGGAAACTGTTTGTATGGGTATAAAATAATAGATAGACCCTAAGCCCAGGAATGATTTGTACTATGCTTATATCCGTGTGCTAAATGACTATATTATAATATTGTTATTGTTTGTAGTACGTTATAGTCCAACCGTTGTTTTCGTATGTATACTATGTATGTACAAAAAATCTTTTATGTGAAAGGAATTTCATATTTACAAGCAGAGATCATCTAAATAAAAAATGAAGTTTCAAACTTCAAACATCTATCAAATCTTTGATCTTTTCAAAAAGCACCACAAAAAGGTGCTTGCAACCTTTTTATAAAAAATCTACAACAGACATCATTACAAGACTTACAAAAACTCAAACGACATTCAAAAACCGACCAAGTGCGAGTCGGACTCGCGCACGAAGGTTTCCGTACTATCATATACAATAGAAAAAGCGTATACCTGTTACCGTTACTATTTTACTAATATTGAGTAAACAAATATTATTGTATGGAAACCAACATAACATATTTTTTTAATTTTTAGTATTTGTTGTTATACAGGCAAATACAATATTTGTGAATTTTCAGCTTTCTAGCTATCATGGTTTATAAGATACAGCCTGCAGACAGAGAGACAGACAACGGAATCTTAGTAATAGGGTTCCGATTTACCTTTGGGTACAAAACCCTAAAAAAACGACATAATAAAAATGCAAAAATGTGTCTTGAAACTCACCTGCTGTGTAGGATTATATCTGAAAATCTCGTTAGTGTCTCGGTACCACTTGACGGAATGAAGCTTCTGTTCGTCCATTTTGAAGTGGCAGCTGAGCTCTGCCGCGCGCCGCGGGTCCGCGTACAATGGTACTTTTAGTTGCGATATATCGTGTGCCGATGTTATTGCTGTGGACAAAGTCTTGGGTTAGTTGGTATTTTTGTGAATATTGGAAAATAATATGAAAGGTATTTATTTGAGTGTCGAAGTCGTTATTTATTTTCATAATATCCTAAAGTCTAATTATTTTTCATGTTCCTTAAATCGTTAATGTTTAGAATCTTTAATCGACGTTGTTAGATTATTATGAAAATTATCATATTTTTTTTCATTGGTTTAGGAATCGTACACAAAAGTACATTTTGATATGTGTATTGTTGTATTTGTTTGTGTATTGTTAATGTAAAAGTAGTGTGATATGTTGTTGTTTTAACTTGTCACTTTGCCAACGTATTTTCCGTAGTTGCACTACGTAAAATACGTTGGCAAAGTGGCAAACTTAAAAAATATATCAAACATCAGTGAAACCATGGAATGAAAAGTTATAATATTTTAATCCACTACCGAAACATACAGAGCGCTATGGAACAGTTATTTTTCGTTTGTAAACAAACACGTGAATATCGCGTAATGGTTGCACCAAAAACCGTTAAATATTCAAATGGATTTGAAAATAAAAAGAAAAAATGTTTATACACACTTCACATACGACCCAGCACTATGGACAATCTTTTACACAATTGTTCAAAAAAAGGTCTACGATGACACATTGTAATCTATGCACGTATTTATACGCATGTGAGTTTGTCTATTCTAACTTTCAAATGACTAAACCGATATCGTTATAACTTTTACAGCACTGAGTTTGTTGACACATATTTCATCTGCTCAATTATTTAATTTGGCTTTTTTGCGAATGTCATATTTATTCCATTAATTAGGTTCGACTTACAAAGGTGTCAACGGAATTATATTTCCAAGCCTCAGTTCATAAGCCTATCTGTCATCAGGTGGTCAAAAACAGCTATACTACAAATTTTGAACGTATCTCTGTTAGTGCTATAATGAGGAATGATAGAAAAGTAATACTGTACTATTTACACACTTTTTTACGATGGTACAGATAATATTTCCTAGTGCGTTAATAGGATTTGTTTTTTGTTTTATCAGCTTTTTTATATTTGGATTAAATGGGAGTTAACCCACAATTGAACAGGAAAAAGCAGAAAATATATATCGCTTTTAAAACGAATGTTTCTAAAAATATATTGATAAATTCTAAAACGTAGTGAACTCTGACATTTAAGCTTATTTCATTACCACGAAAAATTAGGCGAAATATTATTATTTATGTAGAGTATAATAAACACATAATGAGGTATTACATTGTTTGCTTACTATGTTTTGTTTATAAAACAAGAGTATCTGTTTTCAGTAATAATGTAATCAATTTCTTTATTCATTAGTCTCACGTAGGTAAGGTAAGCAACAAAAGTCAACTACTTCAGACTAAAAAAAAGCTACTCTACATTATATACAATATATTGCTACAATGCATTTCAACTACACTAACTTCCAATTTTATACAGCATCATTCCAAATTACTTATATTTTGTAAATCCAAATTGTTCACCGACTTTCGTTGTTGGCTGTACATCAATTAACCCACGTAGACGCAAAAGGCATATAAAGTTGAAAAATGGCTAAGTGCGAGACGGTTTTGTAGAGAATTACTCGCCGTGTTGCTTGTTCGCTGGAGTGTACGAAATTTATGGATGCAGAATAATTAATGCCTATCTGTCTTAATGGCTTTATAGTTTTATGTTTTTGTGTATTAAGAATGATCTCTAAAGGGTCAAAATGTTTCTTTATTTTTTTGTACAGTTGCGTTAACGTGCTACGGCGTAGCTACCGCGTAGCACGTAGCATTTTAATTTCCTTAAGTCGTTTTTTTTTATCAATCAACCGGATAATGGTTGCAATAGGTACAACGACGTAAAAAAACACTTTTAACGTAAATTTTACCCGGGAAAAGAAAGGAGCTATAAAAATATTTTACAAAATATACTCGAAACAAACAGAGTAAGCCCAAGAACAAATGTTTGTGTGGGACGAGGCTATTCTTGTAAACAAGCTATTTAAAAATTGTGTTAAACCCGACATGACGCTGGGAAGTTTAAAAGCGGTTAAATTGTTTACGTGGACTTATTACTCGTGTGAAACATTAATGGCATTGTAATCTACATATTGTTGTATTAACATTTTTTGACAAAAATTTGAACAAGAATAATCAAGTTATAGGAGTCTTCCTCTAAAGATTCATACTTGGTTATTTATAACAATAAATAATTGTATTTAGAGTATAAAAGGAACTTTATTTATATCTCACACACCCACAACACTTGACTAACTTTGAAGTGATTTGGTATGAAATTAATTTGAACATTAGAAAGGATATAGTTATTTTTGGAAAACGTAGGCCATGGCAAACGCTACCTACACGAAAAGAAGACGGGTAAAAAATAGTCATTTAAACATATACACCGTGATTTTTAGGTCGTTTTAAAAAAGTCGTCCACACAATGTATCCGTCATAAAATACCTCTAGACGCGAATATAATTTTTTTATCATTAATTAAAATAATATGCATGAAAAAAATAAATAATACATTGGAAATATGAAACATCCTGTTAAAAATGTTTACGTATCAAACTGTTGAAGATACATGCTACATACTTACTGCGAACATTATGATTGCAATAGTAAGACAGCTGTTTTACGCTAAGGTGAATGACCTGTGATAAGACGCCGCCGCGGCCGCCCGCGCGGCCCCTTTGGCACAAGGTTCGGACCGCGCTCACTACAGAGTGTTCGTAAAACTGCCTTGTGTCATAATAATGAATAATATTTTTATTCATTCAAATCTTAAAAAAAACATATTTTTTTATTATAAACGTTTACTAGTCATTGGATACATGAACTGGGCTGCTTTTTTAAAACGACCTAAAAGTCACGGTGTATATATGAGTCAAAATTTTCTTTCAACCAACTTCGAAAAAGGAGGAAGCTTTTTTTCGTCAGTTCCTGTGGTTGAGTTTAGTGATAAAATGTGCATTCGGTCCATTTGCGTTCGACAAGTATTGACAAAGGTTGAACAAATGACACGTTCACGATTGGTGCTCCTAACTAGAAATTGGGGATCGGGTCATTGCCTCCCTGTGTCGAACGAATTAATTTGTAATCTTTACATTTTGGTTCGTGAAGAAGTGATGTTTATGTAACACAGTAAATATGCATTTTGAGCAGGCATTTGGATGCTGGTGGAAACGCAGCTTTGTTGAATCCTTCGAGTCTACGAATTGGTTTGAAAGATTGACTTTCTTTTTAGGTCTAGTATCTTAATCAATCAGAACTTTATTTAACAGTTATTCCAAAGAATTATCTACAAATATGTATTCATTGACTTGTCTAAAGTTAGGGGTATATTATCCGCTGTTTCCTTAACCATCTCTTACTCAAACTGCTCATGAAGATTACAGCTTCTAGTTATCCGACTCTCATAGAGATGTGTAAACTCCTCTTGAGATACGCGGGTTGCTTACCCGAGCTTGAACATTAGGTTGCCTAAATTATGTCTTAACTCGCATAACTTTAACTATTAGCTATGTTTATGCTCCATTTATATAGTTTTGTCAAAGTTGAGGACTAAATTGGCTTGTGTGACGTATTTATTGAACCATCCGTCTCTTTTAGTGATCGTATATCACCTTTGTATGTTACAGACACCAAAGAGGTACATTTAGTAATTTGCTATTCTGACATCAAATATACACACGTACATGTATTTGTTCTGTATTAAGTAATTCAATTCAGTTTTAAACCAAAAAGTCCATTTACTTTTATCAACTTCAGCCAAATTGGATCAAAGTGCAACCTACAGATATGTGGGAACGAAACCAAAAAAGTAATTCTATAAAGTCAACATGTCGACATGCGCCGATTACCCTTTGCTTTTTCTGCTAACTTTGTAAAAAACTTGACCCGAAATGTAGTTGCGCCGAAACAACTTTATTTAAAGGGACGTCGGTCTGCGCTACTGTTGGCGCAAACCGCAAGCCGTCTTGTCGATCCCTCCTTAATAAAACATGGCGCACGAGAAAATGGAGGGAATGTGTATAAATTATATATTTAGTCAAACATGCACAGGGTTGTCGTAAAACTTTTAGGATTCATTGTGTAAAAGCAAAAGTAGGAAATGAAGCTTTTGGTAGGTTTACATATAAATATACGCAATATTCTGCCAACAGCTGACTTTTTGTCTCAAAAACGTAAGAAAGAATAAACTAGAATTTACCCTCATGTGACCTTACTACAGCCCATTATTTATCAACGAAGTTAATTACACTAAGTATATCTTATATTCTATTCACAAACTACACAGTAGGTATCCAGAATATCATTATAGCAATGCCAAAGAAGTCAAAATCCGTACTACGACATCGATAAAGCTGTGCGTATATTTTTCTCGATAAATACAAATAGCGATCGTCTTTTGTTCGGAAATAGGAACGGACATAGGATTTACACGCCGCAGCACAACAAAGTTAGCATCCACCCTAACGAGTTCTGATGGATTCCTGCGTATTCCTGTGAGTCAGATGTATGGTCAGCAAAAAAAGCGATGTATTAATCATATTTATGAAAATATTGAGCGAGTGAATTTCTAAATTAAACCTATTTTCTATTTTACAAAGTCTACAGCAAGTCAAGTTTAGTTGTGAACGAAAAATTATAGGATTGGAACTATGTTATCAGTTGTTTTACTGGCTCTACTGTAGGATTAAAGAGACTTCGCTGTGCAAGTAAGTCTTATAGCAATCGATGTTCATAAGGCTTTAATTAATGGCGGATGTACACTGATTAATTTTGAAACGTAAAAGAGACCGTCGGAAAAATGTGGAATTTACCCGAATCCAGTGAGACCCAAAACCGAATCCCACATGGCTTAATTACCATCATGTTACCAAAAAAGAACTCGGAGCTACCAAAAAAAACTGACAACCAAGAAATGAGTATTTAATACGGTTTTAAAAATAGCTACAAATGCAAAAACAGGGCCTAAATTTTATACAAGAAACAAAACTGCTACCAAAATATACTCGTATTAAGTGTATAAACTCATCGTTGGTTAACGCTGTCGTTGCGATGTCAGCAGAAAGATATTCCGTTGATGAAGCCTTCCATGACGACCTTACCTAATGTACCGTGTGTTATTGAGTAATGCGCTAAAGATCGATTTATGCCCGTAAATGTGGTACTCAGGTTCTCACAAGAAAATGTATTATATTTTACGTGGTAGAAGAAACGGTTCGGGGGAATTTATCATTTTGTATTAATGATTAATACAAAATGATAAATTCCCCTCGTATTTATATCTTTTTTATACACGGGATAATTTTAATGCAAGAATTGATTAAAAAAATACATATCTTCATTTTCTTCCTCTTTGAAAAACATAGATCAAACTACAGCTACCAAACCAACTATTTTACCCTGATAATAAAATTGAGTGCAGGCTGGTATTATTTCTATTTTTTAACAAATGATCCATGCACATCCATGAGACCAAAACACAATATACCTTCATAGAAAATTCCAGAAAATTGTTCTATCGGCATTAGAAACAGAGTCCAAGCTACCAGTGGCAAGAGTTCCAGATAGAGAAACTTAACCTCCTTCTAATCAACCTACTTGTATTTTACAGTATCCAACTTACTAATATTATCGCATTAGGTACTTATTTTATACTCGAGTGCCTGTTAGTAGGTACCACAAAAAGCGTTATTGAAGTCATTTTCTTTCATAGAAAGTATCCGCTTTTTCTTTTTCGGAGCTGGAAAAATCATTTGCACTCTTGTAAAAGACGCTGTTCCTATTAAGTATCAAGGTACTAACAAAAAACTGTTTACTAAGAAGCTATGAGAAATGGAAGCATCTTTAATAAAGGTACTCGCTCTATTTAACATTTTTTGTAACAAGAAATAATTAATATTTTAAAATACAGAGTGAAAAGTTGAGACATTCAGTTCTAGGGAAAAATAAACGTGTTCATTTAAATTAATATAAATTTCGAAAATGTTCTTTGGCCACTGTTTGCGTTCGATTATTTTCTCGTTTATAAGCTTTCATATTTACATAAAAAATTGAATCCGTTATCCAATTCGAAGCCTTCCGATATTGGGAAACGAATGATGTATAAATATTATTATGATGCCGCAATAAACATGTTATTTATGAAATTGAATTGAATAAATAGCACTTGTGTGTGCGGTGAGGCCGACGGGTTGGTAACGTAAAAAAGAGTTCGTGTTTCAAAAGCCTTTATAATTATACTAACTATAAATAAATATACCTTAACATGTAACATCAAATAATATTATATAAATAGTACTAGTGAGTTTCTTTTTCTAGTACTAATGATATTCGTCTGGTAATGTCTGGTACTAGGAAAAGGCCTAAAATAAATTAACAAAATTATTTTGACAACTTCATCTCGTAAATGTAAAGATAAAATTCGTCCATTAAATCCAACCTTCAGGGAATAGACAATATTTCAACATAAATTTAAAACGACGCTGGCGGTAATAATACAAATAGCCTTCATAATTATTGTCTCTGTGGATTAATAAAAACGTTAGTTGAACTAATGAAACAATTACTACAATGAATATTCAGTGGAACCTCGGTCCGTCAGGAACTTTTGGTATTTTGAACGGCAACGCGCCAGTCGGGCGGTTCGACAGGACGCTCGTTGCAAAGCAACTTAAGCAAATTACTTAGTTGGAACCCTCCATAATTATTATTCAACCTTTATCCGACGCAAATCGAGTAAATTTGTTCCGAAATTACTTTTATTAAAAGCATTTCTTTCCCTCCGCCGAACCAAAGTGCTAAAGTAGAGTAAATGGACTGGAATTTCCGTTTCAGGAATACCTAAATTATATAAGAATATTATATCTAGTAAATAACTCTTTAAAGACGACGATAAATATATTTTTGGTGAAAATTCAAAGATTTTTCTCTAAAACAAAAAATTTTAAGCTTGACTGAGAGGTTTCATTATTTTGCACATGGCCCTTAATTACCATTTACAATGAATGACATTAGTTAAATACGTAGTACTACGAATGTTAACGCTGTTTAAGTACCAACCACGTTTCCGAAAACATTTTAAAATAATGTCAATTTTAAATCCAAGTTATAATAATTATGACGTCATATTTATTTAATCAATAAAATTATTTTAAACACAACGACCTTAACAGTGTAAATATACATGTTAAATGAATAATAATAATTATATAAAATGACTGACTCATATTAACCAGAACCTTTCAAAGTAATTAAACATATTCACACCCACTTACTTAATTCCTTCGTTCAACTGACAGGCAAGTAACGTATGCAAAATAATTAGTCATAGAACACAATTAGGTTACCTGGGTGACCTAGGGACTAGGGAGTGGCTAAAACTGTCGTTTTTTTAAAAGCATACAAATTGATCATTGTTTTAAGTACCAACTCGTATTAAAACTACCTACCAGTTATATAAATTTATAATAATAAAAAATGCTTTTAAATTATACAGAGTTGGCTAAGTACTTATAGGGTGACATAAACTGACGCAATTAAAGTAATTACAATATGAGCCGAAAGATTTATAAGAACTTTTGCATCTCTCCATGTATAATCACCTTTAAATACGGAATTAATAACAAGTCAAGAACTACCATTCTTCTCATAAATATTATGAATGCGAAAGTTTATGAGTTTTTGTATGTATGCTTGATTCTTACCTCTTCATGCACAAACAGCTGGACCAATTTTGAATAAATTAGGTAAAGAGTTAGATTGGCATACGCGGCTACTTAACCGGCTGCGTCAAAAGCAATACAAATAATATTTTTGCACCTACTACCAAAATCCATTTGGACAAGCCGCGGGCTGAAAAAGACTTTAAAATAAAGCAGTAAGGTCGATTTTTTAACCTTATTATTAGTCATTTGATCGATAAATGATCAATATTCTAAAATAATAACGAGTAGAGTAACTGGAGGTCAATTAATAAAGTTAATGTTTTACTTTGTGCGAGTACGAATTGATTAATTTTGACGGCTGAAACTTGACAAGCTGTCTTGGAGAATTTTACGTCACTATAAAGGTTCTATATTATAATCTGTTCGCAAAAACAAATTTTATTGAAAGTTTTTAAGGAAATTCACCTTAATTGAGTTTTGCTTGGTAACATTGGTACGCCTATCGGTACGTAAAAGTAATATATGATGCGATCAAATATTGCTTTTCGAATTTGTACACAGTATTCTCTCATGCAATTCTCATGTCCAGCGAAACTGGCTCTTTATTTTCGTAACAGTTCTTCAACAGGAGTTTGTGTAAGGCAAGGCAATGAAGCGGTCCTACTAGTTTTTAAAAGCACACTCTTTAATAGTACGTCAATATTGCCAATACGGGTACATTGTACATCCATGGAGACGTAGACCCATAAAATAAAGAGAATAAATTACGCCTGCAGTGTACACTACAGGAGTTATATAAAAATCGAAGTTCTGATAGCCTAGTGGTAAGACCGCAGGACTGCCAAGTCAAATGTGTGTGTGACTTTTCAAAGTTGTGTGCTTGTGCGTTTTAGAAATATCACAACTTCCTTGTTTCGGAAGGAACAAGGAACAAATAAAAAATTGGGTCCTACGCCTGATCTCTCTAACTTCGCCTGTATCGTCGTATGACCGTCTTATCGAGCTATAAGAGTAAAGGACTAGATACTGCGGCTGTGTTTGCGCGTCCCGCGTAGCTGGCTGGTGTCATAGTAACACTGGTAGCCGCGGCCGAAATTGATCCGGATATTTATTTATATATATATATAAGAGACAAAAGTAATACTATATGGAAAGAATTATATGTACAGCCAAAGGACACACGCGTAACAACAATTGTTCAGTGACGTCATAAAGGTGCGATTGAGTTACAAGGAAAGTTATTGTTGGCGTGTAAACAACTAGGCTAACTCCTTAGGGATTTACTTAATAAGCTAATTTCGCGACAAACTAAACAATTAACGCATTAGTATCAATACTTCCTACTATTGTATTAACCTAATTAGTTTTTTCAAATTAATTTAGTCCTTATTTATGAGGTCAGTTTTGCAGTGTTGATTAATGTGTATCGAGGGGTTGTTGGTTTTCAAATTAAATAATAATGGCAATGAATGAATGTTTCAAACTTCAATTATGTTATTGTATCGATTTGATTAATTTTTAGTTCGTGTTTTGTTATAATTTCGGGGAAACTACTAAACTAAGTTGTGCTATTTTGCAATGGAATTTGAACTGTATGATTTCATTATGTTACAAATTATTAATAGTTGACATTTCCAGTAACTTTAATCAACGCGTTTCCCTTAAATTATGTTTACTAACGATGACATCAATTGGAAAATATCCAAACTAAACAGTTACGTGATTAAAATTAATTTTATAGTAAAATTACATATAATTTTTGAATTTGATTAAACTTGCACAAAACATTCAACAAAGCATTTTAACGTTAAATAATTTTTCATTGCACATTTGAACGTGATAAATACTGTATTTACAGTTAGTTACGACAAACTTTAACTCTCCGATAAAATTAAAACTGTTTGAGAGAGCGTAAACAAGGTATGTAAATCGTTAAAATTTTTCGCATGTCATATTTTACGAATCCAACCGGCGCGATTGTTTTCGTTGCCCGTGAAAAATAACAGTCGCGTTTATGAAAACGCATTAAATACCATGTATTTTTCGTAGAAAGCCCTTGTTGACTATGTGTATTAAAACATTTCTATGAAAAACGATTTTGATGCCCTTTCCGGCCAGTATTGTTCAATATTGTAAATAATGGGGCGAAAAAACTGTTTGCAAGTTCACCACTTTTTTTCAAAATCCTTTCCTGGAAGTACTTTAGGCATGTTGGTCTAGTGGTTAGTGGATTCGTTTTCCACCCAGGAGAGATGTTTGTGTGATACACGATCATTTGTTCTGTGTTTGGGTGTAATTTATCTATTATGTATTTATTTAGAAATAAGTATATAATTATAAAATAATGTATAATTGTATGTTTATCAGTTGTCTAGTACTCAAAACACAAGTTACTCTTCGTACACTCAATATGAGACTAGTGAGTGTCACTTGTAAAAGAATGGATTAGTAATATTAACCCGTAAAACTTTGTAAGTTGCTTTTCAAAACTAAAACTATCCTATCCAAACAAACATCAGGGTGTCCTAGAAAACAAAAGACTACCTTGAAATCCGCAACGAAATTAAACAAAAGAAAATCAAAGACTTCAATTTATAGAACTATATGGTAGACATGTAATTAGCCCACAGCCTGCAGGCACACACACATGCGATCCCGTTTAAAATTGTCAGCAAAATGGTTTTTGCTTCTGCACTCGGTTGCACATGTAGGTACCTAATCTCCTCCCGTGGGTGTCGTTAAGGACAACTAATGGATTTTATCACTAAAACGAAGATAGTATAGACCGATAAGTTTTGCAAACGACCCGATTAGCTTTTTATAGTTTTTTTTTTTTAAGACTTGACGCAAAAAGGCGTGTTGTAAAGCTGCAAGAGGCTTTTGATTTTTATATTTTTTTTATTTAAAAGTAGTATTTCTAACGAAATTAGTCTTAATCTTTTAAAGATATCTCGGTTAGCACTTTTGTCTTATAATAGAGATCTAAAACGCATATAAGGCGCATGATGACATTGAGATAGATTTTAGCAAACAATTTGCTTTTCGGTGAAAATTGTCGACCGATTCTTACATGTCTAATTTATTGCTACCATACCAAGTTAATATTTTATCAAAGGCAGTCTTCCTCTAATATTATAACTATATTTAACTAGTACAGATAAGTATCAGTTGTAATGGAAACTTAACGCTGTTGGAATATGTAAACTAGCGGGACAATTTACATAAAGCAATTAAATAGTTTTCCACAAACAGTATACCTACGTTTACATTTAGTTATACAACGCTTTAAGCCTTATTTCGTGTTTTGGTTATCTTCGAAGGCTTACTCGAAAGACTGAAATTTATTAAGTGGAAATATAAATTTGCAATTTAAATTAACCAATTATTAATTTTCAATTTTGATGAAAAATGCTGTTATAAGAAAACATGATCAAATTATTTAAAAGAGATAAACAGTGTATATAATTTTATACTGTCCAGTACTTTTATAGCTTACAACCATTAACTTAAATTTTATAATCATAGTATTGGACGGGTTTCTCTAATATATTGCTTCACTTTTTTCTTAACATTTAATTTTGTCTCTTTTACCTGCCAGTTAAAACTAAGCAGTTCCGTAGTAAAGAGTCTAGTATTCATACCATCACCATTTCACAAATTCACCTATCAGAGCAAAAAAACTACACACTTTGAATAAGTAGGTAATTGCATAAAGTATCCTTTACAAACACTGTACCTTCACACAAAATGTAATTAGTCTTAAACAAAATAAATACAAACTCTTTGCGATGACATTTACATGTTTTAATGTTGATTGTACGTGCTGAGTATAAATAAAGGGTAATGGTGTGTGTTACCGCATGCATCGTTACCTCTTTTTATTAATAGCTCTGACCTGCGACTTTGTTCGCTTACTATCGATTAAAGTAAGATATTTTATAGTTTTTTTTCTGTTTGTATCGTTTATAAAAAAATAAATATTTTTTTCTTCCATTTCATCCTCGTTACAACGCAAATTTTCTAACGAACATTAAACCTTATGTTTATACTCAGGCTGCTTAGAGTTGCAATAAGCATTTTAAACATTCATATCAACAACAATAGTAATTTAATAATAGTTCAAAATATACGTCTTTTACTAGGCACAGACCTTTCTCATATTGGGAAGGTTTGAGCTACAAAAACAAAAAAAAAAAAAAACAAAGAAAGAATAGGTCTTTATGATAAGCAAGGTTAGTATAATAATATATAAGCAAGTTAATTAATCATTTTCCTCTTATTTAAGTAACACAATAATTTAACTAAAATCGTTTTTTCTTGACCATTTTATACCAAGCGTTAAGTACGTTTAAACGTGCTCCAGATAATCTTAAATACAATTTACATCATTATCGAAATCTCTACCTTTAACGTCCACACTTACCAAACGGGACCATAAATATTAATAGGTGATATCGATATAATAATTCTTTATTAACATCATTACGGTATCGATAGTCCATTCCCACGCACCACTAACCCGTTCGTGAGTGACCTAGTTCGATGGCCACTTAGTCGATAAGATAAGGGTACAGCACTAGTACTGCTTCTATACGGCTTCACTGATGCCTGGACTAATGCTATTAGGAATCTTGTTTTCGCAAATCTTGTAAAGATCTAGGCAACGTCCGTTCCTAGAAGTCCGTTAAAATGTTTTGCTGCTTAGTCATGAGGAATAACGTTTGTAAGGTCTTTTAAGTATAAAAAGTAATTTGGATATGAAATGAAATCATTTTTTTTTCAGTAAATAGAATAATTCTATTACTTTTACCAGTCTTAAATGTAATGTGAGCTTGTTGGGGTCGACATATCATATCATGTACCTACTTTAAATAGTGGATAAATATCGCACATCATCATCGAACGTATCCAGACAATTTTTAGTTCATTAACTTCCATTTAGGCGTATACTGAGGTACACACACTGCATAGAACCTAAATCATTAGTATTGAGTAAGACAAAGAGAAGGAAAACCAAATAGTAACCTACTTCGTGTTAATTGCCTAATTTAAAGAAGTGTCAAGAACAATTTTAGAAGCAAATTCGAATTTATTTGCTACTTTTTCCTGAATCCAAACGCTGTGGAAATAAGGAAAAACAATAGTTTAATTACTTTATTCTACTTAGAGGTATATTTTACTGGTTGTAAATTTATTATCTTTAGACCAATTAAAATTAAGCTTTGTGTCTAATTAATAACAATTGAACAAGGAATTATGGAGCCCGTATCTTACTAAGAACTTTTTAAAATTACTTTTACCGACTCACAGCTGTTTACATATGTCATATTATGTATGACATTGAAAGGCCGATGGAAAGACTTAATACCTAAAGACTTGAGACTAAAATACCTAAGTCTTAGTGACGTCTGCTGGGGTACTGTTGCAATAGCTATGACATATTTCACTAAAATGAATATCGTGATGTGGATTCACAATTTTATGTTACCGGTTCACTCACATGCATTTATCGGGATAGAATAATTTCGGACCCAACCGGAGTTCTTAATCATGAGTTGACGCGGCGGGGTTGCTAGTAGATCTGAAGGACTATGAAAATAATCAAGCTACCACGATAAATATGCGTAAATAGTAATAATTCCCGGACCAATTTCGGCCACAGCGGCTAGTGTTAAAAGTTATTTCTTTCTTTCTTTCTAGTGTTACTATGACACCAGCCAACTACACGGGACATATGATACAGTGCACAAATGTGTGCGCAAACACAGGTGTACTCTCTATTTCTATTCCTCTCATACTCCGACACGACTGGAGAGAGATCAGGCGCAAGCCCACATTTTTACTTGCATTTCGAAACACGAACGCTTTAATATTTGTTCCTAAAACGCACACATTCGAAAAGTTGGTGCGTGCCATCCGGATCGAACTCGAGACCTCTGATTTAACAATCCTGCGGTCTTACCACTGGCTATCACACTTTCGAATTCGTGAATAAACCATTAACGTTAATAGCTATTGTATTATATAGAATCTGCTTTGATACCCTCAAAAACCTTTATATACTAATTTCGCTGATTCCACATCCGCCTTCAACCTTATCATCTATGCGCGGCAACGATCCACTTGACCTTTCCCCGATCTTAATATAAAATCCATTAGTAGGCTCTATATAGCTACAAAGAGTATTAAAAGACTTAGAACATTTGGTTATTATGTGACATTTATTAGAAAGTTTGAAGCGAGGTTTATTATTTTGGGTAATGATGAATGAGATATAAAGACCCAGAATTTCAGTCCGTTAAAGCAATGAAAGATTCACCAAAAATACCTAAAATGTGGAATATGGAAATCATTACAAACTAAAAAACAGGATACATAGGGTCATATTCTACGTGGATAAAAAAACATAAGTATCGAGTACAGGCTACGGCTAGCTGCATAGATCTATTAAAAAGAAAAAGGAATTGTGATGTTTTATGAAAAAGCAACACAGCAATTTTTGTTTGGCACATCTTTGCGTGAGCTAACATACAGAATGGTTCAAGTATTTCGGTGCCCCAAAAACGAAATTGAGCCAGAGCTTCTCATGGAGTCTAAAACAAATGCCAAACAATACAATTTTGTAAAAAGAATAACTTTTCCCTCAACGGTTATTGACATGGGGAATAAAGAAGTATTGTCGCCAGTCTTGGCTTCCAGCCAGCCTCTAACTGTCATATCATTACGCTCATATTGTCTTTGTATCCGTCTTATAAAACCCAAGGACAGGACAAACAAACAATTGATAAAATGTATTTTTGTTTTTGTGAACTCTAATTACGAGTTGGAGAAAATTATTAAGGAAAGAAACGATACGTTTAATTTTCTTGCTTTCATATAACCTACAAAAATTCTTGCGTAGTGTAAAAATGGCTTTGGACTACGACTGCGATATATTATACAAAATGTTTGTATAAAGCGATTGGGATAGTCATTTTTATTGTCATGCCAATGACAGTATCAAATAAAACCAATTTACAACAATAGACTAAAATTGTTGACAACTATTTAGTTGGTAGTGACATATTTTTTCATGTACATCATTGCTTGAAAATATCAACTAAAAATATCGTTATTTGCCTCGCGATAAGCTAAATAAGTATTTTAACGGTTAAACTTAAACACACAATATAAAAAAAAAACAGGTATTCGCAGTAGATGTTTTGCGAGCTTGAGAAATAAATAATGCAGCGCTCTCGACTAAAAGTGCTTTCGAACGTCTCGATTTCACATCGAGTCTGTGAAGCTGATCGAATCGATTGAGGTCGGGACGTCCGTCGAGTCCATACATCGAGGTGTAGGGACTACTGATATAGAATTAATCGCAAACGTTAGGAAAGAAATAAGGAAGTCTATTTAAAAGTTCTCGGCATCACGTGTGTCGTATCGATTTCTCATTGCGGTTTAAAATCAGACGGGGAATATAAAATGCGGTCAGCCAAGTAAGGATTATATGATTTTGTTTATAGACTTACTTTACTAGAAGTAAACATTACTTGTATTTTGTATTAGTCCGCTTTGTACCTTCATTTTATTCTATCAAGGTTTTCGTTTTAAATCTTCTTATCACATGAACAACAGTTTACTTCATATCTCTACAAATCCAATCACTGTTAATTAGATTTCATAACTTAAATATTCATACACCAAAGGCTAGATTTACATATTCAAAGAATACCCAACGAGATGTAAACAGAAGCAATTATAAAGCCACTATCTATCCTTGCGCACTTATCGTTCCATTAGCGGGAATTGGCAATTCCTCTGCTCATATGTGACCGGACTCGTCAAAGGTAGCGAAAGCTGTATTTTACACGGCCGGGGTAATTACGACAACCTAATGGACGGAATGATCGCGAAGGGTTCCTAACGGTAATAGATTTACGTATCCAAAGTACCGGCCTGAAGAATGCGGCGGTTACATTGGCTACCGATTAAGGCGTAAGCTACACTCCCCTGGATTAATAGTTTAATTAATCTTCTGTACAAGTTGAATAGGTAAGGCCGGAGCGAAGGTAAAAGGCTATTACTGTGCCTATATCGTTTGTAAAAGCGATATCCCGACCTCAATTCAGGGGTTGTACGAAGCAAGCCGAGCTATTATGACGTTGTCTTCAAATATCTCGTTAGCTACAAGATGGGGTATTTGTTTACTGCGTAATAACTTAAATAAGTCCCTTTATTCATAAATTGTATATTAAGTTTTGTTATCAAAATCCTCTCTTGCGTTAATTAATTGAAACTTGAGTTTGATTGAAAGTAGCTGAAGGAGAGAATAGCGTAGACGTCTTAAATCGATTTGTTCTCGAACAAAGAGATTATGAAATACGTGGGTACCTCCGTACAGATATGAATATCCCCGTCTGAGACCTAAATTTAGAGTTTGACATAACAAAAGATGTTAAAAGTATGTCAACCTGTTAGTTGGATTGCCTTTTGTTTTAAAAATATAACTCTGGGGCTCAGTTGTTGACTTTTCAACGAAATCTCTGTTTTAATGCTTTGTATTTTTATATGGGACAGCGGTTTACTAGTACGTAAACAACGTCGGCTGATAGAAATTATTTTTAACTGTCCTAAAAATTGTAAGTTATTTTATTCATAATAAAATTTTACAATTCGAACGTTTGGTTATGAAACAAAACCGTCTCACTTTTCTACCTTCATCTGAACTATAGTTATCTACAATTTGCGTAGAACATACATCAACCATCATATGTTATGCAAGCAACAACTAATTCCCCTCCATCTTATTACGAAGCTGTTCTAAAATGTATGTCCGCCTCATTACAACTCGCAACGTAACTGCATGTACCAGAGTGGTGATTACCCCGTAACGTCCCCAGCTGATAACTTTACAAACCTTCGGAAATTGCCCATTAATATTAATAGGTTTTTACTACGCTTAGTTCCTACCCATTATCTTTTGTTTCTCTTAACTTCGACTATACAGGAAGGGTAATTTGTTAGTAATTAGCATAACTGTGCTATTGCTGAAAATTAACGATTGGGTTTGTGAAATATGGTTTTCAATTTGAGTTGTGAGTGTAGGTTCTAGAAACGAATACGCTACATTTTATTTTGGACTTTACTTTATTTAGGTTTAAGGTTCAATTTACTCTGCATAAAATTATACACGTAGCATAATATTATGCACGCAATTAATTAATTGTATTTATTGAGTGAATTAGGTATCATAGATCATTATACCTGTTTCACGTAATATCTTGTAAAAATATTACACAAACCAGAAACTGTAAGTAATATCCGCCTGACTAGCCATTTTCCTGGTTTAATTGGAGTCAGTTACCTGTCTTGCCATATTCAGCTGTCCACCGTATTTTATGAAGCGACTGCCTATCTGACCTGTACCCATTTTGTACGGCAAAACAATATTCTAAAGACTATCAAGCGAGTGCAAAGCGTTCTCATGCGCAATTTGGTGCCAACATGACGTAGCTAATTATTAAACCGTTCAGAACTGGTAGTCTCGCAAATGTCTCACTAAAATTGATAATTTGCTGTTTACAATCAATAGAGCCACGATCCTTTGCCAAATAACTCTAAGCTAAGTGACGTTCTGAACATCCGACTGTACATTTTATTTGAAAGTGATAATGACAGAATACGTATGCATACGTGTTAAATACTACAATTGACTCCCAAAACTCAGAGAACAAAACATATAACTGCTAAATTATCTTCAGGAAAAAAAAGAAAAATATATTTGCATAACCCATTCCAAATCTGTTACCCAAATCATTTAGTTTTTCACTCACCTTAACCTTCGAAGAAAACTAGAGTTATATTCACTATACTTTATATTAATGTAACAAGTATGGTCACTTCTGTGTCCCTCACGTCGTTTTCACACCCTGTATATTCTCGACACGTTCCGGATACGTTATCATATCCACGCAAACACGCCCTTTTATGTATGTGCCTATTTGTATACTAAAATATCTGACAAGGAAACTATTACAGGCCGAGTAGTGTCGGGATATATTTCTTTTTATTTGTACAACATATGGTGCGGAACAATGACAATTAAATATTATTTATTACGTTATTTCAAAATTATTATTTTTTTTTTAGAAAGTTACTGGCTAAAAATATAATTACCAACCTTCCAACCATTACTATAAAAAAAAACTATGTTCGAAGTAACAATGGCCGAATTTATAGAATTATTTTTCCGTGAACGTGTTTTGTTTCATAAAATCATAAATATAGATCTCTACAAATAGCATCCTAAACCCAACTTACCTATAGTCGACCAATAAGTTACAAAAAATCCATATTTCTTTATAGTAAACCGAAATAGAATTTTACAATATAACAAGTTGAACGGCGAGCACGTATCAGGTACAAAAACGCATTGTGTGTGCTTCTGCGGTTTCCACCGGGCACAGGCGGAGCAAGGCAATACGCGAATATCGGTATCGGAAGCTCTCTTGTTGGCAGAAAACCCACATAACTATTCCTGCTATATAATACTGTTAAATTCTGAGAAACGGAAAAGTACTATAAATAAAATACAATAGTGTTTTGAAGGTATTCAATAAGCTATTGAATTTTATGGTCTTGGCGCTTCCTCGATTGTCTGCGTGATATTGGCGTGTGCTGATGCTTGAATATAGGTCGGAACGCTGTCTTTTGGTATTGCAAAGTAGAACTATTTTCTGTCTCCTATTCAGTCGTAAATTATTTTGAGGTCAACTTACAAAAATACACATTACTTAAATATAAAAAGGATTGTATCGAAGCAGTTACGTACGTAAAACTCGAGAAAGAATCGAGATTTTTTATTTATGTGATTGGTATTAGCCGATTGGAGAAAAAAAAACTCAATGTCTCAATTACACTAATAGCGCAGACATAAAAGAGAAGAATAACAATGATCTAGATTACTTACATTACAGATAGCACACAAGTCTCTTTACAAAAAAAAAACAATGTGATACTCAATCCAATGTCATTTGGTAATCGAACTGACTCGTTCCTCACTCAGTCCCTTTGCTCCACGACTAATGACTGTTGAGATTGGTTGACATATTGCTGTTCATAGTGACGATGAGCTTGTTGATGAGTACTATTGCCAATCATACGCGGGTGCGATGAAATATGATCTGTATTTTGCGGCAACATAAGGTCTCTTTTAATTTTTTTGGTAGATGCCTTTGATTGGATAATTTTAATTATTATTCGCGATTGGTCGGATAATTATTATAAGGATTGTAGGTGCTATATTTATTTGTCGCTGTAATAGCCTTGTGGTAAGACCGGGGGACTGCCAAGTCAGAGGTCTCTAGTTCGATTCCTACGGCGCTTACCGACTTTTCAAATATGTGCGTTTTAGAAATAAATATTTTGGTGTTTCAGAAGGCACGTAAAAATGTGGGTCCTGCACCCGATCTCTCTCCGATCATGTCGGGTTGCTGTCGCACCGTGCTATGAGAGAAAAGGAATAAAGAGTGCACCTATGTTTGTGCACGCGCTTGTGCACAACAATATTATTAGGTGGCTGGTGTCATAGTAACACATTGTCCGGACATTACTTATCAGGACATACCTTAGAGTCTTAAACCTAATTTCGCAAACCGTACTTTAAATATTGACAATTCAAACTTACTACAAGAACGGTAAAGATCATTTAATTAAATCGCATGTAAATGTATGTAAATATGGAAAATATGTCATTAAATTTAATTCCCTATATCTGCAGCCTCATTTAAATTTCGCCTACACTCATAGACAGCAAGTTACCCATCAACTGTTCATTACAACCGCTGGAGATGCCAAATAGTGGACATAAAAAATGTTCTTGGGGTACCGCCAATAAGACTTGCATCCGGTACGTTACAATCTCAGCGCGTCAATTATAATGATATTAACATACAGTAAAAAATAATGCCCTTGGAAACATCGTAGTTCTGTTTTTTTTTTTGAGAAGTTTTCTGACCCGAAAACAGTGCAACTAAACACCATTTAACTTATTGTAGTAAGGCAAAACTATTCCTAATTGGAATTATAGTAACGCGAAAAATGAAATCTAAGAAAATGGACAACTATCCTGAAAAAAAGCTTCCCGTACAATTTTCGATCTGCTTATGATGTATTGTGCGACCTTTTTTAAAGTCAACATTTTCTTAAAAACATATTTTTTTTATGCACAGTTGCGACGAGTGTGACTGAAAGATGCTTAAACACGCTGTGCATAGTTGTGAAGCGGAATACACAAAAACATATTATTGTTGTTACTCAATTAATATTCATACAGGTACCTATTTTGTTTACTATTTATGTAATATGAAATATTATCACATAGGTACAAAAGTTTCCTGTATATAGTACAGACAAGTCCAGTTACATCTAACGCCTAAGAAAGAGCAACGAGATACGAAGACAACTAATTAATTTTATCTTAGGCGCCGAGTTTCATTTCTTCTTCCGACTCTGGGGAAAACCTGTCGTTTCGGTATTACATCTCACAGTTTGTCGACAGTATTAATGTTACAGTGCTTATATTTTATGTGTTAACTGTTATATTATATAGGCTTAAAGATACATTAGGGTTTTATAAGCGTTACTACGAATCAAATCGCTTAAATGTATGGGAATGTCGGAAAAACGATTTGAGCAATACATCGGTGTTAGTGCTTTAAAAAATGAATTATTTTTAAAGACCCTGACTGAAACTATAAACACGTTACGACGAAGGTGCTGTACATTAATTGCTACATGCAAATGTCGGAATATTTGTGTTTTCCTTAAAACCTTATAGGGAAAAAATGGTTCAAACAAATAACATCTAGGAATAAAACTGCAAGCCGTATAAATGTTTGTTTCGAGAGCGGCAATAAAAGGCTAGTATTTTATAAAACTACGCTATGTTAGGAAAACTGTAAGGCTTCTGACTTATTCCGTGTTTGAAATTAAAGAGAAATATATTTTTTACTCACTATCGAGAAATATACACATTAAGTAAATAATAGTAAGTATTGTTCCCTTCAAGGAAAGTATCATTTTCTAAATAAAGCAAGTAGATAATTTAATGATTTCCGTCTACTATACTAAGAAAACAAATTGTTTCCTTTCTCGTCGTGAGCTTATCGTGTCTCCCAAAGCACCGTGGGCGACTTTACGTAGAACCTATATTTTTATCACAACCGTCGCACCAACGTACATAAGATTATTGTGTCGCAAACACGATCCATCATTGTTGGTTTTTGCTACACAAAACTGTACTGTTACCATCCGCGAGTCTTTGTTGTGATGACGTAACGATATAGTACTTACAAGCCTCCATGTGTGAAACAAAAGAACGATGAAACGAGTTTTAATGGACCCTAATATTTTCTTTTTTCTTTTGTTAAAGGCTCTATAGTCTATTGTTAAAATTATTATGTTGAAATCTGTTTGCGGTGAACTGGTTTCGCACTGGCGACTTGCTACCTGGAGGCTTATTATTACGTTTTAAAGTCAAACAGTAACAGGTGTGAAAGCGAGAAAGCTCACTATAGGATGTAGAGTGGCATCTCTTTTCCACAACAGCAACAGTCTTACTTGAGAAGGTTGTGGTAGTGCCCTTGGAGCGTTGGTCAGCGGCGATCGTCGTTTTATTAGATAACTGAAGCAAAACCTCAGGGGTGAATATAATTCTAGCTTGACGTTGCCGGCTGGTTGAACGGGGATTGCCAAGATGTCAGGGGACATCCTCTAGCTCTCCATCGTTTCGACATAGCCACACATATTTATATAGAAAATTTTGTTATAATAATCTTGACATAGCCACACAAATATATAAAACGTTGTTTCAGATACCTTGTCCTTTGACCCTTGGGCGTATGTAGATATCATGAGATATTTGTTTTAATTTGTCTTCTATTGTCACAGTTAAAACAAAGATACCAAAAACGGAAATTTCGCAAGACAATTTCACTTTCTTCCTCACAAATTTCTATGACGTAACAATCACCTTTGTTTACCCTTTCGGCGCCCCGTTCCTGATTCCTAAGTTGAATGAACGGTAAGTATTCAAACTAGGAAAGGTTGTAATCGTTTTCCTATAACTGCGCAATACAACCCTTTCCCTAACATGAATATAATGCACAATAATGTCGGTAATGAGGACTCTCTCTCGAGTTCGATCGTAATTGTTTTTCTATACAAAATTTGTACTGTATTTCGAACGAACTCTGTTTTACATAACCGTATTCAAAATAAGATTAGTCGGGGAAAAGTATGCAGAGTGTTTGTGTTCTTTTGTTTTGTATTGTTGGATAGGTATTATAATGTCTTTATTTTGCGAAATAATATTTAAATAAATAATGTTCTGGTTTTATTTTTGTTATTATTTAAGTATCAGCTGGATTTGTTGTTGTTATTATTTTTTCATTAGTTTTGGTTCTGTTTTTTTATCAATGCAGTGGTTATGTGGGCATAGAATTAACTAACTTGATAAAACTCCAGATTAAAATTTAGCTCTTACCATATCTAAATATTTTTTAAATAATCGGCCAAACGTGAACACAAGATCGAGAAGTGTAGACGATTCAATGATCTCATCCAATTAAGTTTCCATCATATAATGCAACTATTTCATTTAATAATTGAGCATTTTATGAACTGAGCAAATTAATGATCAGAACACGACGCATAATATTATTATATAAGATAATAATAGAAAACAACAAACGGAGGCTTACAATGATTGACCTTTATGACCACAAATAATTTAGATAGAAGAGTCAACTTCAATCAATGGATCCACGCAACAACCGTTCACAAACTCTACATTCAGTACCTATGTTTCATGACGTCAATCCTTTCCCCTTTATCTCTCTATATCCTTATTTCAGCCTTTTCTACATAAATAGCGGTAGTTAACACTTAACGTCAGCGTTTGAGGCTATCTAATTTGGCTTGTACCTAGAATTTATCATCAATGAGCCGCTTGGCACGGTTCTCTAGTGAGTCTAATGCTTCAAGCTGTTATTTGGCTTAACCATCGTAGAGGGAGCCTCGTTACACTATTTATGATCAGGCTTTAATAGGGCCTGAGTTTAAGCGTGAAATATAACGTAAATGTTTAGAGATAAAACCTTGGCTTGTGATTAATTGTATCCTTAAAATTTTCCTTTTATTTATAGTATTCAACTAGCTGCTGCCCGCGACTTCGTCTGCGTGGTATTCAAGATGTGTAGAGCTGTACAAAAAGTAAAGCTAAATAATGTTTAATGCCAGCTTCCTAATCCTGTTCCGTTCCAAACTACCTAATTTCTTAACTTCCTAATCCTAACCTCTAGTCTTACAAACATATTTGACTGTTAGTTAACACTTCTAATTTTTTGCTGTAGCCAGTATCTTGCACTGATTTGACAATTTGGATTGAAGGACTTGAAGGGCGATGGCAAAGAAGTGTGCTGGACTCTTACTGGCTAAACCGCCGGAGTGCTTCACCGTATCCTACTGTCGGGGGCCACGGGAACGCTTTCGCAATCTACCGCGAGCCCCGACAGGAGAGCTCTTTTTAACGGGAGCTTCTTCATTAACGTGGAGCCAGCTTTTGCCAGCCCTTATTAAGAGGCGCGCGGAAGCACCACGCATTTCGTCTTTGCCTTTATCTAGTACAGTAGACTGCCCTGAGACTACTGGCGTAGGTTATTTATGGTGGTTGAAGGAGGGCAAATAAGGCCCTTCTTCTATCCCATGCTCGTCGAACATGGATCAGGTGGTCAAATGAAGCTTGTCGTGCTCTTTCCACTTTTCCTTGAGCGTCATCACTTCTTCGCAGAACTTGGTGACGGCGCACTAACTAACCGCGGACACTTTGGCCACTCTAGGTGGTGAGACATCGTCGTTACGAAGATGTCGCATTCTCACTGGATGTGAGAGGGGTTGAGTACCCAAATCTGCCAAATTTTGTTTGCCTACCTATTTGAGTTCTGAGACGGTTGAATGCTTTTCGAACAGGCCACTGCAAGGTGGGCCGGTAGGCCGGGCGGCAGATGTTCCTGAGGTAGGAAATAAGTAGTAGGTGGTAGTTGTCGATCTGCCCAGATCTTGCACCGAGCTGGAGTTGGAGTTGCAATAGTAGTCAGTGTATATCGGAAGAAGCTCTTTTGGCTCTTAAGTCTACCCGATTTAAGTCTCTTCTAACGTCAGGTAGAGCAATGCCGACCAGGAGGAGAACTTATTGAGCGGGGTTGGTCTTAAACAGCCAGATATTATTCGACACGTTTGCACTGTGCGCTGTGGTGCGGAGGACAGCAGGCGCTGCTCCCCATTCATCTTCTATTTCGTTTTCTTTCTACCCTTGACAGATGATTTTTTTTTAATCATATCTAAGTGCTTACTTACATGGTTATCAAAGTTCCAAGTTACTAATTATAGTAGTTTGTTCTGATCCAACTGAGCCTGAAGAAGGTTAATGTTACGCACACATACAAAACAATCGCGGAAGTACGCGTGCGGCGCATATTCGTAATGAAATTTGAACTTAGAGTGAAAAAATACGAAGCTCGTACTTCCCTGAGTCCGCTATTTTAATTTCTATGTTGTAAGCCAAATAGCATGTTAATATTAATGTCAAAACATAAAACCATAGCAACAGTATTTTGGTCGCTATGGCGACATTGTCAGTTACACCAGTTACGTGTTCTTCAAAAAATATAAAGGTTTATTGCTAAGACCCCATGGTTAATAACCTGATAATAAATAGCTTATATGTTGTCTAGACCTGTCCTTAATCTTTATGCAAAATTTGAACAATATACTTATGTATATTAATTAGTTTTTTCGATTAGCCGGTAATTCTCATAAAATTCGTGATTGCTCACCCTCCATATCAAATAGCGCAATAATATGTAAAATTAATGCTGTCGCGACCTCTAGTCAATATATTCTGAAAATCTGAAATGAAATAAAATGAAATCTGTACATTATTTTTTTGCGATTATCCCGGACATATATTTACGGATAGCTTAACAATTTTATGATAATAGTTATTTAAACAGGTAACCGTCACAAAACGATGGGCAGAAAAACTTAGTATTCACGTAAACCGCTTTAATTTTCATCGACCTAGCTTCAAAACAGTCGGAGTTTCATAGAAACGTACCTCCTCCTTTTTTAGCCCCGTTAAGGCAGAATTTCCAAAAATCCTTATTGCGTCATTCTTAACTTCCAACTAAATAGCCAAATATTAATTTTAATCGAATTAGCTTCAAAAACTGACGGACTTTCATACAATCTTACCCGCCCCTGTTTACCCCCTTTAAGAGCAAAATTTCAAAAAAAAGATAGCTTAAATGTTAGCGAGGACTAATAGCTACATAATAAAAAAAGTTTCATCAAAATCCGTCCAGTAGTTTTTGAGTGAAAAGCGGACAACAAACAGACAGACAGACAAAATTTTTTTTTTTCATACTTTTGGCTTCTATTAATTGTATGAAGATCCCCCATCTAAGTTTTTCTTTGATATCTTTAATGTACAGACATGAGCTTGTTACAATTTTATTATATGTATAGATTAGCTTCAAAACTGACGAAGTTTCATACAAACTTACCCGCCCCTTTTAACCCCCTTAAAGAGCAAAATTCCAAAAAAAAGATAGCTTAAATGTTAGCGAGGACTAATAGCTACATAATAAAACAAGGTTTCATCAAAATCCGTCCAGTAGTTTTTGAGTGAAAAGCGGACAACAAACAGACAGACAGACAAAATTTTTTTTTTCATACTTTTGGCTTCTATTAATTGTATGAAGATCCCCCATCTAAGTTTTTCTTTGATATCTTTAATGTACAGACATGAGCTTGTTACAATTTTATTATATGTATAGATTAGCTTCAAAACTGACGAAGTTTCATACAAACTTACCCGCCCCTTTAAACCCCCTTAAAGAGCAAAATTCCAAAAAAAAGATAGCTTAAATGTTAGCGAGGACTAATAGCTACATAATAAAAAAAGTTTCATCAAAATCCGTCCAGTAGTTTTTGAGTGAAAAGCGGACAACAAACAGACAGACAGACAAAAATTTTTTTTTTCATACTTTTGGCTTCTATTAATTGTATGAAGATCCCCCATCTAAGTTTTTCTTTGATATCTTTAATGTACAGACATGAGCTTGTTACAATTTTATTATATGTATATAGATGATAGTAAGACGTTCTTATTTGAAATTGTAACAACCGTATGGTAAAGTGAAACTTTGCCAAGTGACGTTCTGAAATATATGCTTGTCTTTGCATTCCAGTTGAGAATGACAAAGACAGCATGACCCACACTTTTTGGTATGCGTCGTTCTCAAATATGGCTATTAGTCTAAAAGTTTTTTATACAAGTGTTAGTAGTGGGCGATTTTATTAAATAATTGGCGTTTGGTATGACGTTCGGATGAGTTGTTGATTCTACGCAAGCGGCTAGTCCGCTTGTAAGTAGTAATGATGCAAGGGAAATAGTTATTAAAGTAAATTCTGGGAATGCTTGGTTCCTTCCTTGGAATACCGTTACTATAAGATTTGTCTATACTTTGTTATGTTCTAGCTCGGTTTAACTATCGAAATCTGCTGTCACTATACTATTGTATTGCAGTAACAGTAAACAAAAACTGAATTCAAAATAAGCATTGTTTGGTGTACGATCACAACCGTCTCCAAAATAAACCTTTGTCGACGACAAATTGCGAAAAAATTTTTTTTGCTCGGCCGCTCATAAAACAACAATTGTAAACAGTTCAAAGGGGGATTTGAACGTCGTCGTGCCGGTACTTTATACCTATTTACGGATTTCCACCGAGCGTGTTTCAAAGAATAAACGGTCATTACAGACGGTCGTTGCACACAAAAATTCTTTCGTGTCTATTCAGTCGTACTCCGAAG
Source organism: Chrysodeixis includens (assembly GCA_941860345.1). Lineage (NCBI taxonomy): Eukaryota > Metazoa > Arthropoda > Insecta > Lepidoptera > Noctuidae > Chrysodeixis > Chrysodeixis includens. The sequence continues at coordinate 5,599,203 of OW796097.1, forward strand.
CAGTTTGAATAGTGCACCAGTGAAAATAATCGCCATAGTAAAGCACAATCGTTGACTGGAAGAGTGCCAAGTCGCAGCGTGCGCGGCGCTACGCTTCCTATGTGTTTCGCTCCAATAGAATTAACAATTTCCCATGCAATCGCCGGGTAGCGGCCGCGCTGTCAATGAGTATCCGGTTGTTTATAAAAAGATACGACTTTTAGCGCGTAGGCAAAATATGTATTTTTTTAAGACGCTCATAATATTATTCCATATCGAATTAGGTAACTGCATTTTATCATTTTAGAAATGTAAGGGCGATAGAAGCAAAATATCTATTTTTTACCCCTACAGACCTTAGAGTGTTATTTAGATAAAATTTTGATGGAATATTTTACTATGTTAAACTTCAATGATGGCCGCGATAAATCGTCGCTCTTAATTAATTCTTGTTCAGATAAGGGTTCTATTTAAATTTTAATTGGTAGCCCTGAATTCGACGCCTCGCTCATGTGTCAGCGGTCTTAAAATTTATGAAGTTATGATTGTACTCGTACACGCTAGTATGTAGCCGCGACCGCGTAGACAAAGAATAAGTTCCGTATTAAATAACTGCTGGCCGCGAGCCAGACGTCCCGCGTTGTCAAGAAACGACAAACTTCGTTTAATTTCGTCGCCAATTGACAAATTTTAAACGAAAATTAATTTAAGACGTTAACGAACTTGTCAGCGGATGTTGTTTCAAGTTCCAGGCTTTGACGGGATTAAAATACCACGCCTTTGTAATTACGTCCACAATAACCCTCTTACATCTAATCCCCTTGGAAACCCCAAAGACAACGGCGCCATGATAATTTATGCCTAATTTTAATGATGACTGTTTTTTATAATCTTTGTGTAGCTATTCGCACGAGTCGGTTTATTTTGTTCGCACAATTTGATACGTCGAAGCATACACCGACTATATGTAACACATACGAGTACACACATTGTAACATATCGCGATAGTTTTCCAATCGCTACACTGCTTCAAATATCGGTCAGAGAGTCGCCTGGTTTTACGACAAAACCTTTTTCGTGATTCCGAGATGCGTTTGATTTGTTCGTTGGTATGTTTATAATTCTCGTGGGTCTTTTGAAAATAGCTATGTTCCTATACGTAGTATTGGTCTTCGAAGCGTTGAAACAGACGTCGGTACGTCAGTAATTGCGTCGGAGAGATTCATTAAAGTCTCACGCTTGATGTCTCCAAGGAACATTTCTTCCCTTCCAGTCTGTTGCAAGGGGTGATATAATAATTGCATCATCACTGCGTTTTCTTCCGTTAAAAGGCAAACCAACATTTTAATCAAAAAGAAATATGTTCACTTAATAAACACTGCCTAGTTTAAACTTTTAAAACGTTAACTATTTTGCGTTTCCAACTTGAGTATATCTCAGATTCTCAGCAAATTGAGAAAAGCTATAATTCAAGAAACTTAAGCCGTAACTTAATTTTAAAGCTAAGAAAATGTATGCATTGCTCTCAATTTTGTAAAGTGTGCCGGACTGCGGAACCGAGCAGAAACATGGAACATATACACGCCAAGTATAGGATAGGTATAGAGTATTCTGAGCTATGAAGAATTATGAACGTTCTCAAGAATATTTGGAGTCCAATAACCATTTAAACCCGTGTAAATTAAAATATGAGCATTAAAAATTAAATAAGCTAACTTCAAATACTTTTACTAAACCACTTGGTTTTCCTCTTGTTTTTGGCATTCATTTCGTTTATACATCGAAGCCTAACAAAGCCGCAAAACATAAATAATTCTTGCCTGATGACTTATAAGGAAAACAATCGCGTATTATTCAATAAACGTCAGAAAAGTCCGCAGTAAATAAACTTACTGTGATCATAATTATACAACATTCATTTGTCGAAGAACGTAGTTATTTCTCACAGAAGAATACTGGGCTTTATATGCAAAATTGTCATCATCTGATCAGCGCTTGTATGAGTCAACACATACAAAACTCATTAACATTTAAAACTCGTATAGGAATAGGCTCTAGACAGATGGACTGCATTTGCAGTCCGACTGCAGTTGAATTGCAGTCGGTGTGTAGTTTGATTTGCAGTTCTATTGCAGTCGTGTCAACTGTGTTCAAATTAAACTGCCCTTGAACTGCAATTTGCAGTCGGATTGCAGTTGAAATGCAGTCCGTCTTTCTAGAAACTTACCAACATTTTTGCAGAATAGTCTACTAGTTTCTATGAGATAGTTGTTTATTTTCTTACTTAGAAACGCTAATTACAATATGGCCGGACTTTGCCGAAACGTTGTGTAAGCTGTGAGCATAAAAAACACACGACGCAGCCCCTAAATAATTAACTTAGTCTCAACTTACTATTGCCCTGAGCTTGCTAAGACTTGTACCGTTGAAATATTAATATTACTTGACTAACAGCTGTATTCAATGTACTCTGAACTTTTCTTAGTCATTTGTTGTCTCTATATTATTATGCTTGTTTATTATGCTAGAGACAGCATAATGATTAAAACGACTTTTTACCGAAAGAAGTCATTAAATATACAACGTTGATAAAAGCGAGAGGCATTAAATGAAACCACATATTCTGTATATCATTATAAGGCTACACAACAAAAATCAAATCAATGTAAGCAATAGTTTAGTCACAGGATATTTTTTTAGTTTTTTTTTTAGTTTGAACATGCTGTATCTTCCTGATTAGGTGACTAAGTTTTATAGGCATAGTTATCTAGTTGACTCCGGTTGGGTCCGAAACTAGTCGGGCTATCCCGATAAATACGCGTGAGTAAACCGTTATAACGTTTTAAGTATGAATCATCCTCACGAAAGTTATTATAAAAATATTGCTTACATTGATTTGATTTTTGTTGTGTAGCCTTATAATGATATACAGAATATGTGGTTTCATTTAATGCCTCTCGCTTTTATCAACGTTGTATATGTATATTACGTCTAAGATATCCTAAACCTGTAAACAAATTATATTTGATTGGACAGATAGCAGAGTGTTATAGGTCATCACGCCAAACCCAATGTGCGCGACAAGTCGTGGATCCAAAGACGCTTGTTCTGAGTCTGAGTGTCTTAGTGCATGTTTATGATTTTATGTCTAAAAAACCCCCCGCATCACAAGTAATAAATTCCTTAGTGCAGGAGTCAATTTTTAAATAAATAAAGAAACAAATTCCTGCATTTACTATCGTTAACGATTCTTTACAATAGATAAATTACACCCTAACACAGAACAAATTTTAATGATCGTGCTCATCACACAAACATTAATCCTGGGTGAGAATCGAATCCTCGACCTCCGGTATAGCCAGACGGGACCACTAACCAATAGGCCTAACTAGACCAAAAGGCCTGTCGATCGTTGATATCATATTAACCTTCCAATTAACGTATAAACTAACAGCTTTTCAAATAATAACTTCTCATTTCTAATTTTTCAATTCTAATCAATTTAGCTATAGAAAACTTAAATTATACTAATTTCCTTTCATCAAAATTATTAATACAAAATACGATTTTCCGGTTCCCGAAAGGTTGATTAACCAAATATTCGGTATTCGGTAATAACCTGTCAAACTTTATTGTAAATGCTGTGATTGGTTGTTTATCTTTTAGTTAGATAATCAAATAACCGTAGTCGTAAGAATAAATTTAAACTGCCAATATCTAGAAATTAGAGGCATTTTTTTTAAACTATTTTGTAGCAAGTATTTTTAGTTTCAAAACGTATGACAAATTTCGTTTGATTGTTGTGGTAGTAACAAAATAATAACAATCCTGACTGTTATCGGCTACGGCTACTAGTGTTACTATAACACATGCCAGCTACGTGGGACTTATTAAATGTAGTATTCAAATGTGTCACACAGGTGCATTTTCGGTTTCCTTACTCTAATAGTCCGTTGGGACGGCAATCTAACACGACCGAAGAGAGATACATATAAACTCCATGTTCATAATATTTCATTTATGAATAATAGTATTTAACAAGGCTATTAAGACAACGTAACATACAGATATAAACTATTTATATTTGCAAATCAACAATAAGATAACATTAGAGACCTTAACATTACAATAATATATGATAAAGAAATAGCTAACACGATTTGATCATATTTAAAACATCGAATATCAAATCATTTTACTAATGAGTTTGTTAAGCATAAAGTATAATATTAAAATAACTTAGCTCCCCTTTTTATAAAGTGATGGTGTTGGTTCTAATCAACGTGCCCCTAACGAATACAGTGTGTATTGTGGGGTCAGTGGCGAGCGCGGGAAATGACATATGGCGACTGTCAAAATCTAACGCCCTCACTCAGAACTGCACAATACATTATCGTATTTTAATATCGTAGAAATAAAAACCTCGGTGAATGTATGTTGTTGTATTTTTGTAGAATGTGTGTTTTGTATGTTTTTACAATGTAGCTAAATAAAAATTCTATAATATTGTTTCTGATTTCCATAATTATAAACAAAACTATTGAATTGGAATTTGGTTTCTGTAAGGGTAGCTGTAAGTGTTTGGAAATAAATAAACAATAAGGGAAATTGTAAATATCTATAAGGTATATAGAAATTGTAAATATGTATAAGGTATATTCTAAAACAAAATGCATTCTGTCTATAAGAAAAAATAAAATTAATCAAGTAGATAGTATATTATTATCTTATAACAACACTACATCACTAATTAAGTAACACGACAACAACGCTACATAATTGATTAGACGAGAAGGGAAACAAATGAAGATCAATCTGATAAGTGTCTACATACTGTGTTGTTTTTAATGTCTAACTCATTTTAATTAGGTTTACAATTCGAAACTATTTTAATCATCTTAATGTCAAAACTATTTTAAAACAAGTCACCCAAACAAACCCTAACATCCTCCATTTTTTTGTAAAATAACGTTAGTTCTAAAAACATAAAACAGTTTTCATACTACTAATAACATAAAAAGTATCTTAACGCAAGAAAACCGTAAACAAAAATGTTGGTTTACAAAACCGTCGTTAAAACAAAAATGAGCTTTAAAATATTACCGAAAAATGAAGCTTCGTAAAAGCAGAGGTCCGGAGAGGTCTTCATAAAATACAGCTTTCCTTATTACACGGTCTGTAACATTCTTCATTGCATATTTCCGCGCTAAACTAGAAAGTCTTGAGAGAAAAACAGTCTAAAGATTCAAGAATAGCAATAATGTAAAGTAGCTCAGAATTTTATTATAAAATCAAGTCGATTTTTGTAAAGAGATTTTTAGCGTGATTTTTTAAATCTTTTAACGTGTTTTTCGTAATTTTCTTGATTTCAATACAGCTGTATCAAATGTATGTAAAAAATACTATTTGACCTAATATTTTATTTAGTAAACAAATACCTGAAGTTAGGCCAATCGAATACAGTTAGTTTGATTGTTCCATAAAGAGTTTTCTTGGTAGGTATACGTATGTATGTTGTATGATGATAAAATTTTGTATCAATAACTATTATCATTCAGTTTTTGTGAAATTGTACATAAACCTACGATATACAGCGTGTTCTAATCTGCCGCATGGGAATGAGCAACATTCTTCAACAAAATCAGACAATACAAAAAAATATGGGCCTACCAAACGAAATTGTGATCAGCTGATCAATTTTGTAAAGGAGGACAACATTTTTTTCGAAACTGTCTGTTCCCGCGACTTTAAATAAAAAGTTACCTGTTATCTGCTAAAAAAGTCTAGCCAATTCAGAGACAAACAGACAGACAAAAATTATAAATACGTTAATTTAGTGTATATTATAAAGAAAAAACAGATATTTTAATATTACAGAACATCAAATTTTATCCATTTGTATACATAATAAAGTAGCTTTCTTGAAAAAGGTTATTTACTTTTACACACAGAAGTTGAATTTAAACTATGATCGGGCTTGGGCGGAAACACATTACGTATATACGTATGTGTACATTACTTACACGTGCATGTTTAAATCGTATCAATAAGTATTATTATTACCGATGAGTGTCGTGGTATCAGCTGATAAAAAATATGAAGAGACTATTTTATTTCTTAGTTGAATATAGTAAGAGTAGCTTTGTTGAAAAAAGCTGCTTATTTCCAAAGACACACACAAATGGGTATAACAAGTACACTATTTACGTTCTTGTGCTTATGTATCTATATGTCATAGGTGTGTATTTATACCTATTAAAATAAAATAATATTTCTACGTGCATGTGAAACATTATTCACACACACGCCTCAGTACCAAGTTGTCCCCCGCTACCACAAAACGTTTTAATAACACAGATAAACAAAACAGCACGAAACCAAATAAAATTACAGGCTACAAAACAAAATCGCATCAAATAAAATTACAAAGACGAGAGTGGTAAAGAATAACAATGCAATTCCGCTTATTACATTAGCTCGAGATGAAAAATATCGCGGGTCCGGATTAATCTCGGTTTATCTATTTATAAGAGCAATCGCTCCATTGTAGCTGTTTCTGTCTGCACTTTATTAAAGGCTAATGAAGTGATACTCGCTTTTGTTTTTAGTAAAAGTTTTAATTGAATAAGTATAAATTGAATTCACGTTAATGTAGGACGAGTTTTTATATGGTATCATGTGCGGTTTCAGTACAATAGAGGTTTCTTATTGTAAATTGTTAAAGGATTGAGAATTAAAGGGTTTTTTACATGAAATGGGAATGGCCAGTAGTGGGAAAATTACAGGCAGTCACTAAATAACAAGCTACATTACTTCCAATTCCGTGTAAACCTATTTGGAATTCAATCAATGGAATCAGCTGTTCTCAAGTTATAATAAACAGCTGATCAGTGTTTTTCGTATAATTTAAAAAAAAAGAAACGCTTATTATATTATGACATGTATAATAATACCTATGGTAATTTGTATGATTTTTTATTCTACATACATTTTCGAATAGTCATATTACACTTATAAAGACAAAACAGTATGCATTGTAACGTTTCCTTCCTAACGCTTCTATCGAAAGTTTACGAGGAAAGATTATACAATTACTGATGTATAACTTCGAAGGCTAATCTCATAACTTCGCCCCCTTGGCCGATGTTAAGTGAAATCTTATCAGCACACTTCATTATGTATCTATTCTATTAACTTGCACGTCATAGTAATTATATTGACTTTGACAAATTATAATGTTTTCTAAAGATGCGTCCGTTAAATAAAATAGCTAACAAATTGACGACCCAATTAGCGCAGTGAGTAAGCGGTTAAGGATGTACGAAAATTATGAAAAGGTTTACCGACTCTTATTTTTAGTAGAAACATGATTTTAGACAAATTTTCAAATTTTTAAGCAACTTTAAGAGGACGACGAATTGAGAATAGGTATTCTACCTATTCTCAATTTGTCGTCATCTTATATTATTTTTAGATTTGTATTTTTGAAGCAGGTTTTTTTGTTCTTGATATAAATTATAAGTATAATAGTCAGATAATCAATGGTCTTGTTTTTTTTAAACAGTTGTCTACAATTTTTATGCGTTTGAAGTGGGATTCAAATATTTAAAATTGATCAACAATAAAATAAAAACAAATGAAAGGCGATCTTTGCAACATGTTAAAATAAAACAACAACATTTAATACGTTATTGTCTTTCATAAACAACCAGCGTTGTTCAAAATACACGTCGAGTCTGCACCTCAGGCGAAGTTAGTATACTACTATAATAAATTTGCTATAAATCACCGCAATCTCGAAAACATTAGTTCAGACTCTCGTCCCAAAATAATGATGGAACTGCTCTCGAAGTAGTTAAAGTCCCAACAAACTTTTCACCCTTTCGTTATTTCGAATCTCGTATCTTTTCTACTCTTTTCGTACTCGAAAAATCTTTGCCTTTTTATGAGCTGTCAACAGTTCCGTATAGAACGTCAAAGGATTCAGATGTAAATTGAATAATTCCGAATACGAATTCAGTCGTTGTCTGTGGTCAGCCACAGACACTAATTTCTACTAGGCTTCCAATTTCAAAACCAGTGATTCCGAACAACGGACGAACAGGATTCCCAAATCCCGAACCAGTGCAGGCCTTTACGGTCCACATAACGGCTCCAACCTTTAACCTTTCATGCCCCCTTTCGTGGACTATTCCGATGGTTGATTTACGTTCACAAAATGGGTGTATTCTAGAAATATTTTATAATAGTAAATAGGGGTAGTATTGACGGCGGGTTAGCAGGCGGTCATCGGGCCCCTACTAAAACTTTGGGTCGTTTATTGTGGGTATAATCATAAATCTCACGCCACGTTATTGGCAACGAGCTAGGGGTTAGGTGGGTGGATAATTATGATAACTTAGGGTTAGTTTATACTGTCAGACAGAAAAATATATGAGGAACATGTAATGGGTACATTTTTTTACCACATATTTTATCATGAAGAGGGTCGTGTTTAATGTACACTATGAGAGATAACGATTTTGAAATTGGTTTTTAATAAAACAAAAGCTATAGGTTTTTCAAGAAACATGACATAACTCAGGCTAATTAATTTTAAATCGTTTTTAGTAGACAACGTTACGAAATTTGTGTATAAATTTAAAATTAATAAATATAGATCACTGCTGTACTCACCACACAACGCAATAAATGCTAATAACTTCATGGTCACGTTATCAGAGAAACGCATTTACATAATTTGATTGTCTAATCCACAGGATAGTAAAACAAAACTCAGTCACATCCTACCATTTGAAATCACACTTTTAATCGCATCTCTATTTAGCGACAAACACACAGGAGCACTTTGGCCATATTCCTGGTCAAAAATAATAGCACTGTTTTAAAGTTCGAATGTCCCGTCGCGAGTTACCGAGTTAGTTTTGTAAGTTTACATGAGCACAGTACCGTTCGCGCGCGTATTTCATCTCCGAGTGCGGGAGACAGGCGTGCTCCCGGCTCGAAGGCTGCCCGCCTAATGTCCTTGGTGTTTCCCGCTAGGGCAGCGTCATGCGCACTGTGCACTCCCCTTTAAGGGCCCTTAAGTGGATTAAGTTTTAAAACTTTGACAATTGATAAAATGAGATCCAGTTTGTTTTGATGAAATCGTTAAGTGAAAAGTTGTAATGCTAGTCTTTACTACCTAGATTAATGCATTTCGGTTAATTGTTTAGGCTGTGTGACAGAAATACAAATTTTTCGCTAATTTAAAAGGAGAAATGTCAAAGGGAAGTAATAACGAGTTTTTGGAAACCGAAGTTGGTTATTACTGCTTTATCTCGTATTATTTGATCATATATAGCGTAAAATAAAAATCTTAGGGGTTTTTACCTTTTACTAGCTATAAATAACATTTTAAGCGTTAAAATATGTACACAAATCTTCACGTTCGCGTTCAATTTTCTAGACACAAACATTATTTTTAAAGAACATGAAAAGTGAAAAAAGAACAAAAGAAATAAGTGATTTTTCTACGTTAGCTAACAGCTTTAAAATCGGTTAACTGTTGTTTGAGAATAAGCTAGAAAGTTGACGTCGATCTTTTTAGCATCTAACTTTTGTTACTTTAAATAAAACCTTTTTTTAGAAAAAAATAAATATCGTTCTCGGCTGTGGCTGTGCATAAATGGTATTCAGCTTTTCACTTGGTCTCTGTAAACTGGTTTATCCTTTTATAGGTGACAACGGTACTTAATATGGCATTGAGTATATACTACTCTAACGTATAAATAAAATGCCTACAGAATATCCATTAAAATCCATTTGTTAAATGATAAAAGTGTTCTCTGAACGATAACCCAGTAATAAAACCTTCTTTTTACATACCTATGACAAATAAGTGTTAAAGCTTTTATTTTATTTTTGTTTGTATTCGGCTATAAAAAATACTATTTTTTTACCGTTTATGAACAAACCTAGTCTTTTAGTTCAGTTTACACTAAAATAAGATAAAAAGAATATTAGAGAATAATTTTTAAAGTAACAATCACTCCCAGCGTCTGGTCGTGTCACTTTTTTATGCTATTATCTGATAGAAATTTGACTGTCAAACCCTTATCATTTGGATTTTTTCCATAGAAATATCTTATTATAATGTTATTACATCCTTGTTAGTTTATGTAAACATAGGTTTTGTAAAGAACTCGAATATGTTCGGTTTTATTCTTGAAATAAGGTGTGATAATGCAGACTTTTTTCTCAAGGTATGAAAATGTCTATGAGGATTTTTGGTGCCTAAGACTTAGGTATAGTGTACCTTAGGCTTACAGTATTGTGTATTTTGTTATCATATTATGACAAAAGTAAACAGAAAGTTAAATTAAAGACAAATCAAACTGCAAGCAATATTGTTACAGCTAAATGTTTCTTTGCGATTTCTTTGTAATCTTAATGCTTAATTTAATCAAATATGCAAGTTTTGAGATGTTTTTGTCAATTTTGTTTTTACAGATGCCAATACTGTAATACACCAATGGTTTTTTCCTCCACGCATCTTAGCCAGTACCTATAAACGAAAACTGTTGGCAAACACACAAGTCCATACGAAACAAACGATAATTTACGACATCGTACACTTACATACAATTACTTTAACAATGATATTCAATAAAGTTGAACATCAGTTGAGTGTAACTCTAATACAAGCGAGTGGTAAGCTATCAAACTACAATATTTTCTGCAACAAGAGTAAACAATTCGGGAATAGATAAAAAAATTGTTCGGAAACTTGGAACAAACATCGAAGGGAAGAAAAAAGTAATTTATTCGTCGTACGTCATATTTTGCGCCCTGCGGCCCCTTGTGGAGTTTGCTTACTTCTCGCCTTGTAATAGTAGAATGGTCTACGTGACGACAACGCTAGACTAAACATTGACGCTAATGCTCTATTTACGGCTAGGAATGTAACGATTCAGTTACTTGTATGAAAGTTTCATTACACACTACGCTTGCTAAAATAGAAACTTTGCAGGTGTGTTTTTACTTATTATAAAATTTGTTTTAGTTTTACAAATAAAATAAATAGAGCATTTAATTAAACTGAGATATAACTTCTTTAACCCATATTCGGTTAACTTAGACATCAAGGATAAATGTTTGCCAAATGTGAAATATTTTTACACATAATAGTATAACAACAAACAAAAGATTTGAGTATATCACCTCAAAGATGGATTGTACCTATGAAGCACCGAATTCACTTTCCTACATTCACATTCATAGATATTTTCATGATCGCAGTCCTGTCATTTTTATGTTTCCCCCTGAGAAATAGTCGACGTTAAACCCATAAATTACGTACCTTGTAGAATAAACATAACGCAATTTGTTATAATACTGTTTAGAATATTAAACCTCTCTGATCTTTCACTGAAATGTTAATAAGCCTATAATAATATTTGATTATTTACTTATATTTTGAGTCATGTAAATTCTGTTATGTTAAAATTCGAGATACATATTTTTAATGAACAACTTTTCAGATAATTATAATTATTTAACCTGTAATTAAAAATCACAAAAAAGAAACACATTTCGCTTGCACTTCATTTCGGTATATAAACTTTTTGGTATAACATAATATATCTCACACGTGTAAAAGTACATGAAAACAAAAGCAAGCCTTTCTCACGTGTATTTTCTGTCTAAATGTTTCTAACCGAGCCACCTCCACTCGCGTAAGAGCGCAAAAAGTTAGCACTTTGACTCCACGGTGAAGGTTTACCCGTGTTACCTTCACTACCGTGCCGGATACCCGGATCCGACGAGCGCTGAGCACAGTCCGGTTATACGAGTACACTTTACACGAAAGTTAGTGCCCGTAAACCGTCAAGTGCCCTGGTCTCTAAATGAATGCGATACATACTGTAATACACCTGTCCGACCCGGTTTTTATGTCTCGTGAAGTTACTATGGGAAAAGAAGATTGGATAGGAATTGTCGCGGTATGAACGTGGCAAGTGTTATGTTACTCTTTTCATTTTTTTTTTGCACTTTTATGGATATTTTTTGATGGAAACGGGAAATTCGTTTATAACTTTTTTAATCATTGTTAATTTGAAGTGAAACATTTGTATTCCTTGCCAACTTCATGGAGTAAAAAACTCACCATTTAGCTGACTAAGCATTATAGGTAACATGAGAAATAATGAAAAAACTGATTTTAACTGATGAAAATCTTTTAGACCCAATAATTTTATTACGTAATAGCTGTTGCTCGCCATTTCAACCACGTGAAAGTCGGTTATAGCTACAACAACATTGTCCCTCTCTGACAGAGTCGGTTAAAAAGCCTATGTGTTAACCCAGGGTGTCAGCTTCCTCCATACTAAATTTCATCAAAATCTATCAAGCAAAGTTTTAGCGTGAAATAGTAACAAACATCCATCCATACTTACAATCTTTCGCGATAATAAATGAATAGGATGGTGATGATATATCTAATAGCCAACATGTCTATTAAATTTTCAGCCATTGGCCAATGAAGTTTTCATTTTATTCCAGCACTTGTCATGACCATCATAAAATGTATGACGAGTACAATTTAGCTATTTTAAGAAACAATTAGTTTTATACCGTTGGTATGTTTCATTTGTGGTATAAACTATAACAGTCAAGTGGATTGTGGCTGACGCACGCCTACATGTTCACCCACTCTTTTACGGAATATCGTCATGTTATGACAAATACACATTAAATGGTACATTTGACATTTTAGGCTGGATTTCCACCAGGAATTCATTTGTTTTTTTTTGTTATAAATAAGAGTATGTTTTAAAAGAGTCAATAGAACAGTTTTATAAATGGAAATAAATAGAAATCTTTATGCATATGCGAGTATTATTAGTCGCTCTGATGATTTTTATAAACTTACGTTTTCGCTAGTTTCGTTAAATATCTCTTGCGAAAATGCAATCTATAATACTTTACTTCTACAATATGGTTACATATTCTAGCAATACGCATTAAGCATGAAGCAAAATCATCAAAATCGCTAAAAACTCTCGCTTTGAACAATATCGCTAGAGAAGTGCTCTCTGTTCTGAAATGGAGAGCGACAAAAAGTCCTTGGTGTATATATTTTCGTTTAAAGCCCAAAATCCAGGGTTAAACCGTACCAACTAGACGTATCGAAATCGAGCATCCCTTCGCACTGTGTTTGTTTTATTGGCTCCCACTGAACGTACACATACGAGCGAATTATTCGACACAGTTCAGTTGGAAAACTCGTAAATGATGATAGTAACACTTGGGGCTTGGTTTAGTGTCTCTCTACGCAATGATGACGCCGTAAATTTCTATATATTGATCCTTACGCAGTGGTGATTCCCTGGCTTTTATGACGATGAATAGGTGAGATTTATTTTGTTTTGAGAATGTTGATATGCTGTTAAAATATTTACTACGTGTCTGACTTTTTTCTTAATCCAATGTTCATAATTTTTCTTTACCTTTAACGTTTGTCAGTTTTCATAAAATAAAATGTCCCTACCCATGTTTATGTTTTACTAAACTACAGCTTATTCCAAGTGCTGGTATCCAAAAACAACCGCATTACTGGCGTAGAATCGAAAAACTTAAGCAAATACAAGTTTATTTTTAACATGATATATAAGCGTTATCTAGGACAGGAAACCGAGGTAATCATCATGACCATACACGATGAACGTCCGAAGTTAATCGCACGACACGAAGTGAGTTGGACATTTTCGCCCATCTATCTGACAAATAGTCATGTCTTACGACACCCAAGGGAAGCGGGAGAACATTCTCAGCCCGCACACCACTGCACACACACAATTTAAGAACATTTTTCTTCCACGAACACCATTCCATTGAACCGTTTGAAAACAAGTTACAATCAATGACAAACTGCCATTTTTCTTATGCATCGCGCTCGGAGGTGAACGTTTACATACAGTATTCCGCATTCATAAGAATCCGCTCACGAACGCTAGATATTTTGTCTGAGTCGAACAAAACACTTGCAAACGTAACGACGTTTGTACGTTGTTCAAGCCATCTATTTCGGCATAGATTCATCCCAAGAGAAATTCCGTAGTGGCAGAATAACGTTCAGTGTAAAGCTTTCAATCCGGCGCTCACTTGAATGGGATCAAACATAACTCCGAGCTATATGCTTTTGGAGTTCCGTGATAAATGTAAAACAATGAGGTCCGTCATTTATTTATACAACTTGTCATACTGTTCTGCCGTATTCAACTGAAATATTACGTTTTTCACATATTTTTCTTGTTACGGAATGGAATATTGATATAAAATAAACAAAATGTAGTAGGAATGCACTGAAAAAATATAAAATGGATGCAAACGGGAATGTTGTATGAAAGTTTGTTTTGGCTTCAATCTCGAAATGTCAATCAACACTTCAGTCAAAAAATATCAATGTGATATGCATACATTTAGTTATTATTTAAACCTCCAATATTTTTGGTAACAATCAGTATAGAATCAACCAGTTGCCAGTAAGATGGAGCGCACGAAATTAGCAACAATTAATTTGTAAATAATCTAACTAACACTGCCAATTCGACACCATTAAGTCATCGTAGTTTTGTTTACATTACATTAATATAACCTCCTCTAAAATACACCGATTTCCGCATTGGTCAACAATAATTTTGATAGTGACTAACATTTGACTAGTGATGACTACAATACACTGTAATGTCTTAGAAAAAGAAAAACATGAACTCCGTTACTGGCAACGAAACAATTGACAGTTTGAATATGTACCAATCATCTAACTGTATAAAAGAAATATATATTACTATTGACACCGTTGCACTTATCTGACCGTGTTAGATAGACATAGATTATTGAAAATTTGAATGAATATGGTTTTATCCTGGCGTGCTTTACCATAGGCTTTTAATAAAATAAAATAAGTCTACAAAATTCAACATTAACCTTATTTAGATACTACGTAAAATAATAAAACTCAGCCCGTTAGCGTCAACAAAAATCGAGCGTACGAATTTATAATCTTATTCAAATAAAATTGTGTAGCAATAAAAGAACCCTAACTAAATTCTAAACTATCACCTACACTGGTAGTGGTGAATCGCAAATGTATTCTAGCACAAATAATGGAAGAGATTTCGCCACCCAGCCCGGTTTTATAACAGCGAGATACGTAACGTCAATTTTATATCGTGGCCTTGCTAAATTAAAATGCTGCGCAAAATTCTAGTATTTAGGTAACGGTCGGGTCAGATAAATGACTAATTTAGACTAGACACACAAAAATTATAATTGACATTAGGTATATACTATACTAATAATATTATGAGTGAATGTGTGCACAATCATATTATTAATATAGTTTATAATGCCAATTATAGTTTTTGTGTGTATTGGACCATAATTGTATTGATGAGGATATTATTAAAAACTGAATAGTTAATATTATTGTGCGTGTCTGGCTAAGGAAAACTATTAATAGCGTAGAATAAATTAGGAAGGTGACATGTTATTTCCTGTACTAGTTTAAATTAATTAATTTAGTATTGTTTAATTGTCAACAAATTGTTCCAATTTCTGCTATTTGGGACATCATAATTATATGAGTTACGGTTAATAATGTATATTATTAGATACATTGACGACAGTACCATAGAATAACAAGTACATAATCGTATTTTTAAATCGCTACTACTATGGGTGAATATTGCAATTTTGTAATTAGACATAATTATAGAAAAAAATGTTAAAAGTTCCCAAATCTGATAGCAAAAATAAGTTTTTTTTTTATTGATTGACATTTCGATTTCGTTTTTATTTGTTACTTGAGCACCTATAAACACATATCACATCCAAAGCAAAGGGCTAAAGGCGAAACCAAAAATTTTACAGCACATAGCCAATTACAAGAAGTATCTTCACCTAAAGCTTTCCCCCACTATCACTTAACCCAAACAAATTGCAAGTAAAACACAGCAGTACAGTATAATCTTTGTTTACGTGGCGTCGTTGCCCTAAAAGTCCGCTGCAAAACAGTGTTCAGGCACAAGCTCCTTTAAATCCGCGGACTGGAGAAATAGGGGCAGATGTACCGTATGTTACTTCCCTCTTTACATTTTAGACAGATGCAAAGTGAAATGCTGTTATGCATTGGTAAAAAAATCAAGGATGTTTAAAGACATTTCTCTTTTTGATCATTGATCAAATTAAAACGTGATGTAACCTTGTTCATTTGGGTTTGAGGTAATTTAAACTTCTTTACGTTCGTTAGAAAATTTGTCTTCTCCCAGCTTTTTAAACCATGTTTTGTATGTCTATTGATCCTTTAAACTGTTTTCTTTAACAAATCATTGTCTTTCATCCATTCTTCCATCGGGAATCTTCTGCTTTTTCGTATTCCTGATGTATACTATGTGTCTACACAAAATGCAACGCTGTTTTAAAAACACATATTATTCGAAGTGGTCAAACCCAAAAGGACCATGCTCAATAGTGATTTCGTCAGTCGATGTGAAGAACGAGTGATTTCAATGCCAATATCAGCCAATTAACCGCAAACGACATTCATAGTTATCTACGCGTGATAAAATTGATCATAGACATCTAATTTCATGGATGAATTTCAATTTAATTTACTGTATTATAGAACAACCACAAATCATGATATGCTCGTAATAGAAATAGAAAACATCTTGGGCAACAAAAAGGACTTTAACCTATCTAGAATTTATTTTTGATCAGTTACCTCTTTCTTATACAAATTTTAATTCGTGGCTTTATTGTTGAAATTCAACCATTTTACTTTGCATTTTTTCCAGTTATCAAATTGGCCCAATTGATAGATAAACAGTTCTCTTTTACACCTATAAAATAATAACAACATAAAACCTACCTCGAATTACTGCGTTAGTTGTTTTACATAATAAAAGAATTATTGAATAACTTTTAATAAAAAATACTAATATAATTTTCGTGTTAATTCTGAAACTATCTTTAACGGTCGTTGACAAATCTACCTTTGCATTTCCAAACTATGAATAACTACAAAAAATATTTTATATACAATTTGGTATTTAAAAAAAAACCATCACGAAAATTTTGAGCAGGCCAGATGCAGATGTTTTATCCTTATACAAAACATCCAAGAGGGTTTAAATAAAAACAGAACAGTTTAAATACAATTTTATCCATAAAAGTATTCGTCGGGGTGTTGTATAGTGTCTGCATTCCCATCCAGATCCACTTTCTTCCCTTCAGCTTTCTGCCTGTTAATTTCCACAACGGTTTTTATAAACCTGTAATAGTGCATTTCACGGTCATATTTCTTCGTATAGTTTTGTTTTCCCGTTTTCTTCATCCATTTGTAGTAGAGATCCTTTACGTTGTTCAGATTGTACAAGTGCATGTCTTCCAAAGTCGGTAGGTTATCGGCATCGTCTTTTGTTCTTGCAGTGGCGTCATTGAAATCTTTAAAATCTGTAATTATATTTGAAGTTATTTTTCTTCACCTATGTTCAACATGATCATGATACAAGAAGTCTTGACATTGCTATATTTTAATGTTATTTTTTCTTGAATTAATGTCGTGGTGGACTTGCGTAACTTAACTATTACTAATACTTTACTACTATGTACATTCCTAACTTTTCTAAGACACCACTAATAAACGGTGAAGCATAGCATTGTGAGAAAACCTGGATTCCAAATATTGCGAATGTTTGCGAATGCTCAAAACTTTTCTACATGGGAAGAGGCCTGTGCTCAGCGGTGGTACATTTAAAGACTGGTACGTTTTTTTTTTTAAATTAATTTCAAATCAATTACTCACATGGTTGGATTGTAATTCCATACATTTGATTAATTTCTTCAGGGTTTAGATCCGCATATTTATTTAGCCTGAAAATTGTGGTTTTATTACCATACTTAGCATTGAGGTAATCTACTTTTTTCAGATTATTAGCAAAGTTATTAAACGCATTGTTTTCATGTTTTGCACCATAATATAATTTATTGTATAGCGATTTGAATTCTTTAAATTGTTCTTCGACGCTTTTATCTGCTAAAACAAAATATATTAGCAATACAATATTTACAGTTTTTAAGATCTTCTTGCATGTCATTTTATTTCGCTATACTTTTATCGAATAAATTAGCGATTACTATATATATTATCCAGTTTAAGAAGAAGAAATGTTTTTTCAGTCCAATGTAAACTTTTTTGAAATAACAAAACAAATACAATTGGAAATCGTGTAAACCTCATTTGTAATCATGTATGTAACTCGCCATGAAACAAACGAATTGAATTCTTCACGGTTATAAGTGGCAAGCAGTCGTCTTTATTAAATCTCTTGTTATCTGACATTGCATCGATACAAAAGGAGATTCCAGCGGAGATCTCAACAGAATGAGGAAAATTTACATTACAAACAAAAAGAGAAAAGGAACATCCCAGACGTGAAATTACAACTGTCGGGATCGTATCATGGTTCAGTGGAGCCGGCGAGAAATAATATGGCCTTAGAGGGCCTATGGAGCTTCTCGAACGAAAGCTTTATTTATCACTCACTCTTCAGTACCACCAACATACCTACCCAAAAAGGAATCATTGGAAAACTATAAATAACGAGATTTTGATAACCAAAGATTCTCGTGTCTATTAGAAATATTCCGATTTGGATCAAATCCAATTTTATTTGCATTTTGCATTCTGAAGTGCGGTTTCATGGATCAAATAGTAATTGCAGGAAACGGTATTGAGGTTATCTTAGGCGAAGATGAGATATCTGGTCTTGTTTTATTATTGGCATTTGGCAATATGTGGAAAACCAGGCTATTATTTGGCAGCACTTTAGCGTAAAAGCCATGGCATTATTCGTCTTGATTTGTTCGAGGAAAACGTTGCTGCAAGGTATTTTCCTGTATCAGGAGTGTAAATACGGACTATCCCAACAGACAATAATCTTAGTGGGCCACACATTCCGTATGCTGGGGTAATATGTTTGTCCTTTGTAGATACATTTCAATATGTTTTGACAGGATTTGTAACAAAACAAAAAAGATGAAGGTATAATAGTTGTTTTACCAAAAAAACATGCTGATGAAAAGTCGTTTAAATTATATTTTGAAAAAATATAACTTGATGGTTATTGAAACTGCACTCGGAGTAACAGTATATTAAAAAGTGAAAAACTTTAGAATGTGGGACCAATGCACTTAGAAAATTTACACCAGGTGACGGTTGTAATTTCATCTTTAACAATTATCCACGAATGATTTAACTTTATAATATGTTTATCGTTTGTAATCTTACCCAAAGACCCATTAAAGTCTTCACTCAATCATTAAACATAATAATATGTCCACTCGTCCATCCGTTACAAAATTGAGCATACGAGCAAAATAGGGATAATCAAATTTATGCATATACGTACATATAATATTCATAGGGAAGTCCTATGCTATCAATAGTAAGGGCACGAATTTAATTTTGGCCCTTTGATCCAATATAATATTCAAGGGTCTAACTTTAAATGCGTTAGACCCATCAGTAATCTGCCCGAGTCCTGGCGATTAAAATTTTCCCATCGTTAGGACTGCCTGGTTTATGGAATGTGATAATTAATTGGACTGATAATGTAAAATTAGAACGTTATTTTTATATTAGGTGGTATTTTGATATTCTTGTTTTGGAGAGCAATAAAAAATTAGGCTATACATGTTTTAGCATGTAATCATTTTATACAAATGACCATAACATGTCACTATCGAAATTTCAAAACATATCTTCCTAGTAATTTTGATGATCCATTAAAGTAATTTAATCAACAAAATTGTTTTACCAAATTAAGGGATGACCTACTTTCAAACATAATATTAGTTTTAGCTCTTCCGATACGAGTAACATTTCGATGACGTGTTGAACAAACTAAAAGAGAAGCCCGAATTCACTTTATTACACTAACAATAAAAGCCGAATTACAACAGATAAGTGCCAATAAAGCTTAGGAAACTTGTTCGGCGAACTTGACATGTAGGCGATGTCACAACTAATAGTCAACTAATCAGATAACAAACAACTTGTAGTCACTAACTAAAGTTTGTACAGAGGTTTTGTGTCACCGTGATGTCCACGCCCGTATTGATTCCATTTTTTCGTCCCAACGAACATGTATACGACAGATTTTGTTTACGTCCCTTTTCAAATACCATCATACTCAAACCTCACGGATGATTTATTACTGAAATTTTGGTACGAGTATCCGCCGCAAAACGATTCGATACCTAAAATGTATTGCCCAATAATAATACCTCAAAACATTCGTACTGTGTAACTGTGTTTTTCAATACAATTGAAAAAACACCATTGAATCAGCATCGGAAGGGATCGCTACGGATGAGGTCATTATAATTATTTGAGCTTAACAAAATCGGCCTATGCTTGCGAACGTCCAACCTTAATCAAAATCCCTTTGGTAATCAAAATTTTTCGACCTCAGCAAAGATGAGAACCTGTATTCTGTAAATCGATTGGCCAGGTATTTTCAAACTGTCGGCAACAAGGGATTTGTTTGGATTTAAGCGTTCGACGTGTGATCACTATCGCCCATCTTATGAGGCTATTATTCTTTTAGAAGCCGTTGAACGTACATAATACGTGACTTTTTACTCAGATGAGAAGACAGGAGCTCCCAGCTAACACTCTATCGGGAAAATTGATTTTGCAGGGAAATATTGTAAATTTTCTAGCTGCGCTGAGATGAACAGTGTCAGCGAAACGTCAGAGAGTAGTTTGTGATGCGATCGTAAATACTTCCGCTATCGATTTTAGATTGATATCGGGAAAACTGTTTCCTCTGCCTACGGGTTAAATTGTTTTCGAGAATTTTGGATAACAGAAAATACTGACAGTCGTTTATATATTTTTGTTGCGCAGTTTTTCATGAAATTTCGGATATTATCTGTGTTAAGTATAAAAGAATATTTTAGTCCACTTAATGACGGCTTACAGATTATACTATACCTGTGACATTGTTAACAACCTTGCAAAATTAACATTTAAATTTATTGTAGCCTAGTTAGTTATACCTTGCATGCAATAAAGTAAAATAAATGCAAAAAAAATGAAATGAAAACGTAAATGAAATAACTGTTCAAACGATTATCGTGCCCGATATAATTACAGCATAATATAATTACTGAAACATTATTTCAAAATGTCTAGACAGCTTGCTCAAAACATGCAACGAAATAAAACAAGAAAGTTTATAAAAGCTGATTCGTGAACATTTCTACTTATTTAAAAATACTAACTTTAAAGCTGGAATTTCCCTGCATAGTATTTAACATTTAGTTTACTTATGAAAGACAAAACAGGAGAGTTAACTAGGTCACCCAGAGCTGGTATTTGACCGGTCAACTTTGCCTAGTACGTAATAAAAACGAGTGATGTACACAGTTTGGGAGCAAACATGTTGATGCTTCTTGTTTAATCACCTTTCAAACTAGTAACCAAAGTTACCCTTGGACACTTAGGCCAACCAACCGCAACATAGTACGGACTAACACAACTTAAGTGCTTTGTTTCTAGAATTTAAAGTTGAATTTAGAGTTTGTCAAGTAGTGCAAAGCTACTCAGATAAAGACCCTGTTACTTAAGCAATTACTTAATGTGTACTTAATACTAAATAGTCGTAATTAGCAGACGACAAAGCCGAGTATATTGTTACTGTTATATTTCATCACCAACATACTTTTTTAACAAGTATTTACAAGCTCGAGCACATCCAATCAATATATAAAGGAAAATGAAAGCTTATGCAAAATACTTGAACGGGATGTTCAAAATTCCAAATTTATGTGAACCTAGTGGCCATAATTTACTACAAACAATGGCGATCTCAAAATAATATCTGGAGGCTATAAAAACATGACACAATAGCCTCCGGACGGGTGTGAACTAAATCCCAAACAAAGTTGCGCGTATTAAATAAAGCGTTGATGTATGGCCAACGTGATTAACCCTCGAATTTCGGCGCAGAATTACGGCAGTTACAGACGTCGCCAGAACTTTTCTTTAGGTGATAAACGCTCTCGCAAATTGCCCACATTTATTCGAAGCTTCAGGAAACCGCTGCTAATGTGGACCGGAGAAATTCCTCTTTGTGAACCACCATACCTCTTTATACACTCATGTCGACGCATTCATTCATACAACATTGAACTTTACTGAACACTCGTTGCAAATGAATTGAGTCGAAATTGCGCTTTAAAAGCGTTTTATGGTTCAACGCGAGATTATTGGAAAATGTTTCCGTTGAATTAATTTAATTCATTCAATTATAATTATCGCGTAAACGATACGTTGTCGTTCTGGTGTACACAATTTTATGGACTGTTGATTATTTGTTTTGATTGCAACTTTGAGCTCTTTCTAGAGGCCGTATTAAAGCAATTTATCGGTCCACTAGAAGATCAAATGCAACGAGATATTCCGTTACCAAACCTGTTCTCGTGCAAATTTCGTATAAACGCTAGGCGATGGTTATTTGCTGAAACTGTTTCCCCAAAATTAAACAAATAATAAATACTTATTTAAATTACAAAACTAATCAGTTACTGTGGACAGATGGATTTAAAATAAGTTTAAAAAAATAATTTTGAAAATTATTGAAGATACTGTAGGTACTAATACATCCTTATAAATGTACCAAGAAATTTTACAATAGTGTCATGTTATTACCGTTATAATGGAAAGTAATCACATGTAAACTACTTTCATACACCTGTAACCACGTGTACCTACAAAGAGCTTATAATATGAGAAGTACATGTTGTTAGACTAGAACCGTTGCTGTTATAGAAGCGAGACAATGCTATGCGGATTGTAGACCGCCATCTCGTTTCCACAAACAACAATCTTACTTCAAATTCATTTTGATACACCTGATAATTTAAGACCAGCTTTGTTTGTGTTAATATAATTCAAGGTTAGATTTATTGGATGAGCGCGTTCAGTCTCAATCTGTATTCGGCTAATCTTGTTCTTACTCGTCAATATAACACCTGGGATTGGCTCAATCCATTTGATTATTCTGCGGTACCGAGATTATTTGAGGCGGTTTTGAATATATTTTATTATATCTTGTTATCTGCAGAATAAAATTTGTATATTAATTGCGTTTGCTTGTTTATTTGTAATTCTCTTTTGACGTGCCTATAAGCTTTGTAGCGAATAAGTGACACGATGTTTGCATTGGTTTTATTCTATTTAAATTATGCCAAATACAATCATTACCTGAAATATTTAATCAAAAACACATTTTAATTCGAAATATCGTTTTCGAATCCTCATTAAGAATCAATGAAACACAATAAAATAACAACCCTTACGATACGATCGTAACGAAACCGCAATAAGCGTTTGCGATCTCCCGTAAAATGAGCTAAGCAATCAACTATCGAATATTTCTCAAGTCACCGCTACCGCGCGTGTTGGTGCAGAAATTTGCAATTTTTCCTCGCGTAAAATCTATTCCGGTGAAAAATGCATCGGGGCTGCTTTTGTCTTCTAACGGAAAAAGTCACGTACTATAGACAGTGATGGTTACCGAACGGTTATCGAGTAGCTGGCACACGCAGACCTCATAAAACTGGAACGTTTGGATATATTAGCGTTTTAAATTTGAATATGAATTTCGTTCGAAGTTAATAGGCACGTCTTGGTGGCCTGGTTATATGACGTGGTTTTATAATCTACACAGGTGGCATAACCAGCTTTTTCCTGTCCTTAAATAAATGTTTAGCTAATAAATTTGTAGAATTTCAGAAGCTCTCGTATTTCAAAAGTTTACATTAAGTAAAAAGTATAACCATTCCAGCTTCGGCTGGAGTCCAATAAAAATATCCCGATATATTATGTAAATATGAATTACAAACAGTGAGATATAATAAATAAAAATTGGATGATTTTAAAACGAAACATCACAACTCATTGAAGCGAGAATCATCTCATGACGTGCGCGTAAATGCAACCACAATTGTTTTAATAATTACAAAAAAAACCTCTTTTACAAAAAATGTGTGCGAACTTTTTTCAGGTTTGGCGGTCTCTCGATGAAAATAATATGTGAAAGACCAAATAAATAAACGAAATGCTTTTGAAATAAATAAATGGTTTTATTGTTGATCATTCATGTCCACATAAACTGCAAATGATTAAAGAACCAGTGATCGAATTAAGGAAGAAAGTTGGCCCGCATCAAGTGAAGGGTCTCAACTAAGAAACACGGTCATTATTATGCAATTTTCTTTTACAGCTAGCGTATGAATAAAATTATTTGCATACGAAGAGTCAGGTCTTGAATTTCTATAAGTCTGTGGCGTGACCAGCCACAAAGACATTCCGCAGACAGCCCGTCCTATACGGATTATGTTTCTCCATTTCCAATAGAACAAAAAATGTCTTAGAAGTTTTTGATGCCTCTTCTTTGCGTTTTCCAATATATTCCAGCATTTTACAAACTGCACTAGCGAGGATATTAAAATGGATGATGAGTTTTATTTCTCGGAACTCTCCAATTTGTAGTGGTCTGTAAAATAGAATTTTTGCTTTCATCGTTGATTTATCCGTTGTGAAAATTTTTATTCGCACTTTATAAAACTTGATTCGATACTATATCATGGGGCCGGTTCTCTGAATCGACTAAAATTAAATCATCAAGTGTTATGAGTTAGTTCGAAAGGGAAAGAAATAACACTCTATTATCGTAAACAATTACTTGGAGGCTCATAATCACCCACTTTACGAGGAACAGGATATTGAGCTGCCTAACTTTTGCGTCAACAAAGCAGTTTGATGTAGTTCGTCCAAGTTAGACAAGCAGAGGCTCCAATATTTATGACAACTTCCCCGCTTGAATACAAACATAAAGTTCAAAACTAGCTTAACCCTTTGGGAGAACTCTCATCTAGCCGGAAATCCGAACAATTTGGTAGGAATTGAACAGTTCTGTTTCAGTCTTAGTGTCCCAGTCACTTATTTAGTGCCGTAGCCGCTTCAAGCTCTGCGACTCGTGTTTGCAAGCACTTGGGAAGGAATCCATGTGACTCGACCACACTAATATTATTAACAACAGCACTTACGTAGTAAACTCTCTATGCACGCGTAACAACAAGTTATATGAAATCAGCTACTTGGCAGCAAAAGGCAACACGGTATACAAACACTTTTTTACGAGTATGTGTGAAACATTTCTTTAAATCTTTTCCTCAAAATGTATTAAACCTATTTTATAGGTAAAGCGCTATACGAAAAAATTAGACTTTCTGAGATAGTAAATATATTATGAAATCTAGTCTATTATGATTCTGAAATCTAGTCCTGTTTAAAACGCTCATAGTACCCGTTCATTAAAATCATAAAATTTAAAATGAGAGAAAAGATACGTGTATTGCTGCAAACAATTTATTTTCGTCAAAATCAAAGTTTCCAAATTATTTGACATGTATTACGCCAACGTTTTTTGTTGACAGACCTTCAGGAACAAGATAATATTATAATATTTTTTTGGTGAAAACTAAGTTATAAATATCGAAAGACTAAAGTCGACTGTAATAATAAAACAACAACGATGTCAGATATTTTATTGACAAAAACGAAAATTTAACGTCAATTATTTGGCTCTGTGTTACAACACTGCACGTGCCTGTGTCGACTGCCTCATAACAATTGTCGCTATGTAATGCTACTTTCGTTTTCGCTTCTTATCATACTTCTTAATTCCTAGTCTTGGTGCAAATCCTCTTGTTTTTTCTATGATTTCTTCTGGATCGTCATCCCCCCCTATCCTTAATTTCGATATTTCGGTTTTCCTAAAATTTCATTGAAAACCAAAATTACTGTTCGTTTTTTATTTTTATTTTTAAGCTATTGGTTCTTTAATATCTATTTAAATTTTATATACGCATCGCGTTCGCAAGCGCAAAGGAGTAAGAGAGCATGTTGCATTGCGTCTCGCTTTCACAAAAAGAATCTGTCCCTCAGAAAGTGTTATTTCGACTATTTACTGTAACATGCATGAAAATACAGTTACAATAAACCAAGATTTATTAAGAGTTCACGCCAATACCTACAGAATCAAAATGGTCTTTTCAAACATTAGCCTATATTTATATAAAAGTATAGTCTGGCGGAGTTTTTTTAATATTTCATCGTTTACTTACCAATCATGAAGTTTGGCACTTGGTTCCTCCTTTATTCTCAAAATAGTTTTAAGTTCAGGATCTATGTTTTTAGTGGTCCTCTGCAAAATCCTTCTTCTTTCATCGTTAGAGAAATCAGCGAACTGATTTGGCAAAACTTTCTGTTGAGTTTTATGTGATTGTGAATTTATTTTATTGATATACCTCAAAGTTTGTACAAAATTTTGGAACCTCTCATTATAGTCTTGTTCCGATTTAAATTTTCTATTATGTCGTTCTATAAATTTTTGATAAAGCTCAGGTGCTTTTTTCAAGTCGAATTGCATGTCATCATCAGCAAATGTCGGTAGAAGGAGGCATAACAAAAGTATTATTAGGCCGAACATATCACTCATGCTAAGGCATTTAATTTTCTACAGCCACTCGTCCATCTGTTAGTAATTCAGTGGTCACTGATTGAAACTAAACGTATGTGTGAGTGTCTGTGAGTGAAACGTTAGCGTGAAATTTCGATAAAAAATCAATCTTTGTGAATTACCATTTATAGCACAGACTGTTGTAAAATCTCGAACTGATTGTGAGGAGAATCTTTGGGGTTATCATAATTACCATGATAACACGCCCAAGGCTCCGTAGGTCGACCCTTACCATGTCGCGGGCTCCAGCGGTCGACGGGGACTGACCTGGACCCGCCCACAAAACCCTGGGATTAGTTGGCATTTTAATATATTTAACGAGATTTAAGACGGTCACGTGTATGTTAGATTACTTTACTATTTCCTCGGATTAACAATCCTTACACAACTTAATAAAATTATTATTTTTTGGGTAAAATGATTTTGATACAGATAAATGTTAGAATAAATCGTTATGAAATATTTTAAGGCCGCGGTTCAGGCTTATAAAAGTTTATTTAACCGTAAAGGCAAACTAGTCGTAGTGTTACCAACGAAATGGCAAATTCAATGTTATGGACGCAATTTAGTCTACACCAGGATTCGATCCCAATGACACTGAGGCATTCGCATTTGTAAAAGTCAATGAAATATCTCAAAGGCAATAGAAACGTACCCATCCGTTCTGTTCCGTCGTTGGTGGCTCACATCGGAGGATATTCGCCAAATAAATGGATATAAATGTATCGTCGTAAAGAGACTGAAGTCGCTCGACTATGACCGGAATACGTCCTCAAATATAGTGTAATATGTATTCCAAACCGTGTGATTTATAACATTGTTATGATCAATATTTTTTTCATGTATTCGAATGTTACGTTCTCGAATTATCAAATTTTCATACAACCTCTGTTCAGCTATTCAAAGAATATTCTCCGATTCCACAAATACATCACAAAGTAGTTTCTACTAAATGAGATTTATCAGTACCTAATACCTAAAATAAACCCGATAAAATATCTCGTGTCCAAACATCGCACTAATACACCGTTCCAGGAATCAGGTTCAAAACGATCCGACAAATACCAGTTAAATTCCTTCTCTAACAAAGTTCCAATCAAATCCACATATCGCCGAAAATACGGAGCGTACCTTTTGAAAGACATTACGTTTTACGAGTCGCTGAAACAGCTCTGTAAGTGCAGTTTTGGCGGGTCAGTGTGAGTGGTGACCACTTAATGGTCTGTGAGTACGTCCCCTTTCTTGTACCTGGGAGCTGGGAGCTGGGTACCGTGTCCCTAAGACTTGTTCGGTTTTTGGTTCGACTCCTCGTTACGCTAGCTCACGTCTTCGCTTTTAATACAGCGCACTGGGAATTGTTGACTTTACTAAATATACAGTGAGACGGTACTTGTACATGTTCGAATGTATGTTACTAGAATTTTAAGTAGGTAGTTTAAATTCTATAGGTGCTAGATGATATTTTTGTTCATAATGCTTTTCATCGTAAAAGTTTGAGGCACTAAAATTTTATTCAGGTGTAGAATGAAATGGAATAATAAATTTTGATTAAAACAATCCGAATGTCTTTTCATCATAATAAATAAAATTTTCAAATAACTTAATGGCCAAAATATATTATTTGATTAATGATCCTTAATCCTTACAAACAAAACGCGAACCCACATAACGAGATAGTGATTATCAAGTTGACGAAGGCCGAAGCTTATCACCGACTTGTATAAAACATTATTTTTATGGGTCCTTGCAAAATGGAAGTTGAATTACGAATTCTGGCTGCGGCGAAGGAACATTTACAAGATCTTTAGGTGGAACTTCGCTCGTTATCTGAAGAGTATCCCGGGTTGCCGGCTTACATGTCTTACCTAAGGTTCAAGGGGATTGGCCGCCGCCGAGATTAAAATCAGTGGCCGACGCTGAAACCGATACCATTATTCTAAAGAAAACCAGAGCTGTTACATTTAATTAGGTCATAATAAAATGTAATGTAAAATTTTGAGTTTTCGTTCTTTTGAAGTTGGCAAAATTTAATTTTCTTGATTGAATGTCTGCAGACGATATCTTTTGGAATTTTAATGGACACAAACTCTTGATGAAGTCTTGTCTTTGGTGTTTTAAAAAGATTCGCCGAAATTATAACTTTTTTTGAATTGATGTGTAAAAAGAAATTTTTAGACATTTCTACGCCTTTGCAAGTTAGGTAGGTCACGGGTAGACTTTGTCTGGGGGCATATTGCCACCACTTTTAGTGTAATACCTAGTTTTGGAAAAGAGACCTTTATCTATGCCTTAGTGCACCACTATGCAACAATATTGACTGGCCTGTTTGTCCAGCGATTAGTGACTACTTTACCAGAGGTCGGGTTCGATCCCCACAAAGGATAAACGTTTGTGTGATGGCAATAGCTATATTTATATTTAAAAAAAGAGCTATGTATACTTATATCTATTTAAGATGTCATACAAACATTCGTTATAAACAGTTTTCATTATTTCACCATACGATCCTGGAAATCGTTACAAAAACAAACATTGACAAAAATATACCTTAAGCTTTATCACGGATGGTCAATCATAAGTATGTTGAAGACCACTGAATGAAGACCCCTACTATTCGTAGTACCAAAAAATCAATAGACGAAAAGGAGCGCAATCTATCGTTTTGTCGACCGTTCCCTATCGCTAAGCGAAGACATGAGTGATGCGAGGTGAAACTACCTCGGAAAGTTTGTATTGCTTTCTTACCTTGTCTTTTGATTCGTATTATATCTATACGTATAAGTACAATTGGAGTGTCTGTATGTTATATTGAAATAGCAGACGGTACGATACATATACCAAAAAAAAAAACATTTTTTTTATTGTTTCTCTGTCTGTCTGTTCCTGCTTATTTCTGAAATTTTTGAACCAATATTCATGGAACTTTTATTGACAGGTAGCTGATGTGATAAGAAGTAATTTAGGCAACAGTAAAGAAACTTAATTTTTCTGTAAAATTTTACGCGAACGAAGTCGCAGGTACGCTAGTCGAACATATATTTTCTTTTATAAGCGACTGTGTGTTCCATTATCTGTTGAGCCTTTGGTATCATTTTTGGAAATGGTATATAAGCAGTTTATAGGGAATCGGAAAAGTACGAAAGGTCAAGATGATTTGTTGATAGAACTTATGTATATTGACGTATGGACTGGAGACATCACCAAACAAAGCGTTTCCTTATTTATGCTTAGTTCTGTAAATCTAGGCAATGGGTTTTGATACGGTTTTTTAGTAGACAAAATGTTTCAAAAATCAGGAAGAAGATTTATTTGTATCACATATCAGTATTGCAATTGTACAAAGCTAAAGTGGGTCGCTAGTTTTAAAATATTACTGACACAAAAATATGTTACCAAGTAATAACTCATTAAATATTAAAGGTATGAGAACAAACAAGTTTCGGACACAGAACACCGTGACCTTTTCACATTTATCTACATAACATCTGAGCCAGACATCTGCGTCGAGCTTTTAGTGGAAATCATTCCGTTTAACAAGAACATATATCGTCGGTGCACTATTTAGTCGTGAGGTATTAACTGTGCGGCAACCTAAAAGCTGTATATACCCGGTATACATATAATGTACGCGGTATACGCCATATAAGAGGTATACGCGATGTACGGCAACCTATGTGATATCCGCATAGAGACAAGGTTTTAGACTCTTAGTGTTAATTCAAGAGTTCGGTGATTAGTTGCTCTCTAAAATCCGGTAAACTTCAAAGAGCAGATTGGATTTGACTTGCATGTTAAGAATTAAAGTAGTGTTGCTTGGAATCTTCATGCTAATAATTCGATACATTCGCAAAATTACGGATTGAAAACGGAATCATTTTAAAATCGAAACAACGAATAGGTACATTTACGCACCAATGATGTAACTAAAAATTTAAAAATAGATCATTTGATTAGTTTTTCTTTTTGATAAAAAGTATATAATTAAAGTAAGGAACTCAAAAAACGACAAACAATTACTTCAAGGAAAATGGAATCGGATTTCACTGCTTGGTATTATTGCAAAGATTTCCAATTCGGGCCGATTGAAATCTGAAGATTTTAGGCTAATTCCGGACCAATTGTACTTGACCTTTTTATGTTAATGGTGGCAGTTCCAATACTTATTTATGGAAAGTGACATGAAGGTCAATAATGGATGAAAAGTTTAAGAATTTTATGAAATAACGGCAAAAGACAGCATTTGTGGTGATGACACATTTTACAGGCGGGATTATATTGTAATTAATGAAGTAAAAATGTACTTTCCAATTGTATGCTGATTCCATTAAACGAATTAGAAAAACCCATTACAAAATTATAAAGTCTTCCTCAACCGTATTCCTTAAATAGTTCGAAACTACGAAACAGAACGCGAAATATTTTCGCGTGTTTTTATTCACTAGAACGTTATTCCGCTTTCCTTTGTAGACAATGCGCTTTACAAGCAAGGCAATCTACCTAAATAATGACGTCTTTTCTTAAGTCCGTACAACCTCTGAAAGTACCTTTAAAAGCAAGTCGTATCTCGTTAGGTTCGCAGTAGCAGTCTGCATACAGTTTTATACCAAACTAGGTGTGAAAGTTCTTGTTTTTCTTTTACACGTCAGTTTCAAACTTTAACTTTACTTAGCCCGAACGTATGAAGGCTGCTTTAACTTTTATAGTCTCCGGGATATTACAGTCAAAATGTTGGAAGTTATGTAGTTTCTTTAGCAGTATAATAGAGACGAGAATTCGTTAGTCATTTAATAATTTATTGTTGGAACGTTGTACGTATTCAGAAGTCAAGCGTTTCAACGAGACAAATATATGAGTTGGAAATTTATCGTGGTACTGCGTACTTTGTTTTCATACTTTGATAATTGAATACTGATTTTAAGAAAACTGATGTCTCGTATTAACGAGGGCCGTAATGTTTCAGCGAAATTTTTTGTGTAGGTATATGATTTTCGTGCAATTCCATGCTATAATCAAAAGTATTTTTTTATACTACCAATCGTTAAAAAATATTTTATCGAAATACATTTTGTATTCAACCTCTATCGATAGTTGAAAAAATATTTGAAATTCGAACAGTAGTAGATTTTGTTCGTTTGTATCTACAATTAACAGCTAATTCTATCTAACCTAATGTAAGTTAAAAATGTAATTTAATTACTCGATATTTTTGTGCAAAAATTCGCTATTCATGTTTTCAAAATATCTCAGCACGAATGCATTAGCAAAGCATTTCGTATACAAATACAATTTAAACTCACTTTTTTGCAAACATAACAGCCAAGCTGTCGTTACTTAAATATGCAAGCTTAGCCACTTAATACTAATAGTCGTGTAATGTACTCAGTTAACCGACCTTATCTCTTTCAGCAACTTTTATGTGTATCTTAGAAATAATAATGTAAACCACATTACACGTTGGGCTCACAACATGAGCCTTCCCATTTGCATAAAGGAAATCTTTGTGCGTTAAAATGGTAAAAGAAAGTGAGAAAATGTTTCTATGCGACCGTTGTAAGTGCATCATAAATATGTCTATATTCTATGGAAATGGGATGTATTGTCAGGCGGAGTTCTTTTAGAATTATGTAGGGTGGTATGCCCCGTTTTTGTGTAAAATATGTTACTGCTGGCAATTTTCGGAGCGATAGCTTTTATGTGTAACCTTATTCTAAAATATGTGGGTATAAAAACTGTCTTTAGTATCTAACACTATCATTGATTACATTAACACTTTCAAGTAACTTAAAACCGTACGTCATTTATTTCAATCACATTGCTGATGTCATCTTTTGTTATAATATTTCTGCCTTGAAAACTGCTAGACAGAGCATTCGTAATCTACCGCAATAAGCATCACTGTAAATAAAAAACAAAAACGAATCTCTCAAACAAATCCTTCGTAAATCCCAAGCGTGAAACGTACTATGAAAATAGATGCCTACGTTCTGACATTACCGCACTGTCGACTCATTAACTTCCAAGTGAAAGCACCCGCCTTTGATAACTTTGCTTTTTATGAGTCCACCGCCACGATAATGCTAATGTAAACTTTAGTCACTGCCACTGTAATGGATAGCATATTAACGAGGATTTAGATACTCAAATTCGGCTTCTTAGCGTTGATTACGTAGAGGAGAGAAAAAAAAGCGAGAAAATTGAAAGAAGAATGTGTAGTGAATAAAAATTAGGCGTAAAAAGCTTGCGGTCGTCGCAAAACAAAAATCTGTCGAAATTATTGTGAAATAATAATTCATAACGTAATGCATTAGTTAGAATACAAATTCATAGACCATTATTACTCCAAATTGTACTTTAGTCACGCGCATTTTCGGGATCATCTGCCGAATGCCGGGTTCAACAGTAGTCCTTAATCATGAGAGAGGTTACGGTGTTGTTAAACGTGTATTTGAATTTGAAGTTATTACACAATTCCCTTAAGCCAGTTTTTCACATTATTATTCTGTTAACGCAGAAGCTGTCTGTAAGTTTATACACAGTACAATATTAGTAAATCCTTGCCATAACAGACACTCGCTAGTTGTACGTACTGATATTACACCAGTACCAATATAAAATATTATACTCGTAGCACACTGAGTTTATTCATAAACAAGACACACCAAACACGTACGTGGCTATATTTTAAGGAAAAGTTATAGTCAAAAGAGGGAAATTTTATTACACAGTTTGCCGGAGAAGTGTTAACTTTGTTATAAACTTATAGTGTGACAAAAAATAATGTGGATGGATGTTGAAAGCGAGGGTCGCCTCGATAAGGGCGGACCTTAGACCTGATGAATTCGCTTCGAGGATTAGCCCTTACAATATGAGCACAATTTCACAAGTGCCAAGGGTCTAAGGGTGACAAATGCTGTCGTGGAAGTCGCGCAATTTATTCGCGGTATCCTATCTCGTATATAGCCCGTAAGTATATTTTCTAATAAAAATGGTAATATGAAGCATTTTTAACGATGTTATTTTGTCGAGCGTGTTACAGACGCCACGCTTTGCCGCTGAATAAACATTTTAAAACAGATTAGTTTGTTCGAACCACGTACACTTTCTACTTCTTCATTTGCGTTACCTTAAATTCTGTCTGAAGACAACATGATAAACGGGCGGTAGTGGATACATTTTTCTCATTTATATTCTTTAAAAGTATTTTTGGCTAGAACAACATAATTTGTTCAGTTCACGGGGGAGTTTCTACAATAGCACTACTTTGTTGCTGACTAGAATAAGTTATAACACATTTGAGTACCTAAGTATCTGTATTTTCTGCGAAATACTTTTTTGTTTGTAAAACATTATGTAGGTTTATTATGTTTACGACAGCCGTATAAGTTTTGCCTAATACTAATGATGAAAATCACTTCTTTTTCTTTCTTTTTATTTGAATTATTGAACTTACTGAAAAGGCTACTTCCGTAAGGTTTTTTATATTATTTACAAGCCAATTTAAGTAATGCATTTTCCTCTAACAACATAATTAAAGAAACCACACAGCAACTTATACTTTGTCTAAACCAAATTGATCATGTTAACATCTGGATTATAAATATAAACATCTGTTTGTATATTCCGATAACGCTAGCGATATTCATTGGAAAATTGTTCAGCCTGTACGCCTTCTGGGCCTACCTACACTTCAAACAAATCTATCGTAGCTGTGGAAGCGAGATGCCACTCTACATTGTGTATAACGCCGTCTCTTTTCCACAACAGCGATAATTTTACTTTAAGAGTTAGTGGTAGGTTTCCAGTACTGCAGACAAAAAAAGCAAATATACGTAATAGGGTTGTTGGATCGCGGCGTGTTTTTGCACCCCCCGAGACCGGCTGGCTGTTGATCTAATTTGTCGATGTCCGTGAAGTTGGGGGAGCCTGACCGAAGGTTTAATTGATTAAGAAAATTTTACGTAAATATTTTGTTATTGTTTTTTTCCGAAGATGATATGGCTTTATTATGGTTTTTGACGCTTAAAGACGTTTTTCAATTTGAATTATCTTCGTGACTTTTCTTCGTAAAACGAATGTATGTTTAATTTTATTTTAAGTTATTACTCTATAAAGTTTCATCAATATATTGAGAGATTTTGACATTATAGAGCAATTAACATCCCAAACATTCCATTCATCACTACTCAGATTCATCTACCAAAACTTCATACCACATTACCATATCGTATCTAACTGTTACAAGAGCTAGAAAGCTGTTTTAACAGTACCTACTCCTAAGTGCATAGCCTACATCTCGGGCTAATTTCATCAGCCTATATAGGTCACGTGATCCCCGCGGTTTCGGTTAGTCCGATCAAGGTAAATGTCTCTATGCAATCTTGTTTGTTACCCTCATTAACTATTTACATGATTGTGGTTAAATTTTGGAACGCACCATATAATAAGGGTTTATGTTAAGATGTTGAGGGTTATTGGTATTTTAAGGTTACCTTCCCATCACTGTTGCGATCTGACTATAAACACTGTATGAAGTCTTCATATAAACGGACGCGAGTTATGTCAACGCTATCGAATCGTGGCATGTCCGTAGCATTATACAGTCT
The DNA here is from genome assembly GCA_941860345.1 of Chrysodeixis includens. Classification (NCBI taxonomy): domain Eukaryota; kingdom Metazoa; phylum Arthropoda; class Insecta; order Lepidoptera; family Noctuidae; genus Chrysodeixis; species Chrysodeixis includens. Next base: position 5,634,427 of record OW796097.1, read on the forward strand.
CGAGCGTGTCAAAGTGACGAAACGAAGGTGTATTGTTGCAGTAGTTAAAATGCTGTAGGTGGACAGCCTTATCGCTGTAACGTAGCGCGCAGCTATATTTAACTGTAAGCTGTAATTATACTCTGCCATAAGTGGTGTTAGGTATGTGAAGAGAAACTTACATGTAAATATTTGTACATTTCACTGATTCTGTGAAATCAAATCAAATCAATTTCACTAGTGACCAAATAAAACAAGCGTTAGCAAAAGTCAGAAACCAAATCAAACGAATCTCTCAACAATTTTAATTGGCATTGTCAGTGAATTAATGAAATTTCTGACCGTAATCCTGCAGTTGATCGACAGACAGATAAGGACAGACAAAAAGACCTTCGGGAATCAGTTTTTGCCGCGTACGCAGTATCTCGAAAAAAGCCGAAGTAATTAAAACAAGCCAATCTGAACGTGGAGACGACATGTTAATTAACAGCGCCAGTAATAATCAATTAAGTGCCTCTTTAGCACAATTAAAATTAGCTTTGTACTTGGCAACAGTAATTAATAGGCTCCTTTTTCCAACGCTCGCAAACGTTCGCGTTGCCTATAATTTAAATATTTTGCATCAGTGAAACGATTACCTGTTAATCGAAAATAAGGTTGTATCAATTTGGCGACTTCATGTATTTTGTGAACCTTGTTCGTAACCTAAATAAATCAAATAGAAGTGAAATATGATTTGAATCACAATGCGAACATTAACATACAGCACTTTACTGAGAATTACGGAAATTTGCTTTTGTTACAATGTTGCATGAATATTAGAGGCCTAATGTTAACCCAGAAGCGTTTACAAAAACAAGTACGAGAAAGTACAAATTTAATAGGAATTCCAATGAAAATATGAATGGATTTTGTACTGCTATTAGTTTGAAGCTTGACTTTAGGAATTTCAATTTGTATAACTGGAATTACCAGTCTTATTAATAACGGTTTTAGCCTGTTTTGTATTTTCCGAAAATTCAAATCATAAACTGGGAAAGTACCTACACAATTCACTATTCATTTATGAGTATTGTTTAGTATTTGAGTCAGTTCATTGAATAGGCAAGTTTATTAGTACAAATTTAGTAAACAAACATAATTATTATGTGTTATGTTCGGCTAGTGTCGAAAGCTCGACGTTGTGGTCTAAAGTTGCTTGTTGAATGAGGCTATACGAAATATATTCGAATAGAAGGTCATTGAACATTGACAGACAAGGAATTTCTGTAGTTTGGTTGTGGTCTTCGGAACGAAACAATTTGTTGAAATCAATTTTCTTTGTCCAAATGTTTTTATTTCTTATAAAAGGTATGAAACATCGTTTGAATACGGTCTATTTTTCCCAATTAGCAACAAATAATGCAGTTTCCAAGAACTACTAAAGGGAAAATACAATAAAGAGACATCGACGTACAACGGCAAAACAATGAGATGAAACAAATGTTAGGATCGCGCACGAGATGAAGCGAAATGATGGAACGACTACCATTTACGTCGCTCGTATGAAAAATATTTCTACTGATCTTGTTTACATTGACACAGTAATCCGTTTCGGGTGTAGGACGCCCGTTTTTACGCTTTGCCGAGCAGATGTGGCTCAGGACTGGCTCTAAATTACGACGCCAATTTATAATATTACGAGCGTCCTGACGACGTGTGGCTGACTAAGTTCCGGAGTTTACAAATACGGGGACAACGTGTGAAATTATGTGCTTCACGAACGTTTGTGAAGGTTCGGGTCGCTAATTATCGTGTTTCGAGTTTTATGTTTTACTCGAATGTTGGATGGGTGGATTTGGGAAAGTTTTTATGTATCGCGTTAGGAAATTTATGGTACAGATTATTGGGTTTTGATATAAGTTCGTTTTGGTCGGTTTAGGCATGTGCTGTGGTTTGTCGTGCGTTTCCACCGAGTTAAATAAAAGTAAAATATTTTTGCTCTGTTAGTGATAAGATTCCACTACCTACTTATTGTAATTTTCAAGGAAAATTAACACAATGAGTACTGGTAATAACTTTGTAAGGATTTTCAACGGAAAATTTGCTGGTTTCCGTTATGCCCGTTTATGACTTTGTATGTTTTATAAAGTCAGCTGAACCCGTCGCCACCCCTGCCGCCCTGCAGTTACGTCAGCGTTGTTGTCTCCTGTCACTTGCAGTGGCAGTGGTTATGTAAGAGGATCTATCTGGAAAATGTCGACTGTCTCAATCTCTTAAATAGAACGAAAGGTTGCTTTTATAAAACTGACTCTAATAATGTTTGAGAGTCAAAAGTATGTCAAATACTTATTTAGGGTGAATGTTTCCTTGAAGGTTCTACCAAATGAACGACAAATAAAAGGAAACTACAAAAAAAATTGGTCACGAAAAAACAAAAATTATTCAAAATAAAATAAACAAATAACTAAAAATTGCAATAAAATATTTCAGAAATACATTTTCTTCCTCGGTCATTTTTACAAGCATTACGAACTGAAATACAATTTTGATATTCATCGGAACAGCGCTTTTCGACAGCCCGCTTTAACTTCACACGTTGTGCCAGTGCAGCAGCGCACAAAGTAATCCATAAAGTCACTTTTGTTGGAAACCATCACTCAGTGACAGCCCTACATTTATACGTAAAAAACGGGACGCTGGAATCAAAATCCTCTTATCGGCCAGAAGCATAAAGCTTAAAATTGAAATTTAATAACTATACGTGGGGCAATCCTGACGTTTTTGAAACCGTCCCATACTGCCCGTGCATTTGCGTGCATATGGAAAATCAATTGGTATAATACTTCTCTTCAATACGTTTAATTGAATTCCTTTCATGGAATTATAAATTGCTGGCATTCAAGATATGCGTGGACTGTTAATTAATTAAACTTACATTTTAACTATTTATTGGTTGAGTTGTAAAGAGGACTCATTTCATGTGATTGGACTTGACACTACACCACATGAATGTACCGTATATAATAGTGAAATTATGATATTGGTGATCAGTTTTAAGTCTCGGGCGCTCAAATGCTGCAGTAAAACTGTATTGAGACAGTAAATAAACGCGTTTTTAGACTGAATTTACTGTTCAATCCTCTAAAAGTAAAATATTTTCAATTCTTTCATAATGTGAGTGTCTTTATGGAAATATTACAATTAGTATGAAAGACTAAGAATGTAGAACTACGACTTCTTCAAATAAATAAAGCTTCGAAAAAATAACTTTCCCGATACTGAACAGCGCTTGCTTTAGTCTCTGAACCAGACTTGTACGTTAACTGTCAATCAACCATTTTACGCTACATTGAAAGATATATAAGTTAGGCATCACAAGGCAGACATCTATTTTTAATGACACAAACTGGGACGTACCCCTTTGTATGAAGAATTCAAATAGCCTACCACCACATCATAAAGTAATATTATTGCAATTGAGGAAGAGAGACGCCGCTATACGCCATGTAGTGCGCTGTCACGCTCCCACAACTTCAATAAGGCGGTAGAACCCCGGATGGCCAGAAATATAAGAACGAAATCGGCGAACTATAACATGTTTCGTCCATATTTCTAGTAGCGACGTGTCTTGTAAAATATTGCCTATTTTAAAACCAAGTAGTTGAATGTATCGTTTTATTAAAAACTAGATTTTGCCCGCTGTTCAAGTTCGATGATAAATTACTGTAATTTTTTATTCGGAATACATTTTATATTCTCATAAAATAATGTTTGCTTTTTTGTATTGTAACGACTGTTATTTCATACTAATGATACTAATTCAGATAGACTCTGTTTTTATTAACAATAGGTGCAGTCGAATTAACTCAGCAGTCATAATTGTACGTCAATTATTATTGAGCTATCGCGAGCTATTCGTTTGTTTAAATACGAATATTTACATTGAACTGTGAATACCGGAGATATCTGTACGCCTTTGGGAATAACAGTAGTGACATGCGTACTGAAATAAGCTAGTAAATCTAGTGAATGGAGAGTTCATTTAAAAAGAGTATATATCAAATCAATTCCATTTATCAAGAATTCAAATAAAATACTCATATTGACGTAAGCCACTCGTGCATCAAAAAATATAATAAAATGTTGTCAGTATATAGATTTGACCTTAATTGGTTTTCAATTTCGATCGAGATGTGTGCAAAGTGAACTGGTTTTGCTATGTTTTTGTGTTTTTTTTTAGATTTATTTTATTAAACATCGATGCTTGCTTCAAGGAGTTTAAGGTGTCATATACAACGTTGATAAAAGCGAGAGGCATTAAATGAAACCACATATTCTGTATATCATTATAAGGCTACACAACAAAAATCAAATCAATGTAAGCAATATTTTTTAATAACTTTCGTGAGGATGATTCATACTTAAAACGTTATAACGGTTTACTCACGCGTATTTATCGGGATAGCCCGACTAGTTTCGGACCCAACCGGAGCCAACTAGATAACTATGCCTATAAAACTTAGTCACCTAATCAGGAAGATACAGCATGTTCAAACTAAAAAAAAACTAAAAAAATATCCTGTGACTAAACTATTGCTTACATTGATTTGATTTTTGTTGTGTAGCCTTATAATGATATACAGAATATGTGGTTTCATTTAATGCCTCTCGCTTTTATCAACGTTGTATGTAAGGTGCTTAGTTGCAGTTTCTAAACATTAAAACATGCACAAAGACACCAATTATGTAACATAAGACGAAAGCAAATTCTACGCGTTTGTTGCATCGTTTGCCAAAAACGTAGGTAACCAAAAGACTTGACAATCAGGTTCACTTTTGCCTTCAACGGAACGTTTAATTTTTGGTACATTTTTGAAAGCGCCGCTTCAAAACTAGGATGCACAAAGATTTAAAAAGAAGAAAAACAAAATAGGTCACCGCAATGGATCTTTTCATGGAGTACGTGGATTATTATAGAGTGTAAATGGAGAGGTATTCCCGAGACTGTTGCTATTCGCTAGTCCACGTGGTTTAATATGAATGGAACCTTTTAAGTGAAGAGGAAGCGAGATAGTGAACTTCCAAACTTGGTATCTTTATTTTAGCTTGTTTTACACGGATACATGGCTTATTACTTATCAGATTTGTATATTATTTGCATGTAGTCTCTGATTTTCTTATATCAAATGTTATGCGTACCTGTTATTTGCATGGTTACTGTAATGCGATAATTTTGTTGATGTTATTTTAATTTAATTTGTGGGTGACTGTACTGTTGGTGTTCTTATTATAAACTAAATAGATATGTAAATAGTTTGAGGTTCATTTAAATTAATAAACTTCTTGTCAAAGATACTTTCTACTAGCCAATCAATTAAGAAGTATCTAGTGTCTAGTGCGATTATTAAAAAGTACAAATTATGTCAATAATTGGATAATAAGTACACGGAATAAAAACGATTACGTATTGTGATTACATGTAGCAAAAATGATTACTTAATTTAAAACCCAAGATTTACAAAACAAAACACTACTTAAAACCGTTTCAATGCACCTGTCGTAAATACTCGTATTTTATTTTTAGCCATCCAAACAGGAAAACGACTGTTAAATTATTTAATTAAAAGGATGGAAAATAAGTCTAAATATTTTCATTGTATTGTAAAATAAAATAGGTCGGATAAGGCATTCATTTGTATGTGCTCCAAGAAAATGTCGTGTTAAATTCATATTACCTACCTATGCGGAAGGATGTGACAGATTGCTACAAGGGATGTTACAAATGCGACTTACGAGTCACAATACATATGTATTAAGGTGTTGTTATGTTATTCGATTATGTTTATCATATAACGTGTTTGTTTTTTAGGTGTTGTGTGTTCAGTGTAGTCACTTGACAAGCTTGTGATTAGAAGTTTAGTCTCTTCCATGTCAGATACAAACTTTTTAAAGGTATTTTTGACTGCAAAGGAGGTCCCTGCGTAAAATTTACTGTAAAACCTCTTCTGAAGAGCTAAAATCATCATGGTTTTTTTATTTAAACTTAAAAAACATGGAATTTAGATTACAATACTGATCTCTTTATCCATTTAATCGCGAAACCCTATTAGACTTCTGGACAACGGATGAAGTAAAATTGCCTGATTAAACAAAGATGATATTTCCGAAATTGTTATTACGGGCAATACTATAACCTCATTTTCAACCAATTATCTAGACAGGCTAAATTTAATAAGGGCTTACGGATACCTTGAACTTGAGATACGTAAAATCCTAACTTATCTCAAGCCAACCTTAAGACAAGGGTGTGTACAAAATATCACGTTTCAAGCCGCCGCGGTTTGGACTAGGCGTTGATTAATGACGATCCTTTGTTTTTAATTAAGAAAAAAATGTAACAGCGAAGATTTTAAGCTTTTTCTAATTTCTTAAAAACATTACCCTCCTTTCTGTGGCAGTCGGGTAAAAAGAGAAGGTTAAAGAATTTGTTTATTGTTTTGGCATATGCACAAATTCAGCAGACTACCCTTAGACTTGATATTATTTACTAATAATGTAAATTTTAGGGTATTGTTATTCTCTGCTCTCCTCACGAAGGAATCTAGATTGACTCATATCCGTACAAAGCATCAGATAGGTGTTGTTACCAATTTTAACAAACTGTATTCCCAACTTTCCAACTAGCGCACGGAATATAATATGGATGGGAATTTTAAAAATGTAAGTTTGTTCTGTGTTATTGTGATTGCTTTACTTGGTTCGGTTGTTGAAAACTAAAGTTTTAACTTAGTTTCGAAATTGTGTAATTATGTTTCACAAGCTTATTGAATGTAGAACATTTAACTCCAATGTATTATTATGCATTGTTGTCCTGGTAAATGTTTATTTTATGTGTAATAAGGTTACGGAATAAAATAATAAAATTTGGGAGATCTGGATTTTGATAAAATTTGTATGTAGGTATATATGGCACAGGAAAAATTTCGGGGCGAAACTAGTCAACAGTTATAAGATATTATTTTGCTTTAGATCATCATCTTCCTGCCCTTATCCCATTTCACTTGGGGTCGGCGCAACACGTCTTCTAGACGTGTTGCTTAAAGATTTGGCTATGGTTTTATAGTCGGCCGCCTGCCTGACACTAACCCTCTTTGGGAATGCGTTTGTTGATGGCTTACCCGCCAGCATTCGGGTGACCCAAGGTGCTTGGTACAGTGCCCTGGGTCTTAAGGTCCATTAGTCGCCTTTTACGACACCCAGTGGAGGATATGGGGTGGTGCTATTCTTTATATCCGGACACCACACGGAGATTATTTTGCTTTAGATCATCACATGGTATTGTTAGGTGTTAGAATAGGTCTCATGTGGCCACAACCAAACCCATGTTAGAATATGCAGTGTCAAATTGGCTTTGAAACAAACAAATGAAATTCGAATTGGAAAAATGCACCGCAGTTTGTGTGAAACACTTTTTTGATAGTTTACAGTTCAACTGTCGTTATTTGCTTGTTAAATACGAATAGCGTAAATTAACTTGCACGTATATCATGACTACGTATCTATCAATATTTAGGACCAATTTTAACTGTTTTTTTTTTTCAAATACTGTGTTTTGATTGAAGCTTTATTAAAGTGATTTTCTTGTAATGTTGTACTTTCTCATTATAATAAGTTTACTTAATAGGGCAAGGATCAATGCGACCACGCTTTCCGACTTTAAAAATCATAGTTTGATCACAACATGTCAACAAATTAATAAGTGAAAAACATACCATACTAAAAAGTAAGACATTGACAAAATAATATTAATCCTTATTTCGAGTCTAAACTACTGTAAGATCTTAAAAACCAAAATTTGTTCTATAAAATCGGCACAAACCTTAAAACTAAAGATACAAACTTTTCGCCTTTACCAAAAGGCGTTGATACACTAGACATGAATATATTTCTATTTGAGCTACATAATATGAGGCGAGTACTTCAACTGGCAAAGGTAAACTTCACCAACATAGTAGTGGTTGAAGTTTCCTTTCATCTTCTCACGTGAGAAGGAACATTCGACTGAGTGAAATAAGATGGCTGTCTTCAAACTATATTCTTGTTTATTCGGATGTTGTGTTATTTGTAGCTATAGCTATATATTCTTACCGCTCTTGCTAATTATCAATGGTGTGCACAATTATTTTTACAATATATCTATGAATATTTTTAAAATCAAAAGAGAAAATTGTTAATTGGCATAGGATTTTTTTGTAAACCAACATGTAGTAATACGCGATTTTATTTTAATGATGCCACGACTCAAACATGACGTAATTAAAATCAAATACTACACACTCATGTTGACTTTTCATCAAAACTAAAAAATGGAAAACCTAAACAATAACATCACACACAAACATAAACAGAACGTCACAATATTCTGCAAAACTCCAACCTAACACAAATATTGTGAGCGATAGATCCCGTATAGAAGCAATCATTTATCTCCACACATTCGAACCGGCATCCAATTCGCAGTTAAAAAAACAAGTGACAACCCAAATTGACCCATAGAAAAAAATAACACATAACCGGCCAAGTGCGAGTCGAACTCGTGCACAAAGGGTTCCGTACTTTCATCTACACACAGCGAATCTTTGAAACGTCTACCTGTAACCATTTTTAACATTGAGCAAAAAGATACGAAAAATCACGTTTATTGTTTTTAGACCTAAGTGGGTCTAAAAACAATACAACAACAACAACCTTTTTTTTCATTTTTTGTGTTTGTTGTAATAGCGGCAACGGATATACATCATTTGTAAAAAAAACATATTTCTAACTCTCACGGTTTATGAGATACAGCCTGGAGACAGACAGACAGACAGACGGACAGACAAATGGACAGGCAGACGGACAGACAGATGGACAGACAGACAGAAAGACAGAGTCTTAGTAATAGGCGTCCGTTTTACCCTTTGAGTACGGAACCCTAAAACAAGTGACAACCCAAATTGACCCATAGAAAAAAATAACACAAAAACGAATGAGTAAAGTTAAAGTTTTCGCAATCTTACTCGCATCGGTAATGCTCGGCAAACACATTAGATCTACCCTACGGAAACCGCCGAGCGCACTCCAGTCGCCCCGAATTCTTAAGGAGCCGATTCCAAGGGTTACTAAAGGGTCAAGGAGAACTATTTAAGTTTCAAAGTGGACTTTAGAAAATGGGATGACCAATTGACTAATGACGGTATGTGGAGATTTTGTTACAAGACATAAGTACTCGTAGTGTAATCAAGAATACAATGGAGTTAAGACAGTTGTTGTTTTCAAATTGTTACGAATGTGCTGTGACTTTTTCATACCAAAAAATATTTGTAAAATGCTGGCCGATAAATTTCCCAAACGTGAGCAAAAGCTACACATAAAGAGAAGGATTGTACATTGATCTCCGTGTTTGCTTTCTCATACTTCCTGAATATCCAAATAAAACCGGCCAAGTGCGAGTTGGACTCGCGCACGAAGGGTTCTGTGCTATTATCTATAACAGAAAATCACGTTTGTTGTAGGTATACATTTTTTTTTATCTGGTAATCTACCTGTTTATTACGATTGAGTAGACATTGCTTAAAAATTACGTTTGTTAGACCTCCTTAATATTTTTAGTATTTGTTGTTATAATGGCAACGGAAAAACATAATCAGCTTTCTAGTTATCATAGTTTATGAGATACAGCCTGGAGACAGACAGACAGACAGCGGAGGCTAAGTAAAAGGGTTCCATTTTACCCTTTAGGTACGGAACCCTAATGCTCACTGAAAAACAGTAAACGAAAACATCATCACAAAATAAGGTTTTCAAACTATAAATCTGGCATCGCCAATGTACTCAATATAGTTTGAAAAAATAAAGGGAATTTAAAATAATAATTAAGGCATCTCTCGAGGGGTCGATTCCATTTAATTTCTGCTTTTGTCTGGTTTCAATTTAAATTAATCTTCTCCTTGCAGACATCAGCTAGATATTCTATTCACAAATAAAAAAATCCAATTCGACGCGAGGGACTGCATTTAAATCTAGAAAAACTTTCTTAATTTTACTAAAAACCATATTTAGACTCCAACTCTCGGTTCTAATTTCAATTTCCAAGCACAAAAACTTTATTCGAACGAATAAAAAAGTTTGCAATTGCTAAACATGGAATTTTTCGCTTGATCTCGGTACGATTTACATTTTTAGAAGCCGCAATGCTGTGCTACCCGAGTCGTTACGTTACCGTATCAGTCCCAATGCGCTATTGTGGCCAGATACTTACAAAAAGCCTTATTCTGTCTCAGAATCAAAGTAATACAGTATACGCTAATTTGAGGCATTTTATTCCGAAATTTGCAGGGTTTCATGCTATTACTTTGATTGCCATGATAATGCAAACGTTATGAATTTAAAAATTTAAGCAATCTATTTGCAACGTTAATAAAGCTTTTCACGTCTGAACTAAGTTTAAAAATTAACGCGCTCTTTGTTCCATTCGATTGTTTTTTTTTTTTATAAAACTATACTCCTAAAACCTTTAACACTTCTGATTAAAGAGTTGTAACATAAAACATACATAGTAATACATGGATCAATAAATTGATAAAAAAAGTTCATCCTAAAACCTCTTTATAAACTTATGTTGTACTTAATCCTCAAGTAATGATATTATAACCAATGCGGGTATCTGGAACCCTCACTTATCTCCTACAGGAAAAGGGCCACTGTGTTACTTTGAAAACAGAAGCAGCATTGATATCTTTAATTTTAATACAATGCGGAATCGTTTTGTGTACCTTTTTACCTGAAGGCCTACCACCGTCTCTGAAAGCAATATTATTACTGCTGTGGAAGCGTGACACCGCTCTACACAACGTAGAGTGGCATCTCTCTTCCACAAATGCTATAATATACCTTAAGAGATGGTGTTCCCCCAGCCTGACTCGTACCTAAATACGGTCCGGCGATTTTCTTTTTCCTTTCCGATTCTTTTTGTTATTTTTTGCTTCATAGTTCCTATTACATTTAAATATTTTAAAGGTAAACTTTTTTGTTACGTTCACAAGCTGGTTTTTCTTTAATATTTTATCAGTAGTGGTTGCCCGTGAATGCTGTTATACGTTTTGATTTGTTATGCACAAAGTATCTGTTCAAATATTGGAGGGGAATTCGATGACGATACCAATATTTTCGGGGGCCTTTAACCACCCCTTAAAGAAATATTATTGCAGTAGTGGAAAAGAGACGCCGCTCTGCGCCGTGTGAAGCACTATCTCGCTTCCGCAATTGCAATAATATTACTTGCGGAAGTAGCGGCAGGCCTTCAGAGTACGTATTGTCGATAAAGTACAACGTTTTTGTAGTTAATTGATTGATAAAATAACATGGAATGCTTTCACAAAATATATCCCTCTATATTTAATTAAACTGACTCAATCATAGTTCGAAAACTGAAATTTCAAAGTTCCACGATTGGTTCAATCTCAGAACACGTGTAACTGTGAATGTTGGGTTTGAAAACTTATTTTAAAGTAAAGAAAACGAAACAATGTAATATAATATTCAAAAGGTAGATTGTCCATACATTTACTAAGCTCTTTCGATAACATTGTTTAATAATGATATAACGTATGCCTAAGAACATCGACGTATTAGCCTAAGAGAGATTAACAGCTTAAATTTTATAGCTAATAACTTAAAAATAATCACTTAAATTTCCACGTTTAAATACATATCTGTAACGTGCTCGTAACCATAAAATCCAACACCACTACCTTGTTTTTACTGCACGTAGCAATAAAACACGTAGAGATGAAACATCCTTTCACAATAAAATATTTCATCATGTTTTATAAATAAAGTGCCGGTCCGAAATTAAATTCATTATTTTGCACTGAGTGGCATCTGTAAGTGCTCAATTCGTCATTTATGTCAAATATTTGGTGCTAGGTCATCCAACGAGCCATTTATAAAGTGGAATACAAGGGTGGCGTATTGTCCGTATGTCATTTATCGATCGGTAAATTTCCGTTCTAGTTCTAGCTATTGCACCGCAGATATTAGAATATGTTTTGTCTATTTGCCGGGCTTTTGTTTTGAGTACAATGATAGCTGAGATTATATCTAATGTATTGCTGTAAGGAAAATTACTGTGCATTTGATTTTGGACTATAATTTAACCCATAAAAGCATTATTGCTTTATTATACAACTAGCTGTTGCCCGCGATTTCGTTCGCGAAAAGGGATGGAACATAGATAGTAGCCACATTCTCAGACCTACTAAATGCATGTACAAAATTGCAAGATGCAATTGCATGAGCATTCAGTAGGTCTGAGAATATTTTTCTCGCGAACGAAGTCGCGGGCAACAGCTAGTTTTATATATAAGACACAAATTACGTTTAATATTACAGCTCGCAAATACCGCCTTATAGTTAAGTATTGTACTTTCTACCCATGTACCCATTTCCTATACCAACGATTCGACGTGGTGAAGTAGGTTTCATGAGATTTCATTTACAGAAGTTTTAAATTCGTTTCGTTCAACGCGTTTGACTCGTTTCTGTAAAAGAAAGCATGAATGACTTAAATAAATTTTCTCCACACAAAAGTAAAGAATTTTTCAAATTAATTAATATTATTATATATTTGGTTTTGCAGTGCCAATTAAAGTCATAGCAGCCTGATACAGCCTTGTGTGTAAAAGAACGACGGACAGTAAAATGTTGCCTAGAGGTAGTTATCAAAAAAAAAATTGAGAAAAGAATTTGCAAAACACAAAAAACTACCCACCGGGGATTCCCGTACCGGGAATCGAACCCGAGCCTCCTGGGTGAAAGCCAGGTATCCTAGCCACTAGACCATACGGGATTGTACTGAATAAGTGAAATTAGTGGTATGCTTGCTACTGCAAAGTTGTACTATTTTAATAATGAATGTACACGTTTTTGGTTCAATTTTACTAAATTTCATAGGGTCTATAGATTAAAAATAATAATATTTTGGTTTCCGACTATTTTTATCTTATTTGTTTTTTATTAAATTGCATATAATTTTAACACAAAATAGAGACTTAAAGGCATTCCCGAATCCCTTGAAGAAATAAAAAGTATTAGTTGATCTCCTTCCCTCCACTTACCAAAAAAAGTATATATTTGAAATAGTATGCGTGAACAAACATAAAAAAACACTAACACCAACTAATTGAGTAACTCCTCCTTTTTTAGAAGTCGGTTAAAAACACAGTTTGCAAAACCTACCGTAAAAAACTCACGAACATCTTCTGAAAAATAAACCTTTCCAAAAGCAGTTAACCTTCAGACCAAGCGGGCATTATCATACATACACTAGCCGAAGAACTTCATGACTGCAGTGGAGTCTTAGAACAAAGTTCAGTAACGGTAAAAAGGTAAGTTAGATAAATAAAACTAGTTTGTAGAATGCTCCAGAATGATGCATGCTTCGAAAACTTCTGGCCGGGAAAACTAATTTAAAGTTTGGAGGGCAGCGTTATTTATTTGCATGCGAGTTAGTGTCTCGCTATTTAATTTCATAAGGATTTTCTAAATGTTTTTGTTTCATTATTTTCGTTTGCACGTGTTCGCTCTGATCTGAATTTTAAATACTTTGTTGTTAGCAATTTAATGTTTGTTCAAAACTGTTTATTTGGACTGACGTAGTTATATAAATGTGTTTTTTGTTGTTTGTTTCAGAGCACTGAATTCTGAGTATTACTCGATAATTCTGCGGTGTTGTTTCGTTTCAGCTTAGTAAAGGGTTTATGGAATTTTGATTTAAATACATCAACAATACTAGCTAGCTTTCTGTATAAGCTCGCCGGCACTATCCCTTGTGTGAACTACCTTGTTTACAAATTAATGCGCACTAATTAAATACCTACAATCTACATGATATCAAATAGAACTTGCAAGTCTCGGTTTCTGAACTACCAAGTGGAGCAGTATAAGGCGAGGCAAGTACAAGACAAACGAAACTCAAGTAATTAGTGCAAGCGATCTGTCATGGCGTCACACGAAGCACGTTTATCTTCGCCTCTTAGTTCTATAGACGATATAAACTAGGCTCCCGGACAACTAGATAGGCATCTACTTGCAGATCTGTGTTTACGAATTAAGTTTGTCAAATGGGAAGAAATGTCTAAAATACCTACAATACTAGTCTAAACATAGTAACGAAATAGTTGCTATTGTAACGGACTATAATTTTTAACAGAATATCCGCATGGTTGTTGCAATACGGGTGCATAAACAAGTTTTTTTTTTGAGCAAATACAACGTTGATAAAAGCGAGAGGCATTAAATGAAACCACATATTCTGTATATCATTATAAGGCTACACAACAAAAATCAAATCAATGTAAGCAATATTTTTATAATAACTTTCGTGAGGATGATTCATACTTAAAACGTTATAACGGTTTACTCACGCGTATTTATCGGGATAGCCCGACTAGTTTCGGACCCAACCGGAGCCAACTAGATAACTATGCCTATAAAACTTAGTCACCTAATCAGGAAGATACAGCATGTTCAAACTAAAAAAAAACTAAAAAAATATCCTGTGACTAAACTATTGCTTACATTGATTTGATTTTTGTTGTGTAGCCTTATAATGATATACAGAATATGTGGTTTCATTTAATGCCTCTCGCTTTTATCAACGTTGTATAAGTCTGGGTCATTGTCACTTGTAGCGATTATTTCCTCCAGGTTCAGGTAATTAAAGTAATGAAATAAAATAACTTACATTCTTACAAAAACCTTGAAAACAATGAACTTCAATTTTGGACAACTGTGGAAAAAATTAAGTCGTAGCTGATAAATATCATCGTCACAATACAATTATTCTATATCTAAATAATATTATAATCTAAAGGTCGGCTTATAAATTGAAACGAAAGTTTAATCCAGGCTAAAAATACTACTTAAACAGTAGAACAAAAAAAGAGTTGACAGCCAATTGTTTTTTGCCGAATGAGTTTCTTAATTTTCATTTTTAGTTTTAAGGTTTAAAAATACTTTTATAATTAAACCATCATTGACGTTTGTAATTAGAAAAGTGTCAGTATGTTCTGAATCTCTGTGAAAGGTCGTTTAAAAGTTTTCAATTAAGTAAGTATCGAATGTCGGATCGGGAAAAAGTTAATCGAAGTTTTCAACTCGTTGCTCAGTTACAGAAAGTAATGTTGACTCTTTTGTTTAAAGATATTGAAACGTGGTTGGACCGTTGTTTAAAAATATGTGGAATGAGAATGTATGGGTGTGTGATGAGTTTCAAAAATAACTGCATTTCTAATTAATTTAACTACATTATATTTATATGGAAAATGATAACAGTACGTGAATAAGACACGTATGTTTCTTAATTAACAAAAAAGTAAGATTAAAAAGTTGGCCGCATGACGTCACTAGCCATGATCGAAAAATAATGTTCCGGTTTGTCACGAACAGAGTCTTTCTAATTTATTAATAAGAAGGACTGTAAAATATATAGAAACCATAAAATAACTGGAATAAAACCTCACTCACAATTGAAACATCAATAATGCTTTTTACAACGAATCTTTCCTTCAACATTAACTAAAGCATTTTACCGAACTTTTTATAATTATTTTTAATAAACCAGCTCTAAATAGCCTATGAAATTTTAATTTCCACCGAATTTTCCCTTGCTTTGAAAATATAAAAGTGACGTCACATCAAAGTGAAATTTTACTTTTAAAATTATATTCATTTTCGCAACCTCGTCACGGCGGACGTAATTCGTGTTATAAGTTGTTCTACGCAGTAATGTTTTGAGGTTGCTTTAAAATCGTTACCTAAATTACTTTTACATACCTATACAATATACTATATGCTTTAGAAGACATTTAATATTACTTGTGTCCATTTATTTTGGGTTAACTCAATAAGTCTGTTTTCTTTTAACTACTTTGCTCTCTGCATTTACCAAATTATATATTTTGGTACAATTTCTCTGTTTCAAATATGTCTTCTTTTCTATATCAATATCATACAATCAAAGCCATAACTTAGATAGTTTTCTTGCATTTATTCTCATGACATCATAACTAGCTGTCCAAATCCAGCCGTCTGAGCATGAAAAAGTAACAAACATCCATCCATACTTACAAACTTTCGTATTTATAATATTAATCTGGTTACACCAAAAGAAGTATTCCCATACTTGAACACACAACAATAATACAAACATGCAATAAAAACATCGATTCACCTAATTATTTTCCACTCAATTTCTCTTAACAGGATTATTTACAATTTTCTGCTTAACAAACCATTGCCGTACAGTAACACGTAGCAGTTTAATTCCGTGGAATACAAAATTCATTGGAATGAGTTTAATTCGAAATATTTGGTTAACATTCGGTGCGAAGCGGAAAAGCTTTGATCTTTGATCGTTTGCAAGATAAGGATTACTAATGCCGTAAATAAGCGTAATTAGTGTGTTTATTTATTTGTAATTAGAAACAAACATTTTAGATAATGTTTTCTATAACAGATCAGAATTAAATCTAAACATGAATGCGTATGGATATAGGGGATGGATTGTGTGAAAGATGATATGGCTGCAAAGAGCGATACTTGCGAGATGACGTCAGATAGGAACGTGTGGAAGAAGAAGACATGCTGCGCCGACCCCAAAATAATAATAATTGGGATAAGGGTAGGAGAATCATGATGATGATTTTAGAATTAATTCATATACGAGTCCCATTTTAGCTCAGCAAAACTAATCATTGAACTTGGACTAGAAGTTTGAGATGAATTGCGAAATAATTTGAATATTTATTTTCCGATATAAAATAACGTGCTAATTAGCTAGTCAAAAAGTGCACGTCAAAACCTAAAAAGGTATTTAAATACCTGCGCTAATAAACAAAAACAACATAATAATAACACGTAATTTGTATTAATAAACAAACTTTGACGCGTCACCAACGAAATATGACAAAGTTGAGCCAATAACAAACAGGGTTGTGTAGTTGGATGTTCCTGAACAAACAATATACGGCCCAAAACTTTAAAATGTCATTACTTTCGGCGATACTATAGGAGAGCTACCCCCCTTTGCCCCTCCCCCTCTACCTACAAACGTTGATTCCGGTCATGTTTAAACAAGTCAAGTTAACGTTGTTTTAGGACTAATGAGCTCTTTGAATTTTCGTCACGATACCCCATCGATACAGGCTGCGGGCTCGCTAAGAAAACACAAATCACGAACTTCCACATTCAGCTTTGATTGTGTTTCCTATGGTTCCGTGATTTTATACTGTGGTTTGTTGAATGAGAATGTACTAACATGTACTACAACAACATGGTTTTGTTAAAAACTAACGATATCATTTTTGTAGTTTCCTTATTTAACACGGACATAAATTTATGCAATCCACATATACCTACTTGTTCTGAGTCTAGGTGTATTATTGTCTTTTTGAATTGAATGTTTGAGAAAACCCCCGCGATACAAAGATAATTCCTTAGTGTGGGAGTCGATTATAAAAAAAAATGTAGGCCGAAAAATATGTCTGTCTAGATCTTTTTTCAGCCTTGTTTTTTTGCTACAGAAGCATCAAAATGTCAAAATTGACTGGTTGACCTTTACTTTGTTATTTAATATCTCTTGATACTAGGCCGTTTAGAACAATTTCAGGCCTCTAACAAATCTAAGATCAAAGCAACCCCACCTGAAGCCAACCTAAGGTTTCTAAGGCGAGACTAAATTTAGACATTATTCAGAGATCTAGGTTAACTTAACACAGCTTAGAACAATGTTCATTAATAAGGGATACTAAGTAAGGGTACAAATACTTCGCCTGTTTACGCAAACGCAGTTGCCGATCGAGCACGTCATCGCTTTAATCACAACTCAGTAGCCTTTCAGTAAGTTGTTATGTTTCCGTCAACTTTTTATTTACCCCGTCAGTTCCTTTGTAGCTACAAAGACCAAGTAGAAAACAATCGAAAAAGAATGCATTCATTTTTAAGTAACGTTTGTTCGAGTTAGGAATGCATAAAACAGAATAAGCTTCCTAATTTTTGTTTAGGAAATTACCCTTTCAAAAATCGTTTGTGCACACAAAAATTTAGTACAAAACATCAAAACAAACTATTGTCAAACAATATTCAGCAGAGCTTACATTTTAATTGAAAGTTGCATGCATCGCTGCTACAAATATGTAGTTTGAACAACAAACAATGAGGAATTTGTCGTCTATTCGTATGTTTAAATAATATAATTAATAACACCTAATATGCCAAAATTTGTATTTAATTCTGAAGGCCAACAAAAACAATACTTAATCAATGAAAACCAAGTCAATAAGGACAGCTAAAGTCATCTCTATTTATTAAAGGTACAAAAATAAAAGGGTACTTACTGGCTTACGGACGTAATAAGGAAAGCTCGAGGTGCAAGTCAAAGAAACTTAAGAGATACAAATTTTAGCGCAGAAAATGACTGCAGTAAGTGCTTAACAGTTTGAAATTTTAAGGACATTTGAAAAAAGAATGAAGAAGACCCTATCGAACGAAATGAATAAAGAAACAAATATTTCATCACAAGAGGAATAGAATTAAAAAGGTTTAAAATTAAGAACAGTAAAGGAAATTCTAAAAAGAGGAAACATCGAAGATTTTCCGACAATTTAGGCCGATATCACAACAATTCAAGCATGATCACCAGATTAAGATAGTTGAAGGTTTGATACATACCCCACCGGTATTTACCTCAAGCAGCAAACATAGGAGATTGTTTGACACCCTGATTAATTGTCTCCGTTTAACGTTGAAGATACTTACTTAGTGACATGTTCCTAGTTAGTCGTACGTTCCCTGAGATCGAGTTAGTAACTAGTTTCCTGCGCTCGACTCTAAACTTCCGCGCAGTGATAAAGAGCGGATGCATGGTATATTATTCTTCTCCTAACAAATAAACTGCTTCGACGGAGGTTCGTGAAGTTTTTATTTGATCTTAACTTAGCCTTAGATCGCGGTGATGGTCTTGAATTTTTGGTGGAAGCTATACCACCGTAAGCTAAGGTCGTTTCGGTGGCTGTTGTGGCGCGTTGGGAAGCCGATGTCCAGCAGCAGCAATTGATTGAATATAATCGGTACCATATTTTTACTAGTGTAAACAAACTGTTAAAGTAGAAGTACCTACTAGCAGATTGAACATTAATAATTGTAACTGATTATTAATGGTAAATTAAACATAGTGTCACAGTCCTTACGGCACAGAGTTCTCGCTTGGCTGCGTCATTTATCCATGACGAATGTCTTTGCAGTATACACATTGTAATTTAAACAAATTGTAATTAGGAACACATTAAAAATAGGATGGATTAAACATGCTCAATAATTTATGCTGAAAAGTGATTCTTAAACTACGTACCAAATATTTAACTTCACAGAAACCTGTTCCTCTTTCATCGCGAACTCAAAAGGTGTTCTAACAGTAAATAGTCTTTACTACAGGCTTAAAAAAGACGCACGGTAACGGATTCCCTTTTATATAATATAATGCCATTCAGTTGATTGCAATTGCTTGTTTCGAGTGTTGTACTTATATAGAGGAATTCCGCGCGACCATTAGTGAATTCCTTTTCAGGGAACCACGCAAATTACATGCAATTTGCAAAGCTGTTTCCCGCGACCGAAAGTTTTCAACATTTGATATTTCTACGCTTCCTAACTTAAATACGAGTATTAGTGCTACACTCCAGCTAACTTTATGTTGTATAAATTCCTTTTTAATGCTTCCTTTTTGTTGCTTTGTTTCGACTGTTACCTGAATGGGATGCCTCTTTGATGGCCATTGTAAGTTCACTGTGTACTAGTTTTAGTTCTTATTGTAGGAGTAATGATTGTTTTGCTATAGTTAATACACTAGTAAGAATGACTATCTGACGGAATCTGTCGTGTGAAAAAACATCTAAAGTACTAAAAAAAACTGTATTTTGTTATTACAACGGCAATTATTGGATCATCCCTTTGTAAACAATAAAATAAGAAATATTCTTTCCTTAACAGTCATACAGTCACTTTCCTCATCTCAATATTTTGGTGAACTAAAATTGTTTGCACATATACCTTCGGCAAATCCTTCAAAATATTTGCTCAGATTTCAGCTTACAATATATCGATATTACTTCTATTCCGGCCTCCTTATCTGAAATGGAGCCGTCCCCGACCGGCAAACTGTGTCATTGTCCATATAGATACTATATCGTTCATAAAAAACATTGTATTTCTGCAAAATATTAGGTTACAATGTGTTACACAATTTTCTGGTTCGTGGGAAAATTGAAATGGATATTACTGATTTGTAATAATACTACATTCGATGTATTAGATAAAGATTTTTCAAATAAATTGAATATTAAAATAGTCTGAATCATGAATCTTTTAAAATGATCGTAAGTTTTATGAATTCATCGTATAATAAAGCTGTTACAATAATAGTTTCTGAAAAATATTAGGTTACGTATGTTATTAAATTTTCTCATTCGTGGGACAATCAAAATAGATACACGTCTGTAATATTTCATTCGATAAATTTGATTAACTTTTTCCAATAAATTGAATGTAAAAACCAAACAAATACAGTATCATGAATCTAGTAGAATTATAAGTTAGATAGAATTGTAATATAACAGAGTTGTAAACTGGAGCCGATTTTGTATCGAGCACTGTATCAAAGACCAGTAAATGTTCAATCAAATTTATGTTATTACTAACCATGGGCAGTTTGAACACTAAAGCACCACAATACAACTCGTAAAAATCTAATAACCAATAAAAAGTCAGTGCTGTTTTTCTTTTATTTCGAGATCAGTATGGCTACAAATATTACGAAAGGAGTTTCACCGGTTTTTTGTCTGAGATCGGCCATTCCATTATTCGTCTCGTCCATACCTCCAACAGCGCCAATAGGATTAAACCCCACTCCATTAGATACTGTTTTACTACTCTTTGTTTTATGATCGTATTTTTCCGATAATTTATTGAAAGTGGTCACAAAAGAGTCCTTGTTCACTTATAAAGATTAGCATTTATAAGAAAGGTTCGATGGAAAATCTTCTTAGAAAAGTTGTGTGTTTAATGTTTTATGAATTAGGTCTTCGATACAGAAATATTAATAGGCTCGTTATAATATAGTTGTGAATATTTTAGTAGTTGTTGTTTCACATTTTGTTATATTGGGACATGATTGACGTAATATTTATTCTATCTAGGATGTTTAATTTCATAGTAAATTGTATTTTGACAAGTACTTAAGTTATTCAATCTAAAATATCTTGGATCAAATAATACTATTCTATTATGAGTATAATAAGCCAATTTTTTTCTTTATTCTGTGTATTAGGTAAACTTAAGATTTGACTTAAAACTGAGTCTTTTCATTCTTAGTCATGTGCCAATAAAGAGGATGCAATGTCAGTTTGAGCATTATCTAGTGTACACCGAACTGTATTGTCATTTTCATAATCTTAAGATGAACATTTTTTACCGCATAAGTCATCGTGTTAACAAGAAAAGATGGTTCTGTGATAAATAATTACACCTGAAAAATATTCATCTTCATAGTCTATTTACAATTGAATTTGAGATGTCTTGATTCTTGTTTCAGATTGTAAAGGGTATAAATTCTATATGCAATGAAACTATAAACTAACCCCTCTTGTTTGAGGTATGAGTTTAAGGGTTGATGAATAGTAATTTTATGGTAATTCATGTTTATTTCCTTACCGTCACGTTCTATGCATCAAAATTATTGGTAATATCCTACGTAGTTGTTCCGAGTCCCATACAGCAGTAAAAGTTAAAGTAATGATAATAAGCTACTATGTTTCGAAAGCTCTAATTAGGCAGTCAAATAGTTCCCTTGATAACATTACTATAACTACACGTAATACGTAAAGATAAATACTTTTAGTTTTAATACAAAGGGCAAAATTTCCCTTTATGCTAATATTGTTTATTAAAATTACAATACTCGTTTCAACTAGCCAGACATTAGTAGTTTCATAGTTACAATGTTTGGTCCCGACGTATTCATTCTTATCTTAGAACTACGTATTGAGTCCTAATGTAGGAAAGTTGATATCGAAACTTTAGTTCGAATTGTCTGAAAGCGTTACATTTGTAGCAACGCACGTCGCAATATAGCTCAATAAAAAATCGTACATTTATAAAGCCAAACAAAAACTGGACTGAGGACACAGCTGTCGCTTGTCAGACAGCCAAAGGGCCGCGAAAGGGCTAGCGACAAAATAGGTCCTCCAAAAAGTCTAAAAAATATTACTTCACGATGGGCTCAAACGGAGCGGACAGGGTTAGATGAGAACATTAACAAAAAGAGAAAGAGATGGAAATTCTCCTTTTTCTTTTTCTCTCTGCGTTGTCTTAACCACGTCACTCTCAATTTACATTTTTGTTTTGTTAATTTCCACATTACTGTACGTGTCACACGTCAGTCTCCAGAGATGCCAACATAACAATATCAAATCAAATACGTACTCATGGCTTCGGAGCGAGGAGCGAGGAATGTTCACGGTTGACAATGTACGGTACAAAAGGGATGGGAAAAACGAAAGGGTGGACAAGTACCGCTGAGGGCGCGCCCTGATTGGCGTTCGGTCGGCTTCGGCACTGATTAACGAATTTCGCACATGCCTTCTGGATAGGGTTGTCACTACCTATTCCATTATTTAGATATTTTTAAAAACTTAAAAAAAAGACAATTATTAAAATTATTTTTAAATCAAACTAAATATATACATAACTTAATATAACATGGGAAAATTTCTTCCCAACACTGTCGTCCGGTAGTTGCCCAAAAAGCTGGAGCGACTATCACTCTTGTAGTTATGGATCTCGTGGATCTCGTGGAAGGTTAGATGTGGTTATAAATTGACTTTAGATTACAAAGTAAGATTTTTTTTCAGTTTTAGTGTTTATGTATTGGTTGGTATTAGTGGTACAACCAATAAACACACCGCTACTTTTTTAAAACCTAATCTACTTTCGACATAAAACCAGCACTTTTAATAGAGTTTCTCGACATCAAGGACTTCCTAGTAATCTTAACATAAGCTGCTAAAAAATGAATAACACTCTGTGACCCAAAGTCTTTAATGTAAAATAAATCTAGAAACTACTTTGAAGCATGTATGATCAAAGAACCTTTAAAAAAGTGTTTTTCTTTTCTCAACTTCGCTCATATTTCTGCCCGTAAAGAAACTCATATACCCGAAAAATTGTAATTTAAGTGCAAATTGCGGGTCTCAGATTACATTCTTATGTCTAGTGTCAAAGAATTTTATATTAGCAAGGACATTTCTGAACCATTTTAGTTCAGCTTAGAGATAAAAGGAATATTGTAATGATATTTACGATACGGCGAAAACGTAGTACTTAAAAATGTGAAATAAATTATATAAAGTTCTACAAATGTCTAATTTGCTTATTTTTCATTTTTGTAAAGTTTACAAGTTGTTGAGAATTAAAGTGATGGTAGACTAAGTTCAAGATTATTTTACCGACTTTAAATTAAAATTCAAAGATTACGAAATATTTCATTTATTGTGATTTTATGTTTATGTATTATAGTTCAGTGTTTCATGTTTATTAAAAACTAATAATATGAAAGTTATTCTCTAGCAATATAACAATTCCTAGGATTATCTACATTTCAAATGATAAAGCAAAGGCTTTGTTAATTCAAAGCTTGTGTCAATAAATCTGGCTAGATTTATGACTTTGTTTAGAGTTGAAATCTTGGACTAGAATTTAGAATCAAATGAATACCTACTTCGTTTGAATTTATTGTATCTAGTAGTAGTTAAGTTACAGAATTTCAAGTGCTTTTCACGAGCAGAAACAATTTTATTGCTAAATAGTGATGTAAGTTACTTGTTTAATGATCACTGCGTAGTTTTATTAAAAAGTAAATTTTATATAATTTTCAGTGCCTACCTAGTAATTTTTTGACAGGAACAACTTTTTTCTTTAGTTACATGTCAGGGAATGACTTTTAATTTGTGTTAGTAAAAAATATCATAAAAAGAACTCTCAAATTCGAGAATAATTACAATTAATCAACGTTACAGAGGTTTCAATATGAAAAAGAATTGATATGATAAAGAAGCCCTTACTAGAAACTTAACAAATTTAATATTGGACTTAAAAATATTTGGGAGTATTTGGAATATTGTAATTATAAGCTTAAATTATGCCTCTTGCATAATTTTTACCTCACACAAAAAATCAAGCTACTATGTCCATAAGTTGGCAACCCTAGAAAACCTCTGAGTGGCTGGACACCACGCGGTCACGGACAAATATGTTTGATTGCGAAAATTTTATATCGACGCGGGTGACGTTTATTGATAAATATATCATACTAGGCTTCGACCGCGATGTTGTCCAGCAAGCATTGACCCGCACCGTCATACCAAACGATAAATTAATGTCCATTGATGTTAACCATAATTAAAACAATATAGGAATGTAATATCATGCTGTTTGCTGCGGTTGAGGTATATTTGTATGCAACTGAGCGTATCATATTTTAACCGAAAATGATATGCTTGTGAATATTTAATTTTGCTCTTATTATCATTCATTCTTAGCGGTCACAAAAAATCTTTAGGTGCCATCAAGCCTCAAATATGCAAGTCGCACATATCTGATGAGCACAAGTCCTATCGAACAAAATCGTGGGTAGTAGATAAATTGTTGGTTCGTTCATATTCAATTAATAAATTTGAAAACAATACCTTCTATCAAATAAAAATCATATTACCCAGCGCAGTAATCAAAAGTGCAACGTGATAGAACAAAACCTCCTTTATAGTAATACTCTTGCAATTGTAGAAGCGAGACGAGACTCTACAAAGAAGAGCGACGTTTCTCTTTCACACCCACATCGGTCTTGCTTTAAAAGGTAGGGTAGGTAGGCCTTCTGGTAAGTGATCCTGCAACGTCCTAACTCGTTGCGTTGAGTGGCCGCACACTCTCAAAGGCCTTTCAGCTTTAATAGTGCGTTCAGCTTACGTCAAATCTCTGAAAACTGGTTAAGAGGAAAATTTCCTACGTTTACAATATAGTTTTTAATAGAGCTTGCGTAATATGAGTATGGGTGGAAGACTGGGATATTAAGCAGCTTGTAGGAGAAAGAAAAAAAATGCTATTTTAAATTCAAGCTCTTTTTCTGAGGGCTAAAGTGTGGCTAATTTAAATATCATAAATATGAGAACCCATTTATCTCACTTTTCTAAATTTATTTTATAATGTAGAGCTACTTAAAAATACTAACTTAAAACAAACTTAAATGAACTTTATTTTTCAGCCTGTACTTAAGCCTAATTGTCCTAATTTTTCAAAGGCTCTACTATTAGGCAATAATGGGTTTAAAAGCTTAGAAATTTGAATAAACAATAAATTCCTACTAAATCCAGTTCGCGCTGTATTAAAGGAACTTCGATCGCTATTCACAGTGATTAACGAACATTTCGTACGCCGCATTGTCTTCACATAAAACATTGCACCAGAAGTCTAACTTTACTTTGAATATAGAACTTAGGTTTTATGTTCGCAGTTATAGAAGTCTAAACGATTCCAATACTATGTAAATCAGCGGTCTGAAACCAAATGCAGAAAAGTTTAAGATAAGGGTTGCAGTTGGCGTCTAAGTAATATTGATGAGTGCATTGCCTTTTTATTAGATTAAGTCAATTACAAGTACACAAACCAAGGGTCCCAGATTATGCGAGACGTTTGAGCTTTTAACTCTAGTGTCAATATGAAGTGTTTGTCAGAAAAACAGAAGGTTTATTTTGTGCTGTACTAAAGAGGGCAAAACCTTTTTTCCTTGTTTTACTTTTAACTCCGTTTTTTCCTAAAATTTAGAGTCAGAGCTCATCTTGTCACTTCTACCCGGGCCCGATTTTTCTACCAGCTTAAACAATATAAATTCGCTTTATTTAATAAACACCTTCTCAGTTTAGCTATTTAAATAATCATTAAAATACAATATATTACAATATATTTAACCTACTAACAGTCGCATTAAAACGTAACATACATATACAAACCAAAGCGCCTTGCTTACAATCCCACTTACAGTAGTTAGTTACATTTAGCCCAACTAACTTCAGTGACGAAACTACTGAGTTATCTGCAAGTACTTAGGCGAAGGAGTAGAAGACGCTTGTGGACAAGTGACAAAAGACCCGGTGCGGTCTCCGAGCCTCGCCGACACAGATTTACGGGGGGAGACAATCCTGTCGAGCTTCCATTAAATTGAACCGTTAAGAGCGATTTATTACAAAAACTGCAGATGCAGTGAATAATGTCTTGTTTAATGGAAAACTCGTGCGTTGTTTACTTTAATTGAATGTGCAGAGAAAAATGTTTGGTGCTTTCAGATGTAAGGCAGTAAATGCCCTTAATATTTATTATGAAATTACATCGTAAAAATCACTTTTAAACTCCACGTTGAAAATTTAACGGATTTTAAGTGATTACAAATCCAAAATAAATAAATTGTACTTCTGCGTGTTACCTCAATTATGTTGAAATGTCAATAATCACATTATTATTATTTAAACATTAGAAATAAGATGTATTTTAGGTACATATGCCTTGAAATATTGATTACACAAACTGACAAGTACCTCAAACGTAACGATTACTTTAATGATGCAATAAAAATATATTCTGTATTTAATTATAAATACAGTATTTATTTTTGCTCTATTTCTCTTTGAAAACAGCGTATTAATTAGGACAAACTCAAAACTTTGACAGTGCGAATCGGTTCGGCAAAAACTGTTTCGCGCGGTCGATTCATTCATTAGCACAAACACCGAGCGATGGCAAAACAAAAGCGAAGCTGTAGTCTGTTCAACTGCGAACTAACTTATGTTTTTGTTTTACAAAACAATTGAACAATACGCGTATATTCCTCAAAATATACTAAGTTAAATTCCTACACGTATTATCTTCTTGATGATATAATAGAGATGTTTAATTTATAACGTAGATAAATAATGTCTCAATGGAGTACAGTTGCACTTTGAAACACGGTTTAGAACGGCATCTCTCTGCCACAACTGCAACAATGTTGCATTAGGTGCCAGTAATAATGTCTCCGGACGATTTCGGCCACAGCGGCTAGGGTTGCTATGACACCAACCAGCTACGCAGGACATATTACAGTGCACAAGCGTGTGCCCAAACAAAGGTGCACTGTCTGTTCCTTGTTGATCGGAGAGGGACCAGGTGCAGGACCCACATTTTTACGTGCGTTTCGAAACACGGAAGCTGTGATATTTTTTTCTAAGCCGCACACAACATTCGAAAAGTCGGTGCGCCCCGTGGGGATCGAACTCGACACCTTTGGCAGACTTGGCAGTCCTATGGTCTTACCACTAGGCTATCACAGCTTCAGGTGCCAGTAGTAGATCTGTAGCATGAAAGCTACGGTATTTGTTTACATAATTTACAAAAGCACCGCAATTTCAATATGAAATGGTAGATTAACTCCAAAAATGTAATTGAAATGACGCATAAATTGACGTTAATTTAGTCTTTTGTGTTAATTACAGTCGTACATAATAATAAAAACATTCAACAGTAATAATTCAGACTTGATTTTTATATTTATGCATGGTCAAACCTAATTATTAAATATAGACTAGAAAATAAACAACAGTCGTCTGAGAAAGTTTAACCCACTTATTTCTTCTGCATTATTGTTGTAGTTTAGTTTGTATCGTTTACATTTCTTTTACATTGAGAACGTTTCTCCAAAGTAAAGTTTAATTAAAAACAACCCTCACTAATACATACTGCAATTTATTTCTCAGCCTTTACCATAACTCCACATATTCCTTGCTCCACTAATTTAATAACAAATCCAGCTTGAGAAATAGAGAACACTATAGTAAATATCCTGCTTTCTGTATTTGCTCCAAAAAATTGGCAAGAACATGTACATTACTTCCAGTCCTAAACACTCGCCTAATAAAACCCCACTCCGTTCTATTAGAAGCGGGAAGCGAGTGACTTACTTTTACTTTTTACCAAATGAACGGTTAATTAATGAAAAGACCGTTTGTAATAAGTAAATTAGCAATCACCGCGGGGCAATTTAGCTTGTGGACCTAGCTCCCATTATTGTCTCCCAAGAACAGGGGCAAGCCACTCAATTAGATCGTATTTCAGAATAATGGTATTGAGAAGTCGTTCAGTCTCCGTTAACTGCAATTTTATAGTTCTTCCTGCGACCACCCCTCGTTTGCGGTCAAACTTTTCCAATTATATTATTGAATTAATGGAAATTTCATAAAATTACTCGTCTCTCGTTACCTTTGTATGGTAGCTTTTGTTTACTTTTGTGAAAGCCCTTAATATACTCGCACAAACATATGGAACTTTTGATAATGGCTTTAGAGTTTAGACTACTGCTTTAACGGGAACGCTTTGAATTGCTCCGCATCTGTGAAGCCTAACTTCAGTATGTTATTATATATTTTCAAACACCTTCTTCGGTAATTATGTTAATAACATTTGGAGGTAAACTCTACACTGATGCTCTACATTATAGGCTCAAAACCTTAAAGTATTATTTACACATTACTTACCTTTGAATCATAGGCCAAGTACCTACTTGTGACAAAACATAAATAATTAATACGTCAGTTTTAATCAAAAACCTACATATAAGGATACAAAAGTGACAATATATTATCGTATCGAGTTGTAAGGAGATACAACATAAAAGTGTTCAAGTCGTAACCTTTCGTTTCCTCGCAACTGAGTTATATTTTTAGTTCTCAGATTAAAGAATAGATCGACATTCCTATATGTAGTGCAGATAGCACGCGACTCCCGACGGGCGAAACAAAATCATTTCATAACTGTGCCAATGTCTGCGCTCACCCTTTTTATAGCCGAGATGAATTATGACATAAAATATTTATCTCCTTTCGGGGATATGTAATGGTTGCGCTCCTTTTTAGATGATAATGCAGTAAATCCCCTTTTCATAACATGCTACTATTGACAAGTCTACGATTTTGAACCCTCTATTGATACTTGTAAAGGTCCTTGCTATGATTTTGATGCTATATACGTGCTTAAGTAAACATCCTACAAATTATTGATTCTGACTTCTTACAATTATTGTCTTCAAAGATTCTCTCCCAGATTTGTAAGATAAGCTTAACTTTCCTTACAAACTATCCAACATTTTTCCACTCAAACAATTTAATAAAAGGAGAAAGTCGCCATCAAATACTTTGAATGACACTGAAATCGTTCTTTATCTTTTACCAACTTCACAGCAAAGTGCCTCCGCAACGCAGAGTTTCAAAAGGTTTAATTCCCATTAGAGGACTGGCGTTTTATACAGTTATAGGGTAATGGAGTTACGTTCTTGGTGCCCGGTGAACGGTACTTGTAGTTCCGCCAGCAAGTTATGTCAACACAGATAGGGATTACAATGGAAACACTTTGAAGGAAGTTTTCTATTGTAATTCAGGGTTACTGAATGTATTATTCTTGGAGATTTTGCCGTAATGAGTTTGATTTTCATTAGAATTGACGTTGTAAGAGTTTATTGCGAATGTTAAGTCTGGGTTATTGACTGTCGACGGGAATGGTTTGACGTCTTATGTAAATAATTTATTCACTTAAATGTTTGTTTGATTTTTATGTTAAGATTAATTCTTAGTTCTAAGTCACAGGTTTCATAAATCAGATTTTTTTATTATATTAAACTATAAATATCTTGCCGGCCCCTCAGCAAATCTTTCTCAGGGAATATTGGCCTTTTTGATTTATCATTTACTGAGCCCTTAACAAAAGTCATCGGATTTTATGAAAATTTGATGGACTTCCTTCTCTCTCTCTCTCAAGTTCTAGGCCCAAACTTTTTAATAGGCTTATTTCGAAGAGGGTAGGGAACGGAATTATGTTTAGCGAAGTCATTACAACCTTAATACTTGTATTTGATTTATTTTATGAATATAAAGTACTTTAAAATAGGTATAGTTAAAAAGCTGCGACGAATTTCTTTTAGCGTGAAGGAAACTGTTCAATTATCAGCTATGTAAACGAAATTCGCGATAAGAGCGGACCCCAAAGACATTGATAAAAATATGCAAATAAGAACATTACACTCAATTAACTTTGAGCGTTGTGATGTCTGTATAAATTCCTTCAGTGGAATGAACACTTATAACGTGGGGTAATAACCTTTAGCTGATGCCAACGGGAATTCGGAAAAATTCGGTAGTAAATTTTTGAGTATTTTTTCCCTTCTTTTATTTAGTGCCCGGCGATTCATGCCAGCAGTGAATTTCTGTGACACATTACTCTTGCTTCACAGACGATTTGTAATCTTTCCACCGATATTTTTCCTGTAGTGTCCCAGTTTTTATTATTCAGAGGTTATTTAGTGCGTAAGAATTAATGCGTAGATTATAGTTTCCAGTTCCGTACGAAATGGGTCAGTAGACTGGACAAAAGTAATATTTTGTAGATTGTGGTTTCATCTGTAAATATAAAGAATAATATAATTTCAAAAAGTCATTTATAAAAATATTTTGAACAAAATACCGAGAGTTTATTTCACATTTATTTCAAAATTAAGTACATGAAAAGTCTTCGCCGTGAAAAGAATATTTTATAAAAGTGCATTTTTGTCGAAGTGTTGCAAATATTCTGGTAAAACAAAATAACAGAGGAAGTTCCTCAAAGACTCAGAAATATACACAGCTATGTATTATTCAGGCTTATCCTGTGCTAGCCGTGTGAGGAGTATGCTAGCTAAAGCTGGCTTGCGATGACTTGCATCAAATGTTACTGAAAATGAAATAGCTACTAACGGCAACGAAATAGAAAATTGTCGTATCATATTTAGTACTATGTATAGGTAGAAGAAAATACCATACTCAAACAGTATAGTAGTATCATGGTACTTTAGTTTTTCCTACAGCTTAACTTATAGCTAGAAGAAAAACAATCATATCTAAACATATCTAACAAAATATTGGATGGACTTTATGACGTCACAAAAACAGAAACAGTTTTTTAGCACAATTTAATTATTTGTTTCTAATTACAATCACAGAAAAAACATTTTTTAGCCAAAATTCCGTCAGAGCCCGGAAGCTAGACATAAAACTGAATAGCTAATCAATACGGAACTTACAAACTACAATCCACGAAGCAATTTAACCAGAATTCATATAAACTGTCTGAACAATCTAATTGTTATGGTAACGACTGAACGACTTTCACGATTCATTGAACCATTCACATTCTGACAACGTCGGGTCAGCAAATTAAATCGTTTTTATATAACATAAAAACCTCAAATATATTGACGCTGTTATCGTTATGATTACTGCGGTTTTTAGGGCGCGAACAAGGGCCCGATAAATGGCAATATCCAGGTTACTATTATTGGCTAAATCGATTTTCGGCAATCGATTGATTCGAAATAGAGACATGAAGATTATAATAGAACTTTTTCGGGATGCAACTTGTAATTTAAGAATTGATATTTATGTACGTTTTAATTTACAATATTCGCTTAACATTTTGTTTTTATTGTTATTGATTTTCATGTTCCATTTAATGTAATGAATATTTAATAATGACTTTAATATAGAGCTTAATTTACATTACGTGTCTCAAGTAATTACTAGGAAAATCGAAAATCGAAATTATGTGGGTCAAAATTCTACTAATAATAGTTTATTAAGCACTTACTACATCGTCTATAATATGGTATAATGATATAGATCATTATACTGTACCGGTGTTTGTCGTGTTCAAATATTAATTCTAGGAAAATACAACATTGTCTAGAACATCAAACTCATGAATTAGATTAAAAATTACATACCTTGTGCCTATCAACATATTACATTTTAAATTGAAAGCTCTCCTCAATGGAAATAACATTCATTTTCAATAAAATGGCTAAATCATCCCTTGTATTTTAAAACATTCGATCCTCAGAGTTTTTTTTATATTTAAAAGATAAGTGTTGGTAAAATCTGTATCACTCACAAAAACTCAACCATTTTGCTCTTACATACGAGTAGGTATGTAGAACAATCACATATCTACTTGTTAACACCGTTGTGACATAAAATAATACATTTGAGTTTATCAAGGAGGCTTAGTTTAGGGGTTGGAAATCCTCACAGCGGGCCGCCGACGAAACGTTGAAATTTTGACAAATTACACTTGAGGATTACTCCGAGGGAATATGAAGAAAACCACGCATTCCCACAAATTACTGACTTGTGACAAATGCGTCAGCAGATGACCTGCAATTTATTCGACTTGAGAAATCTAGCTAATTTAGGAGCCGAGAAAATAATAACACTGCAGCAGTAATGAAGATCACTGATCCTTGTAGACGTAGGAATGTTTAGGGACTACCGCACATATTTACACAGTGTATATCTTACATAGGAATATATCTTACTTGAATAGTTGATTGCAGCTATTACGCGGGCTTGCTATATTTTTTGTACATTGTTTACTTCCTTAGCTCACATAATCTGTCCCATAAGATTCTATAACAAAAATATATAATAAACCAGCCTGTATACGTCCCACTGCTGGACTCTTTTCACATAGGGGAGGTTTTAAGGATTGATCACCACGCTAGCCTCCGCGGATTGGCGATTTCAGATTCCAATATTATCCAGGTTGCCTCACGATGTTTTCCTTCACCGTTTGTCGTTAGTGTCTTAGAATAATTAAGAGAGTACCTACATTTATAACTTTGAAAAAGTTACATTGGTACACCTGTGCTGGATATCGAACCTGCACCTCGCGCATACAAATCCACAAATAGAACCGCAAGACCACTACCACATTTTTTTATAATCATTAAATTCTATTCCACACCACTATTAGTATTTTTTAAGACTGAAGCTAATGGTACATACAATTATAAGGACATTACACATAATATAATGGAGAATAATTACAAGCATGAGGTCGTAAATATCCCAGGCTATTTGTTATAAGCACTAGAATTATATCAGGTAGGACGTCCCAAATACGTTTAAGTGGCAATTATACGAACATTGTAAATTACATTACAGTCTTAATATCTTAGTTTGTATGTGCTCGCCGATACCGGTTTTAAATTATTTATGTACCCTCTGGCATAAATTCATGTGGTTTAATTTGGGAGTTCGAACTAATTAGAGAATGTTTACTTACAGAAACATTTTCTGAGCAACTAAACTATAAATAAACACAGTGTAAGTTTAAAGAAGACATGACTGTACTCCCAAAAATGGGAAGAAGGCATTTGTTTATATTTCATTTAAGAAAATACTGTTTTTATAAACAAGTTTTGACCTAGAAAATACGGAAAAGCATGTGTTCAGTGACAGAGGACACTTAGGATCACCCCTCAAATTTATTTCATGGTTTTTTGTTAATTTTGATTTTCGACCACTCCTTCAGACTTACTCGAACATTCTCTGCCTATATAAAACATTATTTTTTACTCTTGTTAAAAGTTTCAAAGGCAATCTAAGAAAGTAATCCCAAAAGATGCAAATGCATGATATAGTACCGATATTTCAACCTTCCCCTATTGGGTAAGTCAGCATAAGCCATTATCTCAAGCTGTGATACAAAACTGGTCGGGAGTAAGTTTTTATCCGTAGTGTTGAGGATGCAACGGTTGTAGGGCGCTGATTTCTCAAGGGGTGGACATTTTGTAGAGATAAATTATGTCTATATTTTAAAAGTTCCGTTTCCTAATATAACGAAATTGTTATTGAAAAATAATTTTATGCATAGTAAAGTCTTAGTATACCTCCTATCGGTTTTAGCCGTTTTACTAAACCAAAATAATAGTTAGTTTTTAGTACGAAAAATATAGAACATCCATAACACAAACGATGTACATTTTTTTCTTGTCAACATCCTAAATAAAATAACCACAGAAATCATTACTCAATATGATGGCTCAAGTTAGTTTCCATACATTGACTTACTCCCAAAACTTAAATCAAAAAGTCCCGCCGCAAAATGACTGAAGAAAACCTTTCTAACAAGGTATTCGTTGTTAGGGAGTCCTAAATATATTTTAAAGAAATCTCATTAAAAGAAGACCGAATGCGTAAAAAAAATGTAAAAACTTGGGGATAATTTCAAAAGTTCAAAAGTGTCCTAAGAGAGTCCTCAGAGTTTTTATCGGTTAGATAACTGTGGTACACGTCCACATGTCCGCTATAAATTTACAGGAATACTGCATAACTTTACACAAGATTTTGTTTCAAACAACCGTATTTCTTGCTATGGAATATTGTGTTCATAATTTATTTGAACATGATATAAACATTGCAGAATTACAATATAGCAATCGTTTTTTTTCAAATTCGTACTTTATTTGCCCCCTGACTCCATACAAGGGTGACAGTATTTTAGAGTAACCAGATGATTTATAAACATATGTACAGTCACGAGCAAAAACATGTATACACGACCAAACAATTGATGAAAAAATCCTCGTCAAATAATTTATGAAGTCGTGAAGTTTTCTTTCAAATTAAACATTTTATGTTAATTTTACAATATCAGGAATATTCCATAACAGTTTCAGAAATTTCGCGTAAGTAATCTACTGCAATTATTTGGTCGTGTATACATGTTATTACTTGTGACTGTACATGTGCTTAGAACAGACACCAATACTCGTCATATCAGAGTATCATTGCGCATTTCCTAGTATCCCCAATTAAAGAGAAGTCACGTATTACCATTAGTAGGAAGAATTTTGGTTTCAAATTTGGGCTAAAGCATCATGTCGCCTCAAATGACACTGACTCAAAGTAGCCTCTTTGATGAAGCGCTAACACAGCTCGTACCGCAAGCTATGTATGTATTGACTCCTAGCTTTGTACGGAACCTTGCAATCCCCCAATAAATTAGTGAGGGATACTGCACTGGGTAATTTAGGTTTTAGCCTTAACCAATCCTAAGATAGGTATGGTAACTTCTAGTGGTAAAGCTAATGTACAGTCTTCATTTTCTGAATAGAATTCTGGTTGCCTCTACTCTAAGGTCAATGCAAAGGCAATGCCAATTTAGGAGTGTTAAAGTTTGACTGTAGAGGATGTATTTCAACGATCTTCAAAACAATGATATTAAAAAACAAAACAAAAGTTAGCTAACCTAAATACCAGTGTCGATGAACAAGACGAAAGCCTGAAACATACTACTGTGTCGTGGCGTATCATAAGGCGCCATAAACCAATCTTAGCACACCATTGACATGACACAACCTACAAATTTGTCTGTAACCATATTGAAGGTATGACGTCATAATACACCGCGACACAGCGGTATGTCACCGGCTTTAAAATTCAAAAGTAAGAAAATTAAAAAAATAAGCAAATCTACTTAGCAACATGACATTAACATAAACCTATTTACTTTAAAACTAAATAAACTACTAGTTACTTAGAGCTTTGTTAAACAGGATTGTATAACTTTTTTCCTGGAATTTTGTAATAGACTTTCTCCTTTGGATAAAGTGGAATGTATGCTAACTCTTAGTGACTGAAGCCTCCAGGGCTTTTCTGTTACCTCCTCTGAAAACCAGATGAGATCAACACAGTATTCTGGAATCTCCTTGTTATAGCGCAATGCTCCATAAACTTTGTATGTCCAAGGTACTTCTAGGAATTATTTTCTGAAGGCTCACCACTAATTATCAGACGATTTTGTAGAGTATTAATCAGCAAGATAGATTTTTTATTAACTAACGAACCTATTTATGTCTTATTGCAGAAGAGGTATTTTAAGCGAAACATGACCATATTTAATTAAGTACGTCTTAACGACGGTTCGGAGAAACAAGGATTTTTGAAAACCCGAAAGTTTCCAAAAATCCTTATTTCTTCGAAGCACACCAACTTCCATGGTACCATCTTCGTGGGCCACTAAAATAGCGCTTCCTTGAAGGTATGCTAGGCAAGATTTTGTTAATCTTACAAAATTGTATCTGATCCTGTACTAACATCTGTGGGTGGTTAATAAAATATCGATGAACCTACGTTAAATAGCAGTTCGTTAATACGTAAGCTGATTATAGGGTCTTAATTCTCACGTAGGTGTAACTATTTTTAATATTAAACTAATATTGGTTATGGCATTAGAAATTACCTTAGAATATTACAAGAACAAAATTCATGAATATTTAAAATACCTTTTGTTCAGTCTAAACTACAGGTAAGTACCAATGTCTACAGACATGTGTAGAGCAACAAACTTACTTCTACACTAACAATATTTAGTTAATCCAAAATTGCGAAATGCAATTGTTTAATTAGAAGATGTTACAACAGAAACTGATTTGTACCTCAGTGGCTTATAAAGTACATTCGTACACGATGAACATTTTGTACCATTCTCCCCTTCACATGCGTGAGGTAGACTTCACCTTAATTAGCCAGCAAAACCAAAACAAACTGAGTACATTAAACGAAACATCGTGGTATGGAACGTTATCATATCAGGGGAAGTTTGACTGCCGCGGGCGTTTACTAGGGGAGAAAGGGGAAAGTTGAATCTTATTTCAAAACAGTTGTATAAGGGGAAGCTTCGTGTTATGTTGATGTAGTATTGACTTGCTCTTAAATGTGGTTGCTCTTTAAGAGGTTGTTTTTGTTAGGAATAGTATGTAGTAAAGAATGTACATTGAGAGAAATGTACTTTGCATAGAACTTGTGTTCCTATGTTTTATTGCTAACTGTTATATTTGTATCTGCCGAAAAACACTCATTCTTAGATCTCGATCTTTACAAATACTTTTTTGTAGTACATTTTAATTAATCGTTCATACGTTATTTACATAACACGTTATACAACTTATTACTGTAGTGCCTACTACTCAGAACTTAAAACAATAAAATCTCCTTCCATTTAATATCGTCCTAGAATATTAGTTAATTCCTAAATCGCCTCAAACGAACGTTGTACTGTGTATGGTTATACCGCGTCGTAACTCACAAGTAGTTGACGTGACTAATTTCGGTAATGGGTTTTATAAGCCTTACTCTCAGGCTAAAGCGAGGGAAATACGACTTTAAAAATGTAGATTTAAATATTCGAGTCAATTCTGAATACCGTACACTCGATGCTGGTAAAAAGGATATTAGCTACGTCTTTTTGAAGATATGGTAAGTAATGTAGGTAGTTATTTGGTATAAATATTCCACTTTCTTACCTAGATATTATATTGGTAATAGAACGTAAAGGAATTCTGGGAAAGACAAATAAAATAAGTGTGTGGGAAAAAGTTTCAGGAAAATCAGTACTCGTTGCTTTTATTCGATTGTAACTTTATTTTTTTATAATTTTGATAAAATATAATAATGTATTTTCAATGGTTTTGTTGTGCATAAACAAACATGGATCAGTGACTCACGCATTATAAATTTAATTATAAGGAAATTACCTCCGGCATATCAATTAATGTTTCTGGAAAATTCCCATTGAAATTTGATCTTACTCTACATCATATTTGATTATATTATTTAAGTCTCAATAGAAGGTACGCCTCATTATCTTACTATCCTATATAATTACGAGGGAAAGGGATGGATGTTTAACGCAACATTATAATACTTAAGAATCAGCCCAGAAATTGAATCACAAATCAACTTTAAGACGATCTTAAATGTCCAAATGACCTTTAATTATTCCTTACGCATACAAAACGGGCATTTACAATGAAATACATTGTATAAAGAAAACGAATAAAAATGAGTCACGTGTTACTAGTGCTTTAAGACAACAAAGCGACAGCATTCGTCTTCGTAAAATGCATTTAAAAACCACGCAAAGAAAACATTCGTTTGAGTGCGATCTCTTACATTTTCATAAAAGGTTCGCCAGGACCAAAGCAAACAATAAAAATCCAACGCAACCTTTAAACTTATCTGCGAAAGGCGTAAGAATAACACTCTGAACTTTATTCTCTTTGTTTGTTAGCTAGTATTTTTGTGTTGTGTCGATAACATTGTCAAAGGATCCCCCTTTGTCCCCGAGGGTTTACGGAGATATGATGACAACAAAGTTCAATAAAATATAATCTATTTTTGCGGGTGTTCAGTTCTCGACATGTTTCCTTTGAATTCATGGCCGTTTTTACGAGGTGATAACGTAAAATAAATGCGTGGACCACTTTATAGAGGAACTCTACGTGTTATAGTTTCGTGTTAATGCAACTAACACTTTATAGCTTTATTTTTGAGTTGATTTTACAAAAAAATGTATGCTAATCGCGCTTCTACAAGTAACAACGTCATCACGTGTCTTTTGTTTATTCCTGTTATCAAATAATTTGGGAAAATTAAATTAGCTATCTTTAAACACTACTAACTCAAACAAGTAATCAACGATTTATCATACCGAACTCAACGTAATATTCAAAACATTTACATATCAAAGTATGCGGGTAAGTGTAAAAGCAAACTTCATAAGCAGAAGGAACAACACGCCCCCGGCATATACATACATATAAGCACATTAATACACTTCCCCAAGAAACTATAGCTGTATTGTATTGAAAGTGTTCGTGAATTTTACAGTACATCGGAATTTGAATATGCACGAGATATATAACAGTAACGTACTGGCACAATACTGACCGGCGAATTCTTCACAAAATTCAAATTCCTGACAAGAATACGTTTTCGGGGACATTTGGATCCCTTACCCCTTTCTTTGTTATGTAAATTTCCGTTTCTGGTGAAAGTTTGCCAACAAATATTCCCTCAGTGCCGATCCATTAGAAAATGAAAGAACACTTGCTTGAAACAAGAGCTCGCGAGCGACGCTCCACTGATGATATTAGAGGTACGCCCCAAACTCTTTGTTTGTACAACACAGGTTAATATTAGTTTAGGACTAATGATTCATTTGCCACGGCTCGAATTACTTGAGGTACAATAGCTGTACAATTCGTCTTTCAATTTTCTCAGGCGTCTGAAAGACAACGTCACGAAATTACGCAATTGTCTAGGTCCTAGGTTTGCATAGCCTTTTGTAATTGCAAGGTTAAATAATTAACTTTAACTAAAAATGTTGCGAGCTGATGAATCTCGATATAAGAAGATTTATTCGTTTATTTACTTGCACAGTTCTCAAATTCGTAGTAAAAGACGTATCTCGAATAATCAGAATATTTTTGACAAATTCTCGCTACACCTTTAAATAAATACTGCTCTACTAATAATCCAAGTAGGTACCTACTCTATAATATGTAGTAGACGGCTGTCTCAAAAGGCTCATTAACGACTTACCCAAAACTCGGAACATAGCAACATGAAATACGAGAACACTACAGTTGTTCCCTTCGTGACGTAAGCAAGGGAATTGTTTAGTACATTGCCGGATCGAAGAAGCGAACCGAAGTATTTTATCATAATTTTATAAATAAGACCCGCAGAAAGTAAACTAAGGGAATGGACTCTTGTAACCACCTGTACTTTATCTTAAAGGGTTTTTTCTTAAGCATTATAAAATTAGTCGCTCTTATTTAGGGTATGCAAGAACCTAAAAATGTAGAGCAACTGAAATAAAATAAAGGAAAACACGTTTAAAAACCTATTTGCCTGCATTTAATAGTTTTAAATAAATACTGACATTTTACTTTAGCAGAACAACTTCAAACAAACATTTCAAAATTGCTCTCATTGTCAATTGGGTCACAAAAAATCACATTTAACACAAAGTCACATTCCCAACAGATTCATAACAGTATAGAGATCATAAGTTTTGCAATATAACGCGAATGATATGAGTTGTTTAATTGTTTCCGAAACAACTATACTGCCAGCATTACGCTGTCGCGGCGCCAAACTCCCGTACAGTCGCGCACAGTTCACTGGCAACGCAAGTCGCAACGTTATGCGATTGCATGTATAATTAAAACTAACTATACGAGTAGGTACAGTTAGGTAGAGATTTCATGCGTTTTGTAACTTTGCCGCATTAATATTTAGTGATTGCGGGGTTGTTCTCTTGAATACTTAAGGATTGGTATTGAAACTGTAACTTCAAGTTTTGCAGTAACTACTATAAGATAGAAGCTAATTTAATTATTTCTCAACATTCGCACAACCTACATACATAATTATTATAGATAAATAACACCCAGACACAGAACAAAGGATAGTGCTCATCACACAAACATTTGTCCTGTGTGGAGGTTGAACTAACGACCTCCGGTATAGCAGTCAGGGTACTATACCACCTTTACCACAAGACCATCAGGCTACACAAAATAGTCATATGAAAATCATTTATTTCAGGTTATTTCATTGAACAGGCTAAAAGCAGTATAAAACTTATTTCTAATCCGGTTTTGCATGCATGAAAGTAGTATTTATTTTTTAAAAAGTACACCAACAGCATACCTACACCTCATGCTCATTGCATTGAATAATGACTTTTTATTTTAAATATTACGTGGCTCTGTATAAAAACGTTGTATATTGAGAAATCTTACCCTAACTCTATGGAGGATAATTATGTTAACAACTGTTATTACTTAAATACATCGCCCGTACTATCAAATATAAGTCCCGGCGGTAGATTACTATTGCGGCACTATATTCCCCCGCGCCTATTGAGCCATTATTTTAACGTATTCACAATTAAAAGCAAGCGTGCCAAACCACGATAAGTGGCTTCGCAACACCATACCATTTACAGAGCCTAAGGCAGCTTGTACACGCTAAGAAATGTCATGTCTGGTGCAAATAAGGCCAGTTCTTGTCATGGATTGTACACGATAAATTCATTGAAGCTGCTGTATGTAGCAAGGGTCAGAAGAGACGACTTTATAGTCTTCCCGAGAAGAGCTTTTATGAAGCATTGCAAATCAAGTATCTGTTTTTTTTTTTTAATAGTGTTAAAATAAATCCTGGGAAGAATTCTACTCTTACAAATTCTGATTTTAATCCTCTGAAAAAAAAAAACTAAACTCAAGTAGATTTTGAAAATTAACTATTTCACTTCAGCAACGTTCAACACAATAAGCGCAGAATTTTTTTGTTCAGCGCCGATGTATCATACACAGTTCCCGTATAGGCCCAACAAATTTTACCGTGTACAGTCAGCCTAATACTTTACATAAGAGTTTAGAGTACCGAGAGATATAGACACCATTGTTTATGAACCAGCCGAGGAGGACGGCGGCTCAATCCGCTATTCAAACAAACATGTAGTGTTCCGCTTTAAAGTACTTACACATGATATTGTTAGCCTCAAACTTTGTTATATCGGAATGGAATTAAATATCTTTAAGCGTTATTATTTTGTTTTCTTTTCGTGGTGTAGTCGTTTGTTTTTTGTTGACATTTTATTTGTGACTTAGTAATTGCTGAGGTCAATGACATTAAAATTTGTTGGTTGTACTTATAACGCTGGGTAGAATTGGCTGTCAATCAAATCAGAATCCTGTTGCTGTTACATAGAACTTATAAGATTTCCGTTGTAGTTATAGTAGTTATTAGGTCTCCCTGCAGTTCCAGGAAGCGACGCCGGTTAACGGTTTGTTTGCGTATCAACACTGTTAACCGTGTTGAATTAGTTTGAAATAAACTATTATATTCAATTCAAAGTTATTAAGTAATTATGTACTCGCTCGCCTTCAAACTTCTTGGTAAAATACAAACTAATACTTAAATAAATCTAGAAACAAATTCACTTTAATCTTTAACTAAACACACGTGTTTCCAATAAACTTTGCTTGAATGATTGATCGAAACAACCGCTTCTGTAACACTTCGCATTTCAGAACAGAATGCTAATACAACATGAGACGTCTCAACCACCGCGGGAACCACACATCCATCGCCGCTGTAAATAAACAAGCCGCCACTTCGCACGATCACTTAACACTATGTGAAAGATCTCTTACAACAACTCCAGCACAGAACATTCCTAATATGTTAATTTCAAATCCTGGATAATCAACGCTGAGACTGAACGCCTTCGGGAATTCAAGATTACGACGTTTGTAAACTTATCTCGTCTCTCGTTAGCGGGTGGGGCGAGCCTCCTGAATACGTAAACGTGTCATTCATGATTAAGCAACCGTTCGCGACGTGACTGTTGACAAAAACACGAACCGAGACAATCCTGAGCCCGATTGGGGCCAAAAATACAAATAGAGAGCAGTCATCTCCTTAGATAAAACCCGCTCCGAACAAATGATGCGTCCGTGTAATCGAAACTACGCGCTTGATGAGGCTTGTGTTACACAACGTGCTACGTAGCGCTACGCCGCTACGGATGTCGAGTGCTCTCAGGGTTTTTTTTATATATTCAATGGAGCTTTCTATTATTTTCTTTTGTGTAAAAATACATTCCTCAAAATCTATGTCAAGTTGCTTTTTTTCATCTATCCGATCTAAACATAAGTAAACAACTTACCTATATCTATAAAATTAAACACAACACATACAAATAAATCTAATAATACTAAATCATTCTGTTTACTAGACAGAATAAAAACACACACACACAAACAACACAATAAAGAATTTAATATCAGATCAGACCACGGAACGCGTGATTCGATATATAAATTACGGTATCAAAGCATTTGTAGAAATTCGGCAAGTATAAATATGTGCGGATGAGTCGAACGAGAAGTTTGAGCGGCGTATCATAGGCACCCCGGCGCGTCGCAAACGACCCCGAAAATTGCTCGCAATTTATTCGGTTCAAGGGTGACCCGATATAAAAAGGAATGAGACGTTTGTCACTTAGTACATTATTTACTCGCGGACATTGTGGAAGAGAGTTGTAAAAAATCGTCCGTCACTTTGTTATCATAGTTGAGAGTTTTGGTGAACATCTGCGCGGGCCATTCACCCGTATTTCCCTGACGGCCCATTTTAAAGATGCCGCCACATTACTCCCTTTGTGATTCATTTTAAACAGGAATGTCAAAATGTGTTTAGTTTTCTTTTAGTTTGATGCTTCACTAAATTTAAAATTCGTCTTTTTTGACACTAAATGCATATTACAGGTTGAAATTCGCATAAGTGCGATACATTGCTGGGGCTTACAAATAATTTTAAACACTAGAGCTACACGACTCCACAATATACGCACGATATTTCTCCCCTTGTCTTAATGAACTTTCAGTTCTAAAATTTAAATAACAGCGTTTATTGAACTTTACAATGACCCACTCGCAGAAGTACGCCACAACACAAACAGAGATTAGAACTTCGTCATATAACTGCGAGTCTTTGATTACAAAGGGAATTGAAGAAAGTTCAGCTGAATACTCCAGTATATTAATTAAAAAAAGAGGAGAAAATACCTTTGTGTTAAAATCGTTATATAAAATTGTCGTGGTGGTATAACACTGAGCATATAGCAAAATTTTGTCTGCTGGCTCTCTCCCCGCATGGGAACAGTGCTTGTTTGATGCAAATATTTTCCTAAGTCTGGTTATATGACTTTTATATCTTTCATAGCATGAAACAAAAGACAACAGTATGGTAAAGTAGGTAAGTTTATACTGAAATAGGACAACAAAGAAGATACGAGGACAGAAACTAGAGCAGACAAAAATAACC
Source organism: Chrysodeixis includens (assembly GCA_941860345.1). Classification (NCBI taxonomy): domain Eukaryota; kingdom Metazoa; phylum Arthropoda; class Insecta; order Lepidoptera; family Noctuidae; genus Chrysodeixis; species Chrysodeixis includens. Next base: position 5,678,112 of record OW796097.1, read on the forward strand.
ATGGCATCGTAAACTTTACGAAATACAAGACGGCTTCTTCATTTTTAACAAGAGCATTTCCTTGAAGGAACCTTACAACTTCTTTATATCCCAACATTATTAATTTATTTACGTACTATACATCAAGTAAACCATTAGCGTGCAATCCTTTTATCTTATTTTTCACCCTTCTGCTCAGATTATATCGGACAGGGTGACGTGACCGACCAACCCTCGGAAGCGAACGACTTCACAGTTTATTTCAGAAGTTGGAGCCTCGGCACGCCCGGCACAAGGTAATCCTTTGTCCGCCCCACTTATCTCCAACAACAAGAGCAACTCACTAATTTATTAGTCAACTTATGCAATACGGACGGATGCCCTGCCACCGGAGAGTCGCATTTACATAAAACTTTCACGTTTATAGCTGAGGGTCACGTTTGAATGTCTAAACATTGTGCTGTCTAAACGATACACCCGAGACGCAGTTGCTAAGAGGTAAAAATGTTTCAATTGCATGCGGTGGAACTAGAAAATTGTTCCGAGTTCTCCCCGCCGTGTTGCGGACCCAAAATGTTTTATGTTTCGGGTTGATTTTCTCTGAGTGGGACACGAAACTTTATATTACTTTTCGACTACAGTAAGATAAATGTTTTCGAGTATCGTATATCAACTGACGCATTTTACTTTAAGATTCCGTCAGTTACTTTGTTGTAGACGAGGTTCGTGATTGTCAGTATTTCGGATTGCTTCTATTTTTCTTTTTTTTCTTTAGAGACGTTTGCAATATTCGTAGGGATTTTTTAAGAGATTGGAAAACGTCAGTTTATATATTACTACAGGATTCTAGCATTAAAGTAGCCCGTGGCAAGCAATTTTAAAACATTGCATTTTACAAAAATAGGTTATAAGTACTAAAATACTCATTTCAGTTTACCAGTAAAACGTACACCGCTTTGATTGAGTACATAAAAACAACAATTTAAAAGAGGTATTATATTGGAATCAGGTATTTTTGTAAATATACAATGCTTACCACAACTCGAACTGGAAACTTCTGTATAAAATAAAATAGAAATATATTTTAAATATGCAAATACAACCCTTTTGTGTTATGATAACCAGACGAACTTTCATTGTTCAATTCCCATTTATATTGATATCCATTTTACTGAATTCGTTGTTCAACATATCTTTTTTGAACTGTTTCTATAGTAATCGAGCTTTAATAACTTTTGAAAAAGATTATAATTCTACCAGGCATATACTTTCTTTCTTTAAAAAAAAAAATCCGCAATTTAGACCTTGTATCGCGGGGGGGTTTCACAGACATTCAGTTCACATGCACAAACACACCCAGACTTTGAACAAGCATTTGTGGATCGCACAAATACTTGTTTGACACGGGGATCGAAGCCACGACACGTCGCGCGCAATGCATTTGGCGCAATTGGCGCGTTATTACCTATACCACTCGGCTATCCGCGCAGTCAAAAATAGTATGTTTTAAAAGTAGCTTGTTATCTATAAATTACTATTTGTATTGCATCTTTGTTTTATAGGTACCTACTATAAATTTTATACTTGACTAGCTGACCCCGCAGACTTCGTACTGCCCCAACGATAAATAAAAAAAAAAATTCTCACCTTTTAAACCTTCCCTAGACCTCCACGAACATTTCAAGACCAAGATAAGATAAATCCGTTCAGCCGTTCTCGAGTTTTAGCGAGACTAACACAAACAGCAATTGATTTTTATATATAAGAAGATAAACAATGTACTGATGTATTTACTTTTAAAAGAAATTCAATAACACATCCTCGTCTATATATCGTCTTTTATTTTTAAATCCCTACACTATATACTTGTGTAGAACGTGACTTATCCAGGATTGGAATCAAAAACCCGGGGGAATGACAGCAAACAGAGACAGAACGGACGTAGCATCCACAGAAACAGTCTGTGTGCATTTTATATTAGATCTAGGTAAAATGAGAACGGGATTTATTCCGTTTGAAAGTTGCACGGGCTATCAAGTCTTATCCGTATGTACGTATGGGAAGCTAATTAAATAACGTTTTGGTAAACAAAGAGGATTTATTTAGTTCTTATAAATATAATTATTAAATCAAAACGTCTTAAAATAAAAGGACAGACTCTACCATCTCTTACTCTCATACACATACTTGGTTTAAGACTAGATGGCGTTATGTGAACGTTGAGGAATACTGAGGAATTTTATTATATCAATACATATTTTTTGTGTCCATAAGTTAGGTTTGGTCACCTAATCATTTAGAAATACTGCGGATAGAGGAACAACCTGTACAAAAACAATCGTAAAATAAAAGCACTCTCTTTTGCGAAGGTCGGTAAAATAACTTAACACTGGAATACTAGGCCACGTTTCGTTTCTCAGGTATTTGTCTATTCGCAGACGTGATAATAAAACGAAGACCTTTTTATGGGCAAGTTTACGCACAGCAAGCCCGTTCTGTTTTATTTTATTTCCAGTTCACACGGTTTCTTTTTTGCCTTCCTACTTAAATAACCTAGGCTGGGTTTATTCATTTAGTATTATTCAGGTACAAACCTTTTTTTTATTTAGTCAAGATTGTATTACTTATAATTGACACACACAAGGTATTATAGTGGTGGGCTTGTTACCTGATCCATTGTCTTCTAGTCAATCACAAGGTGACGCATAGACAAAGACTTGGGCTTTAACAAGCTTTGCGTTTTTGCTGCTGCTTTATTGATATTTCGAAAGTATTTTCGCTCTAGCTATAACACATTTGTTTTTACATTTTTGTCCTATTTTATATACACTCAATATAATATAATTTACATAACAGGAACACTGGAATTTTCCTAAGTAGGTATATTTAATGTTTATTACTTAAACAGCTAAGAAGTTATATAAAAAGATGATTTTTTAATTAATACACTACATCAACATTATTAGGTATGTAACGTCATTATATTTTTATTTGGTTAACTGACCTTCCGCTAGAGACAACCTTGACAATCACATTCAAAGCATTTCATATTCATAATCTTATTCAAACAGATACATTCAATAAAATATTTGTTCTAATTTTAACATAACATTCAATTAATATTTTTAGAAATATTATTATTGATAAAAAATAGAAATATTATTTTTTATCAATAATAATATTTCTAAAAATATCAATAATTTCTATCTCTGTCCGTGTAGTGTCCGGATATAAAGAATAGCACCACCCCATATCCTCCACTGGGTGTCGTAAAAGGCGACTAATGGACCTTAAGACCCAGTGCACTGTACCAAACACCTTGGGTCACCCGAATGGTGGCGGGTAAACAACCAACAATCGCATTCCCAAAGAGTGTCAGGCAGGCGGCCGACTATAAAACCATAGCCAAAACTTTAAGCAACATGTCTAAAAGACGTGTTGCGCCGACCCCAAGTAAAAATTGGGATAAGGGCAGGGGAATGATGATGATGATATTATTGATAAAAAAATATTATTATAACGAAGCATCTTTATAAATTCCCGTATTTCTGTTCCAATATTTTTTAAGATGCTGTTATCCATGAGTAACTCCTTTCCTAAGCTCTTGTTCTCAGGAATACCTCACAAGGGCCCTGAATTCTCCAAACAAGCTGCACGAAGTACAAATACGATGCCATAGTCTGTCAAAACAGTCTCATGTTTTGACCTTATTCAAAAACTAAATTAAGCAAAATGTGCGCAACATCCACGTGTCATGCTGCCTGAGTCACTTTCAAGTGGAATGTACATTACATGGAATGTCAAATAGACATTTTTTTAAGTCACTTAACCGTATGATTTTTAAACTCTGCTGTTAAAGTAATCGACTCGCAACGCCGCCCCCACGACAACCTATAATTAAGGAATCCGGTTAAGTCCGAATCTAGTTAGGCCATTCCGATAAATACGCGTGAGCACACCGTATAATTTGACAATAAATTACAAATCCGAGTCACAAAAGTTATAATACTAATAATGTTATTGTACTTATTGTGAAGATATTCTCATGCTGAGGATTTTTACTCTATGGTAGCCAGCTAATGCTTCACGATAGCAAACGTTGGAATCAAAATCATTTAACAAAATGAAACTTAAATCAACGTTTAGTGAATCTGCGCAGCGCCCTGTGAACGCGATAAGTGTCGCCATTTGTCACGACTAACATGAACAATCAAGCGCCAACACTGATGTAAAACCGTTCTCCCCGCCTTCCTGAATAATAACACAATTATTTCTTTTGTTTATCTTCGAGCATTTTCTTCAGCAATTTCGGTTTAACCACAACAATTTGAAATTGAAAGTGGATTTTGATTAAGTTTCAATTAGTTGGTTTTTTGAACGTGTTTTTTTTATGAGCTAGGCACAAATTATTAATTAAGATAACACATAATACGCTCAAAACAAACAGGATAGTTCCCTTTAGTTGTGGACATTACTACATAAGAAAAAAGCGAGTCACTAAGACTACAGCTTAAGTTATTCAATGTTCAAAAAATAAATATTTCTTCACAAAATATTCACCCGATCACTGATCACATAATCAACCGTGTAAACGTATCACAAGTACCGGGGCGTCTATTATATTCCCCAAGATAAAAGGGTAGGAAAATAAAATATTTTCCTGTTTATCTCAAACAAGGCATCGTGAGGACGTCGCCAATAGGAGAAATAGCAAACTGCGTGTCGCCGTGACGAACACACATTATGTCGCAACTTCACAACTGTTTGACGCCCAACTAGTGAGTATCATAGATACCTCGTACTTTTTATATAACAATAACGTTATAACGGGAAATTTCTCCAAAGTATTGTTAGCTAACAATGCAGCGTTATTTGAATAGATTTTTGTACCGTCTTTTAGTTACATTTTGCCATTTTGATGTGGATTCGAGCCTAAAATAAATAGGCAAGTCACACATGCTTATTTTTAATTTTTAATTCTAACTTCTTGGCAAAAAAAAGATCAAGCGCCTAAATGGCAGCGGTATCCTAGCATCTCTGATCTGCTGATGATAATAATAATTATTAGTATGTTAGTGCATTTCAATATATTCTCCTACTATTGTTCAAGTCCCTGTATATAACTAATGTAAAATATAGTGATGGCGAAGGTCGTGTGATGATCTTGTCAGATATGCAGGTCGCACGTGGCCAGAAATCGCAAAAGACAGGGAGGTCTGGAAAGAGAAAGGGGAGGAGTTGGCCCAGCAGTGGGATCTTGTATAGGCTACTAAAAATAAAATATAATGAACTCTCGCTTGAATCTTACAACTAAAATAACCTTAGTACATTGCTAGTCACAATACTAACAATTTCGTTCCTAGCCATACATTTTTTGTAACTATAGTTAATAGTATATCAGATAAAATTCCAACCTCAAAAACCTAGGTAATTTCTCACTTATGACCCTCGCGTTAGCACAGGTCGGCCTGGCAGTCATCCCTAGGGTGTAATTAATAAGTACTTTAATTTATGAAGTTATAATTACTATGATACAAATAACCTAGCACCACAATACACTAGAGCTTAATCACACATAAAATTCTGAAATATTGGCTAAAAATACCGGCCAAGTGCGTGTCGGACTCGCACACGAAGGGTTCCGTACTATCATACTACTTTTTAGTCTGTTAATCTACCTGTTTATAAAGATTAAGTAAAAATTGCTTAAAAATAAATTACATTAATTTTTGGACCCCTTAATATTTTTTTATATTTTAAGTATTTGTTGTTATAGCGGCAACGAAAATAGATCATTTATGACAGACAGACAGACTGGCATATAGACAGACAGACAGCGTAAGCTTAGTAATAAAACTAAAATGCTTGGAAAACCAGCACGCAAACATGTTTTAGCATTTAATTTCATTTATACGTTTATTTTGATTATTCAAGACAGTCAATTAGCCATAATATGGCTATATACAGGCTATATACTATATGGCTATATATAGCCATATATAGGACTATTATGTTATCCAGTCATGTAAGTGTGTTACCTCTGCTAGATCTGCTAAAAAGGCATGGAAGGCAAGGAAGTGTCCCATGAAGCAGCCCAAGTGTCAATCACCCCGGATGTACTCATAGACTACTTTTTATACTCGTTTGTAGCTAACTATAATGGGTCGGTAGTATGTGTACGTATATACTAAACAGCGTTCAAATTCTTGAGACTATTTGTATTGATAGAACAAACCCTGTCCTATGTACGGAAGGTGAACTCGCAGATGATCTGCATGTAGTTAATTCGCTATGTCCATCGAAGTACGCAAGACATCGTCGGAATTGGGCATGTAGTGTCAGTATAACACAACCCGAACTAACTTAACCCAATTTACAATGCTAACATGTGCGGGCGTAGCGTCGACACAGTGCGACGGATTCTAGTTGTAACTTAATAATATTATTCGCATCAATAATCCCTGGCTTCCTTATACACTGGGTTATTAATGGTTAAGGCAGCTGTGCCGCTGCAACTTGGATTGCTTCTTGTGAAAAGGACGTTTGCTCACTGCGTTTTGCTGCTTGCTATCCATTTGTATAAATAGTATTTTGTACGTATATTTTTCTGTAGAACTAATAGACGCAAGTGCTACAATGTAGCTTAATTTTAGTAAATTATTTTTTATTTTGATTTACGCAATGTTAATTTTGTACAGAATGATAGGGTACCTAAATCGATTAAGAATGGGTGTCTGCACAAGGCAATATACCGCATCAAAACAAAATAATAAACGATTAGAGCTTTAGTCTTATATGCCTACTAAGCAGAACTATCATGAATTCATTATAACTATCATGAATTCATTATTAACCGAGCTTGTTCGTGAACGGCATGGTAGGGTACTGTACACTAGCGGTTAGAAGAGACGTGGCTCTAGTGAAGTACGTGGTACGAGTGCTGCGGGGGCTGGTGCACCACCCCGACGTGCTGGCTGAGCTGCGCCTGTGCGCGCCCAGCCAGTGCGTGGGGGCCCGCCGGCGCCCGCCGCTACTCAGCGCGGACGTAGCTAGGACCAACTTGCTTAAGTTTGCTCCCATGTCGCAAGCGATTAGGTTAATAAATAAACTGAACACTGGAGGTATTGACATATTTTTGTTTAGTTTGCCGAAGTTCACAGGCGAGGCACAAAAATATATAGAAAACTTTGTTTTTATAAAATATTAGGTTAAGTAATTTTATCTGAAAGTATAAATTGTAAAAGTGTTGTTGTTTAATTAGTTTATATTGTTTATATTATTGTATGTTCTTGTTTTGTTAGTTTTGTATGTTCTTGTTTTATTAGTTTATATTGTTGTGACTATTATTTTTAAGGTTTTTATAGCATCGCTTTGGAATGTCTGTAATGGTGTTATAAATTACGAAATAAATAAATAAATAAAATAAATAAATTATTTATTAAATAAAACTAATAAAACCTTGTACAAATTTTGCCATCACTATATCAAATAATACTCATCGTCATCGTTTGCTACTTATAACATAACATCATCCGCATTAATCTCAAACTTCCTCACATCACTGCCGGGTTAGATGTGCTCATCAAGCGATTGGCATTTGTTTGTTCGACCTTCGCGTACACGCCAGACGGTAACGTTCAAAACAACCATGTTATTACAATGATACATTGACCTGAATGAATCGGCGTATAGTTATTGAACTATCTTGCACCTTTATACGGTATAAAGTTCAAGTAACTATTTTTTGTTGCTGTTAAATACAAAAATAAAATGTATTTTATGGTTTTATATTTTATCGGTAAACAACTTTATATCTCTACACTGTCAAATCCATGCTTCCAAGAAGGTTTCGTTCTAATTGCAACATTACTTATCGCGATTCAAACTAATCTATTTTCAACCTTTTCTCTAGATACCTGGCTGGCTGGTAGGTGTTTTGTTGACAGATAAGCGCGAGCCAAGTCTACGCCAGCCACGTAATTCACCGGCTTTTCGCAGTATGTGCCTACAGCTGGCCACCGATAAACCTTTGTTTTCTCCTTATCTCGACTCCACAGTCGCCCCGTCTTCGCTACCGTCACAACCTAAATTGTATCTGTTTATTTTTTATTACTAAAGTTTCACAAAGCATGTTTTTTTAAAAGGCAAAAATTCTCTTTGCAGCTGATCTCTCTTAAAGGTCTTAGTACTCAAAATGATCTAAAGACCTAATATGATCTATTTCTTACTTGTCTTATCATATATGTCGGTATGTTGTTGGTTGTTAACTTCATTCTTGCATGGCAATTTAATGAAAACTTTTTAAACCAAACTTTTTCGTCTAGTTCTTCAATTCTATCTCCTATTCGACTAAATACAAAGGCAACCAAAAAACTAGGTTATTTTTGTGTAAACCTGCAGAGCGAGAAAGGACTTCTCAATGCACGTGTACAATAAAACTTCAACAAGAAAATTCTCATTGTCTTGTTGAAGTTTGAAAAGTTTTATCAAAAGGATTCGATACCGTCATGAGAACTAAAATTTGTCTTCCTGTGGGTGTGTACGTCAAACGTTTGTTTAAAGTCTGGGTGTTTGTTCATGAGGTCTGTGTACGGAATGACATGGGGAATCCTAATGCAAGGCCGAGGGTGCCGTGGGTTTGTGTTTACATCCACTTTATGTCCCCTCTCTACCTTTGAACTAACATAATAGTTGGTTTGTTGGTAATTTTATACATGTTTGATTAATTCAACGTGCATTTGTTTTCGAAGTTCTACTATTAATCGTGGTAAAGACAAAATTTAAGCAAACTGATAATAATTTTAGGTCCTTATACTAAATCTATCGACAGCGAATTATCACTTGATAGTCATAGTATAAAACGAAATCGCATCCCACTGTCTGTTCCTGTGTATGCTACAATTTTTAAAACTATGCAATGGATTTTGATGGTTTATATACCAATGTGTAGATCATACCAATCATAAAATAAAATTATCAGTCTACACTAAAATGGTGCTTAATTCTTGTTCATAAATGAATAATCTTTTTTTAAAGAACTTAACAGTTTGAATGTTCCATTCAAAGTAATTATGCTTTTCCATTAAAATTTGATTGGAATCTAATAAAAACATAATGGAATATTAATATTTTTATAGTACAAGAGTACCAGTCAAAACCACACCCATATCTTAAAACAAAAGACTCTTGTAATAATTCCAACTTTAAATATCTTAATTCTTTTATTTTTCTAAGTACTTTACACTGGATATTAAAATCAACTAATAGAATGACATTCTTTTGTCATTGATAAGCTCAAAAAAAATATATTGATTTTCAATCAATTCAAACACAAAATGAATACAATTTTAATCAAAGTGCAAAAACAGATACATTATTAACTTATAGGACTGGTTTCCGAGGTCACGCATATAAATCTAACGCAAAACAAAAACGCTCAGACGTGTTCTGTCCATCGAGTGTTTTACCGTGTTTCACAACAAAATGAAGTATTATATTATAATCGCTTTGATAGCTTTAGTGAACATAAATATTTGTCAGACTGCTAGGTTCGGTGGTGATTTTGGTATTAGGGGTTTAATCGGCAGAATACAAGATGAATATGACTACGGTGATGACGGAGAGTTATTTTCACCCGATGATGAAGATGACAAAGAAGACGATTCTCCCAAACCAATATACGACTTAAAGGATGCACGAAAACTCTTTGAGAAATTCATTAAAGATTTCGAAAAGAAATACAAGGATGACCAAGACAAAGAAGCGCATTATAATAACTTCCTGGAGAATTTGAAGGAGATTAACAGGATAAATAGTGACAAGGAATTGAGCTCGACCGTTGATATCAATCTGTTTACCGACTATTCGCAGGAGGAGAAGACTTTACTGCTCGGAATTCCATACTAGTAAGTGCTTGTGATTAGCTCATAATATTGCCTCATAGCTAACCCTTTGTAAAATTGGTATTGACAATTTGTTTTTTCTCAAATTCTTTATTGATCGATATTACAATATGTGACAGAAACTAATACTAATTTTTAAAACCAACGCTATACATATTTCGTTTCGATATCAATGTCGCATTGTTTAAAATAGTAAGTCTTCCATAAACGTTAGTGTAATAAGATAAAAATAAATAGTAATGTGGATAATTACACTATTTCCTAGAGTAACTTTACTGAATATAAAATAAAAATGAAATCAGCTCACAAAATAGGTTTTTTTAACTACCAAATCGCAATTTTAATTATTGAGATTCCACCCAGGACTATTTTCATTGTTTTAAAACTACTATCACATACATAATTTCCCTCTCTATTTAAAAGTTTTCGACCAATCAATACTCCGTACGTTGGCTCTTGTTAACGGAACCACATCTCACATGGATGGCTCATATCCAGAGACCGTTGATGTCAGAGCGCCCAATTTACAGCGATCAGACTAGAAGTTTATCTATGCAAATACTGCTAAGCCTCATAACTAGTTAGATTGTTAGTGAAATTACGTAGCTAGTTATTGAAACAGTACTTTTAAACTTTATAACATGATTACCTACTGTAAATAATAATGGAGACCCTAATTAATGGCACATTGTATTGTACCATAAAATTCAAATGTGTGGTAATGACATTACTTAAGATTTTTAAGATTAAGAAAAATAAACTGTGCACTGGTAACTCAGTCTGCTCTCAAACTTACTTCATTACAATCGTTTGTAAACGAACCGCGCAATTGTATGGGAATGACATTTATTTTTGACAGTTGACTTGAATTTGACCCGTAATTTTAATATATTGTCAATTAAAGGACTCGACTATGACTTATTGGTAAAATGTCACTTCGTAACTCTCCACATTCTAATCAACTAGTATGTATTTAAAAACTAGTATAGATTTATTGATATGAGAAATAATAAAGACACATCAAACTTATGTTTAATATGAATATATAATATTTCAAATTTATATCGTCTGCGTAGTTTTATTATTGCCGATTCTATTACGTACTCAAATAACTTTATTCAATATCATGACATTTGTGCAAGAGCCAGTTCAGATCCGTTTATAAATATTGATGCACCTCACCAAAATAACTGTGTTGAACTTTTAAATGAAAATTGTTTGTAATGTATTATTTAAAGTTAATGACAGATACAGATCTAAAAACGTTGAAAAACTTAATTGCTCTGTCTTAACCATCCCGTGAATCAGGTGCGTCCCGCGTTATCCCTAAAAAAAGCCTATGCATAGCCTCGATTTTAATCATGGTACAGTCGACAACTTCATATCAAATTTTATTAACAGCATACTCATTTGCATATTATTATACAAATTCTAGCATTTATATCATTAGTAAGGATTAGTAAATCACAAAGCTTCAATATCTATGAACTAAATCGAATAATCATAACAGATGAATTCCTATTAAAATCAAATAACAGATCGGTCTATAAATTCTCCCAAGCTATCAAGCTCATCAAATTTATTGTAGTGGTTTTGAAAATTATTGTTTTCATGTGCGGAATTTTAGATATTGAGTTGGTATTCACCTACGCTATTTTAGACTAGTAATAGATATCGGAATTTATACATGTAAATATAATGTTTTTCAAATACTGTTTCGAAACACAATTAATGCCTTTTTTTATCTACTATGCGGCCACTAAGTCGAAATAATAGACAATAAATGGAATAGAACGGCTTTAAATACATTTCAGTGTTATTTAAACAATAATTTCTACAAATATATATTATGTAGTACAAAGAGCATCAGAATCAACTGGAAATGATTTTCTAGATATACAATTACATCTTCATACGAAAAAAACCGGCTAAGTGTGAGGTTTTTAATTTTGAGCAAAAAAAAATACGTTTAATGTATTTAATACACTTAATATTTGTAATTTTTTGGATTTATTGTTATAGCGGCAACGAAAATTCATCAGACTGATAGACAGATATCGGAGGCTTAGTAATAGGGTTCCGTTTTATCCTTTGGGTACGGAACCCTAAAAAGAAATAAAATGTAACAAAATTTTTAATTTCGATGCCTAACCTAATAAACTCTCATTAGTTTTTCAATCCTCTAAATATTCATTAAAAGCAAAAAGCGTATGGAAATAAGGGGCTGTTAAATTTGGTCACATTAATAATCCCGGTCAAAGAATTTTGCATAGGGACATTTTCGCCTTGTCGAGGAAGGGTCGACACAAGGCGGGCATAATGAATTAAATTAGGTCCTACTGATAACCTCTCCGCACAATTTCGGTACTGGGACTCGGGACAATATATGAAGATATACATCTAAACACTGGATATGTTTCATTGTTTAAAATTGTATTAATTAATTTGGATGAATAAAGTTTGTAAGTCTAGCGTTCAATTAGTTTCTGCCATTGTTGAGCGTATCGGCATTTGACTTCCACGACTACAACAATGTTTTAAAAATAGTTTTGAAAAGTAAAGGCAATAATATAAAAAGGTAATCAATATATTGCACAAAAAGTACACCTATTAGTAAATCAGATAATGCAACCATTATCTGAACAGCAAAAATACATTAAAACTCGAGAACTGGCCACAAATACAATGACTTACAAAAATAAACATTCGAATGTTTTAAATCACACCTACTTAATTGGTTCCTTGTTCCGTGTGTTTTGAATATTTATGGTCGAGTTGAATACACTAATTTGTAAAACTTTTGGGTGATTTGTTCACTGACACATGATCATCACAACATAGTAAAACAAAGTCGCTGTCTTTAACTATGAATGCTTAATCTTAAAAACTAAACTATGCATTGTGATGCAGTTTTTAATGCATTTTTTTTTTCAAGACAGTCTATATATATATATATTATTATATAGTTTATATAGATAATAAATATCAGTAGGTACCTACATATGGCACCCGTGCAAACCTGGAGCGGTCGCTATTTAACAAAAAAAACAATTGACACAAAATACTTTATTTTCCAGTTCAAACAAATATTCCGTAAATACATAATATTATATTAATTAAACAACATTAGGCTTCCGAATCTAAATTTGAAGACACTTCCGTAAACTTGAACTTATCAAATTATTAATTTAGACACAAAGTGACGTGAGAATTACGTAATCGTGTCTCGTATACTATGTTTAACAAGCTGTAGAATAAGAAAAGGAATTACAAACATCCGTCTTTAAATTGATTTTAAATAAGCATCGATTTTGTTTATGGTAGCATGACAGCGCACTACAAGGCATAGAGCGACGTCTCTCTTTAAACTGCAATAACATTACTTTAAGACGTGTCGGTAATCCTCCAGCTATTCTTACTACAGTTTAAATCCTTTTGAGGAGGTCGTGGGTTCGATTCCCACCCAGGACAAATGCTTGTGTGATGAGTACGATATTTTTTCTGTGTAATTTATCTATAATATGTATGTATTTTAGAAAATATATTTAAGTATATTTATCCGTTGTCTAGTACTCATAAAATAAGCTACTTAGTATGCTTAACTTAAAACTAGATGGCGTTGTGTGAATGTTTATGAATATTTATGAATATTTATTCATTTATTATTATTTTGAAAATATTATGTCACATCCAGCAAAGCAAGGCAGTAGTTCTTCGTCCCGGGACAAGACCTTGCTAATGTCAAGTGGCCCGAGTCCGAAGCTGAGAGTTATGTGCATAACGCCTGCTCTGTGATTTATATCGTTTCAGATTCGACCCACATACATATGTATGTATGACCACATACATTTTAACAAACCGTTTTAGACCGTTATAGTACCACGTGTCTCTTTTAAAGTGAATTTATGTGAAACTTCTATTTTGCTTTTGTTACAGATTGCTGCGCGCTTGTGGAATTCCAGATCTTTATTAACTAGAAGACTCTTTGTTTAAAAAACTGATTTGTATATTAAATATTTGATAAGCTTAACATTTGTTTTCTTTCAAATTGATTGTCATTGGGGCGGCGTCTGCCTTCCACAACTGCAACTACAATCTATACTGTTTGGTGGTGGTGGGCACTCTGACTTATTTAGGTACTGGCCTACTATCATGTTTTAAAATAATAGTATTGTACTCACTTTTGCCAATCATAAATCTTATAGTACAAAAGAGAGTAAAATACCATTGTATATTTTAAATTCATACACAAAATCACACACTACGTAAGTTGCACTTGTTTTTTTTTTATCTTAACTGTCTTATTTTCCGTATCACAGTCAATTTAACGTACTAGGTAACGTACATACATATTAGGTTTTAAGGGTATTAGTTAGTATATTTCATATTAAACCCTTCTATATTCCAAAGCCTACGTCAGACAGCTCCAAAATACACCAATTTAGAAGGCTCGACGCCGGCAATAAAGGGAATTGTCCCCAGACATGTTTCAGTTATCTATCTTCATTCACCATTTGATTAATTACCTAAATGTTAGTTATCTTAGTGGTGTTTAATTGCCCGCACGTTAACTACAACATTATATTTAACGAACTGGGAGAATGTACTGTCTGGATGTCTATTGGTGAACTATGATTATAACATGTTAGGTACGTAACATAAATGTTAATCGTGCGAGAGATGAGACCCAAAGTAAATTGGTAGAATTGGCAACGATAGTCTTCGACAAAAAGCTACAATATCAGAATTCCGCTAAAATCCTTAAGCGCCAGTGTTTTTAATATTTTAAGTATTTCTGACTATAAGGATTTGAATAATCGACTTTTTTTGGTAAGCAAGAGTATTAAACTTCGGACAGTACTACATAAAGCTACAATCTTGAACTTACCAAGCTATCAAATAATTCAGTACAGACAATGACATGTCAAGTTAAACCCACGTATGACCTCCTTATGCATTTATTAAACAAAAAAATTCTTACTCTAGTTAACAAAATAGTTAATCATACTTTAGACATGCGTAAAAGATTTATACAAGCTATTCATAAGGTTATCATAAATCTACCTAACTGTGAATTTTCCTATATCCAAAGATTTCCGTAAAAAACATCTTCGAATATTACGTACGACGTCTCAAAGGATGATCTAAAGATTCAATAAATTATGTAGCTAACTCTTTTCTGCGATTCTGCCGCATAGACTACATAATCAGAGCCTCAGATTTTTTTACAGACAGTTTACATGTATTGAATTTTTGTTAAAATGATTCTTCTCTTATACTTTGAGAGTAGCAATTTACACAACGTCAGCAAACAATTAATGTTTTTTGTTGCACTGTGTGCTTATAGAGAATTTTAATACCTATGTAATAAATAATAGAATATTGTTTCAATTGTTTATTTTACGCAACGGACAGCTTAAAAACTAGCATGATCCCACTCTTTACCTCGTTAATAAAAACAGCTCAAGTACCTACAAACTAGTCCTACAAAGCATTTAAAGTTACGCGCCTGCCAATATCAAAGAGCAAGCAAATGTCAATAGAATGTTTGAGTAGAAACTTTGTAGTACAAAACAAAATTAATCTAGATACGAAGCTGTTATAATTACAAAGTCTTATTATTAAGTAAGTAATAAGTACCTACCTATGAAAATACACGCCAACATGCTATACATATTTAAATTTGATCAAAAGATACCAAAAAGGATTAAACTGCTTTGTTTTACAAGGATTTTATTAAATAACCTTCTCCAATGTCGATAGCTCGTCTATAATTAGCTCATGATTCATCGGAAGTTCTTATCTAATTACAACAAGCTACATCAGAAGAGCTCGTGGCTAATGATTACCGCACAGATTGTCCGATCTCAAGATATTGGCTGCCCACAGTAATTGCTAAGTTGGTCTGGTGGTAGACACCGCAAACCAACTCGATACTTTGGTAGTTACAGTCACGAGTAGAAACATGTATAATACACGACCAAACAATTGAAGTTTAAGCCTGTTCAAATGATGTATGAAATCGTGAAATTTTCTTTCAAATTAAACATCCTATGTTTAGCTTACAATATCAGGAATATTCCATAATAGTTCCTAAAAACTACCATCACTTCTTAATGTCTTTATAGTCTAGATGTAGTGCGCTGTCACGCTTCCACTTAAGACGGAATGCATTGTGGCGGTAGGGCCCCGAATGCATTGTATATTGTCCATCGTTACGGTTCCCGAAGGCATTTTAACCCGACTACGGCAAGGTAGTAAGCGACGAGTCATTTTCAAATAGGTAGGTTGAGTTTTGTTATTTGTATTTAGTTAGCTGTCATATCGCCATACAAAAAAACATTGTTACAAAAAAGCGATTTAGTAAATGATTTAACATTGATTAAGTTAAGAGATGGTAAATAAATCAGTACTCTTAAATTAACCATTGGTTCGTACCTATCACTATTCCATTTATTCAGCAATACCCTAAGATTAGCCAATCAGAAAGTAAGGAAAGGCTCTGATGTTGATTCGGTCCAATGAATAACAATGTAGACATATGTTTCGCAAGTCTCGTCATGCGTAATGCTGTGGGAACAGCTTAACCGGGTACGAGGTGGATATACTTTTCAAAAAGTACAGTCATGCGTAACTATTGACATTGGCCTGAACGCATGAACGTGACGAAGATGCTTAAGTTTGTGACCATTGTTAATACTCATTGGCCGCACGTTAGTCTTTGGAGTAGGTACAAGTACACGCAGTAAAATCTATCATAATGTTTGAATAAGTCCATCCAACAATCTCTTTACTGATGTTTTTACTACAAAGGTGAAATATAAATTTTATATAAAACTTAAAAAAAAAGTTTTTAACACAAGCATATTTAGTTCATAAAAATAGAAATAATATATAATTATAGAATTGACTTAAAAGATATGATTTATTAATTATAGGCCGTTATTACAACATTTTTTTTTAAATACCGTCGATCCAATATTAAACTTCCCTCTCTGTCGCGTTAAAACGAAACGTAACTAACGCCGCCATAACTAAACGTAGACGTCAAGTTTGACAGTAATGAAATATTGTCAACATTAAACATTGAACACCATTCGAATGTGATTGTGAAATTATTGCTTACCATATTTTGTATTAAAATATTTATTAGCGTACGTCAAACTCAAGTGATCAACCATGACAGTATATTAAAATAATATTCTAATTGAAACACCGCTCTGGGAAGACCAACTGAATTATTAAAGGTGAGTTTGTTATTTCTCGCAAAAGCTGGCCGATTACACTGCTTTTCTTTACCGTATGTAAGTAAATACTGTGTTTATTTTTTAAAGATTATAGTTTTCATAGAATTAATACTGTTACTTCTTTCTTTTTATTCGTAGCATCTCAATCTAAGAGAGAATGACTGGAACGTGAAATAATTTAAAATGCTTTCACTTATTTTATTTTTTCTTATATTAAAAAGTCGGTTTGTTGACATAAATGCATAATTTTCTTTCATGGTACTAAGAAATATTTCACATCCATTTAATTTCAAGTACACATATATTTATGGCTCTCGTTTTATTTTTGGAGTGCATCATATATTATTTTGAATGCTTACCAAAATTACGGTAATTTTTGGAATTATAATGAATATAAATTGGATTTTTGTCTCAAAACGCTGTTCGGGTTTAAATCAGCTCTAACAAAGATTTTTTATTTATTCTAAGTATACAATTTTGTTAGTGTGGGCATTATATTGTACCTATTTAGTGGGTATATTAAGACCTTTGTCCAATAATAAATGAACGGATCTGGATTCACTGTGGATTCACTGCAAAACTATATTGGCGATGATACGGTTACTTATTTTGAATACATTAATACAAAAATATCTGAAATAAATTATTCTTACCTATCTAATAATATTTCCTCAAAAGCCTTACCGTAGCATTTGTTAAATCTGGCTCCATTAATTTGAATATCTGTATAATTTCAATCTCAAAACCTTTTTTTGCAATATTTTTACACTCCCATAAATCTTATGTAGAAAAGGACTTATTTATGCTGAAACTTTCATAAAAACTAAATATATTTTGCTACTTGATAGATAGTAAATATTTGTGATAGCAGATGACAGATATTTTACGTACACAAACACTACACTTGTTTATCTCTATAGTCATTATGTCACATATAGCCTGCTACGTCTATATAGTGAAACCCCGTTGTGACCTTGGAAATCAATTAACTGACATTGGGCCAATAGATTACATTACATGGCAAAGGAAATTGTAAAAAAAGGAATTGTTTAGTTACATGTAGATGTCTAGTCTAGATACTAAACACTTTCAAATTAAACTTTGCTGTGAGTAAAAACTGCATAGTCTAATTTATTGTAACACTAGCTGTTCCCCGCGCGAATGGCGGTTATAGCTACAAAAACATTGTCCGCCTCTGACGCAGTAGGTTAAAAATGTGTTCATCCAGGGTGTCAGCCAACTCCGTATCAAATTTCATCAAAATTGCTCAAGCCGTTTGAGCGTGAAAGAGTAACTAACATACATCCTTACAAACTTTCGCATTTATAATATTAGTAGGATTGTGGTATGTATTGATCTAACCTACGATTATAAACGATTGTGATCAAATAATCATTTTCTTATTACATAATCTAATCAGTTTGCTTACAGTGTGAATAAATAATCAATTTCCTATTTCGTAATCAGTTTGTTCAGACGTTCATAGGATTTTTACCTAGCCAAAAAATCTTGGCGGTTTTTTGTGCTATGAAATTTGTAAAGTAGTATTTAAATAAGTGTCATTTTTAACAATATCCAAATATTTTAAAAGCTTTTATTTAACTTGCAATGTATGGATATTTGTGTGTTCGGGTGAAATCTTTGAACTCAATTTTGAAGTAGATATATTCAACCGTTTGTGCTGAAATTTTGTGGACGCATTTTGTTTGGATGACAATATATGATAAGATATGTGACGTCATTCTAAATTCAATATGGCGGATCATACAAGATGTCAGAACAGTTATATTTAATCCACTTATACAATATGGGTATCAAATGAAAGGGCTTGTTAAGAGTGACTAGAAAAAGAATATGACGTCATTCTGAATCCAATATGGCGGACCATGCAGGATGGCGGAATAGTTACCTTTAGTCTACTTCTACAATATGGGTATCAAATGAAAGGGCTTGTTAAGAGTGACTAGAAAATGAATATGACGTCATTCTGAATCCAATATGGCGGACCATGCAGGATGGCGGAATAGTTACCTTTAGTCTACTTCTACAATATGGGTATCAAATGAGAGGGCATTTTGAGAGTAATAATAACTTGAATAACTAAAAAGTAAAAAATAAAAAAAATTAAGTAAAAAAACTTTTTAAGAAAAAGCTTTTATTTAAACGCTCTAAAAAGAAGAAAATAAAATATTCCTTTTGGATTATACTAACAACTCCTCATTATACACAATTTGTATATAACAATAAAAGCTTGTCGCTCGATTTACCACAAATTATTATGATATAAAGGAATGTTGATAGGTATGTAAACCTCGCGACAAGCTTTTATTATTATATATAAATTGTGTATAATGAGGAGTTGTTAGTATAATCCAAAAGGAATATTTTATTTTCTTCTTTTTAGAGCGTTTAAATAAAAGCTTTTTCTTAAAAAGTTTTTTTACTTAATTTTTTATAATAACTTTCGTGAGGATGATTCATTATTAAATGATATAACGGTTTACTCACGCGTATTTATCGGGATAGCCCGACTAGTTTCGGACCCAACCGGAGTCCTTAATCATGAGCAGACGCGGCGGCGGGGTCACGAGTGGAACTGACTTCGTTCAACTCGCATGAGTAAACCCTTGTATCATTTAAGTATAGATATCTAAATAATGGTGAATCTGAAATTATATTGGAATTCTATACGCTGCAGTTGTGAACGCGATACGGCGCTCTACAAATCGTTGAACGGCGTCTCGCTCCAACGAACAAAAGTCAAACAATCGCAACATTCTTACTTCAAGAGGTTGTGGTAGGCCTAAATATTGCTTCTTAATAAGCGATGGGAAATATTGACTTTCCACATCAATGAAGAAGCTTTTATTAAAAGAGCTTCCCTGTCGGGGTTTTCGGTAGTTTGCGCAAGCGCTCCCGTGGCCTCCGACTAGAAACGGAGAAATACTCCGGTGGTTTTAGGCGGTAAGAGTCTGCCACACCTCTTTGCCATCCCCAGGACGATGGAAGTCGCAGATTTCCTGATGAAGATTTCAACCGGGAAACAAAAAAAACGAGGCCTAAATATTGCTTTAACGCTTCAGCAACTTATAGCTCTATAAATAACAAAAAAAAATAACTAAGTCTAATTATAATAACTTTTTTAATTAAACTCTACTTTATTACTAAATACTAAATCGATTGGTTTATGCCATCGATTGCGCAATAAATGAACAAAAGTATGTGGTTCTTAATACTCGAATCAATTGTAACGAGCCAACTCGTGATGCAATTCAACCGTTTAAATGATTATTACTTACTATTGAACAGGCTATTGCACGCATCTGTACTTGCTACCAGCAACAGTTAACAGTCATGCCAATTGCTCTATGAAAAAAACGTAAAAGACAAAACAAAACTCGATTGAATACAGTACATTACATTTTTTTTGTATTTATTTTGACAGTGGTGGCCTGATAACCTTAATTATTTTTTAAAGTGATAATCGAACCATGATATTTCAATATGCTGTTTTCGTCAGTCGTCTTCCAACGTTCGTATTAAAACACCTGGTCTTGCCACCACCCCTTAAAGTAAGACTAGCAGACGTGAAAGAGTGACGCCGCTCTACGCCATGTAGTGCGCCAACTCGCTTTCATCATTGCAAAAGTAACTATTATAAAGAGTTAAAGAGTTGTAAGGCCGCAAATAACTATATTACAAATAAAACCTTAAAAGAGAAACTGTAATTGAATTTAAAAAGCAATCTAAACCCGTATACAGATATCATATCGGATATCCTAGTAGGCCCTCTACCCCGCAGCCAGTTATTCTTCCTCTTCCCAATTCTGCAGCAAACGGATATTTTGATACATGTTAATGAATTGTCATAACAAAACACGTTTACCGGAACTATTGTTTGGTAATCAATGCACTTACCGTAAATAAGTGCAACCGATATGTGACAGGCGTAATATAGATAACTAAACGCTGCCATAATTCAATGCCTTGTGTAAATAATGTTATATTTTTAAACGCTCAAATTGGTTCTGCATTTAATTTAACCAAATGAAAAAATCATGTCAAGCAATGAATTAATGTTAGTCTTATTGTCCTTGATAACAAATGACAGTCCTATAGTACTATTTTTTGTTGTTAAACATACAGACGGACAGGTTTATTTTCGATATGTAATGGAAGTAACGAGGGGCAAGTGTTTGCGCGCCAATCGACAGTCGATTCGCCCGCGCTGCCCGTGCGCACGTTAATGTGTTACACGAAACCGCGCAACTCATACGCATGCTTAAATGGCAATGTGGTTTTAATTTTAATTAGTTTTATTTTGTTTCTCGGTAGTGACAGTGGTTGTTTTTTATTGAATAGCGGTGAGCTCATTGATTTTTTTTTATTATTTAATTTTTATCTATACTTTTTGCAATCGAATATTACGAGGCAAATTATTTTATACGTGGGGTGTTAAGGACATTGACTGTCACGTATTTATCAATCAATATCGGAATATGATGTGCAATTTTATCTGTCAAACGATACGAACTTCCATTATGGAATATTTTTTGCTCTTTAGTTGTTTTATAGTCATGAAAGTACGTTTATTTACCAAGCCATACAGTTTACTGCAACAATAACTAAACTGTATAGAAACGATATTCTATTAACTTTCATAATAACATACGTTGCGCCTTTTGTTTTAATACCGTTTAAAGATATAGATCCTCTTTACAAAGATTCAACCTTGGCTGCGTTGTTGCAAGCTACTAGTTACTGTAATAGACTTAAGTACAATTTAACAACATAAATACGCTTGTAAATTAACTAATATTTATTCCGAATTAATTTATTCATCTAAGTCAATCGTAAACTATTTGCTGTGCAGATTATCGAGATAAATACGTAGTCATAAAACAAACCTACATTGTTTTTTTGTGACACATGCCTAAAAAGTGTTTAATACTATTTGTAGAGTCATTAACACAACAAAGTCATAAGTAAATGAGTTGTTCTTATAAAAATCTTTTTATGGTGCGGTATTTTTTACTTATCAATACTGCAGAGTAATTTATTATCAATTAAAGTATAAAAACCTGTTTTGGTGTACCTAACAAATTAGGTAAACCGTCACATTAAAGAGCGTTCAATATTTTCATAATACATAAATAACTATTAGTTATAGGTACTAATATTAGAAAGAAGTAAAGCTTGTGACATTGTAGGGGGTAATAGCAAGATCCAAAAATCAGATTTAAAAAAATATTTCATCAATGGAAGGCCACATTATTGAATTCAAATCATACATGGTTTATTTAATTGGTGCAATATAAAACTTACCCTGGAAGGATGATGTATTTTGCAAATAACAATAAAAAGTTGTGTCATTGGCCATGTATTAACCTGGATATTACCGCCCAACAAAGTGGGCATTTTCTTATAAAAAATCACACATTAAACCTTTTTTTGAATATAACGACTCCTTGCGCTAAAGAATTTAATTCTTGTGTCTCGGGGGGTTTCGCAGACATGCAATTCACATGCACATTTGTGTAGTACCTACAGTCTACACCCAAAATGAGAGAAAGTATAGAAGTCAATGTTATTGTGTATTATATTAGGAGGAAGCAGAAATCTGCATCATAAACTATTCGTATATCGTGTCGGATCTAGTGGAAGTTTATTCCCTACATAGATACATATTTTGTCCCGAGCGACATCCCATTTCTGGGACAAAATTGAAACTCTGATCTACAACAGTATTTTTATCAAATAAATCCAACGCTTCGTTTGAACTGAACATCTAACTTTAACAATCGAGAGCTTTGTTGATCTATAAACTTATTATTTAGTATTGTTTTAATGAAGCACAAGTACAATATGCTTAATGAAGAAAGGTCTTCATGAGGACTTGAATTATGTCTTTGAGAGGTTAATTGGAAAACGTAGGTACTACACAACCCTTCCCAAAATTTTAAAATGGCGTAATATACGTTTCTTATTGCATAAGAATTGTGGCCATCTTGCAGTAATGTGAAGATGCTAAAAGTACATAGTTATGTAGGTATATGAAAATCCTTTTGATAAACCGTTTTTAAGTTTCAGAAGTTGAAGTGGAATAAATTCACAAAACCATGAAAACATTAAATTCCTTATTCTGGGTACTCGTGTAGATGTGATATTATGTAAATATATTTTTTCTTTATCTTATCCTTGTCTTCATATTTTTATATTGTGATAAATAATTATAAATTAACTTATTAGAATAATATGAATAAAACTTATTATCTACTTTGTACTTTTTTTATTAAAATACAAGCTGTTACCCGAGACTTCGCCCAC
Source organism: Chrysodeixis includens (assembly GCA_941860345.1). NCBI lineage: Eukaryota > Metazoa > Arthropoda > Insecta > Lepidoptera > Noctuidae > Chrysodeixis > Chrysodeixis includens. The sequence goes on from OW796097.1 coordinate 5,701,567, forward strand.
GCTGATTTCAGGTTATAGCTACAAAAACACAGCCCATCTGACGCTGTCGGCAACTAACTCTATAGAAAATTTCATTCCAATTAAGTACTCTACCTGTTTAAGTGTGAAAGAGTAACAAACATCAATCCACCCATCTATCCAAACTAAGAACCTTTCGTGTGTATAATATTAGTAGGATCTATTACTATTTGTAGCAAGTCACTGCCATATTAATACGGTACGATGTCTTTGATATTTGTGAAGTTAGAAGTCAAAGTTGTCGTCAGTCTAATTAGTTTTTATTGTTCACAGTAATTAGGCAAAGCTCTCGCTTCGGCGTAACCATCTAAGATGTGAAAGCTAGCGCAATCCGTTTTATTCGCTTTGCTCTGAGTCTTAATGATGATAATATTAAAATTCTCCGAATTAATATACCAGATATACCTATTAATTTAGTTTAAGGACTCTTGTTTCTGCTCTATGTTTCGTTGTATTGAGGTAATATTGTGATTTTACTATATCAGCGTTAAAATAATGATAAAATTATGAGTGGGTTTATTTTAGAGCCCATATCAACTTAACGATAATAACTCTTAACTAAGTACAACAGACATTGTAGAAATAATAACTATTAATATCCTTAGGTGGTCATAAAAATGCCGTTCAAAAATCAAGGCTAGACCTATGGAAAATAACACGTTTTTCATTTAATAATTGACTTACAACCTGTAATAGAATTATATGCAAAGCAGTTGTCTTAACACAGCCTCAGTCGTCTTGGCGTGTCTAGTTGTTTACGCCGAGAAAATATCAAGTTCTTTTTTTCAAGGAAAGCTAAAGAAAGGGGTTTTATATTAGTTTTTGCTGAGCATCGGGTTTTGGTTGAACCCACAACGAGATCGAGCCACTCAAAAGTCACGTATCAAATGACAAACGCTGGAATGTTCTTAGGCTAGAGAAACCGACACCGGCACACGACAGAATGTGGGTTCACAATAAAATTCTTTTTCGCTTTGTTGCCGTTTTCAGACAATATTTCTCACAAAATTCAAATATATGAAAGGGAGGGTTCTTTTACAACAAACGTTTCTAAAGAACTTTTTCTTTCTTCTTAAATAATATACGACGCATGAAGATACTCTTTGAAATCATATCACGTAATTATTAGGTATGTTACCTTCAAAACTTAGATACACTACACGCGAAATAGCAACTTATTTGTTTTTGATAAAAGCAGCAAAGCGTTTGCGGCATCCCAATTAGGTTTAACTCGATATACTTACTCGTGTTAATAATAAAAAAGAAAATATTCGCAGCTTTCATAAAAGCTTATAACGAATTTCAGCACTGACGTTGTTCTTGATAAACGCAGGAAGAATACTAATATTAGTAGCAGAGAAAGTTGGTCTTATATAATTATATTAGAACATAACTCTTGGTAAGTGTAACAAACAACGCGCAGATAATCCGATTGGCCAAGAAAATTAACATCAAGTTCATCCTTCACCATTACTTATTCAGAATACATAATTATGTATTGTTGTTTTGCGTAATAAAGTAATAATACCGTCTTGGGACTTATAAACACCTACAAAATTTCACTGAGTATTTCTCCCGCATTGTCCCAATTTCATGTTTACGAACTTCTCATCAATTCCACAATTACTACAATTACAATTGTTTCCTGTCGACCGTAATCTCTGTTTCTAATTCTTGTACCTAATTATTCTAAAAACAAAAAACTAATTATCCAATTTTGATAAGAAAACCTGAAACCACTATCTATTCACCGTATTTCAGTTTTATGTAAGCAAACACTTTAATTGCAGTTGTGTGACAGTTCAGTGAAAGTAGTACAATTGTGATGAACAAAAAAAATTAAGCAATATCCAAAGACGATAATATTAATTTTAATATTAAAGCGTTAAATAAAAATATGTCAAAAGCATAAAGAAATAACATACTCCAAAAGACGACATCGCTACCGCCGTCTGAAATTGGTCCAATGATATTCGAACACGATTTTCCCAATACTTAGTCTTTGTGTTGAACGTTTTCAGATCTAGAATATATAGAATCTCTTTGTGTTGAAGTGCTATTGGATTTGACTCACAATTTATGCAGTGCAAATTACTTTTTTCGGGGTGTTCTTCACAATTTTTGCGGACGCTTCCGAAATGCAGTACAAAATATGTGTCGATTGGGTAAGATGAGCGACGCCGTTAAGTTTGTGACACAGTTTACTGTCAAGAAAGACATAAATATTTTTTGTTCAAAATTACAGCAGCTACAAATGCTGAGAGTGCCAAATCGTGACACGACTGCGAGTAACATTTTTATCTGTCGTGATCGGGCTATTTTCTGGAATATCGCGTAATATGACGAGACAACGGTGTTCAACACCAGTTACTTCAAGTTTACGAGTTCCTTAATATTAAGTTACGCGCTTAACTCTACGTTCTAGGGTGTAAAAACATCATGTATATTCGTGTTCCTAGTTTTCGATGGCTTTGAGATTGTATTAAGTGGCTAGGTTCACTAATTGAAAGCACTAGATCTAACTTCAATACAACTGACCTACCTATATATAAAATATTGTAAGGCAACGTAACTTCCGAATACAAATACGGGTAGCTAATGGATTTTATTTCCTAAAAGATAGACTTTTATATAGAATTTCTTCAATACGTACCCTTCGGCCCTTCTAAAATTAATTTTGTTGTTCATTGAAGGCGTGCAAACCTGTCGTCTCTGACTCCCGATAACGTTGACTGATCGGACGTTGGACGGGTGGAATAGATGAGAGAAGTACGTGCTACGTCCGAAACTCGGCGTGATGAATCGGCGACTTGTAATCGTTGGACTAACACGGGTCCTGTAATTTGTTAAGGGAAAGTTCATTGGGTCCTGGGCCCTGCAGATGTGCACTATCATCTATTGTGAACGAATACGCGACATGTTTTTTTATGGGGACTGAGATTGCCTTTAGTTTTTCTTTCCAGAATTCCCAATTTCGCGCATGTTTCTACATGATATTGTATGTTATAATGTTTTTTCCCATAGTAGTTTATATATGTATTTCTTAACACTTAAATATGAGATGGGAGTTCAAACTGAAAAAGTCATAGTTTTCTCGATTTAAAATACATGAAACACTACAAAAACAGCTTGCAGGGTCTGTATTAATGAGGAAAACGTGCCGTGATTGCGACGAGCAGAGAAACAAATCGATGTCTAGTAATGGACGGATTCGCATTTCGCCCAATTTGTTCAAGTGAAAAAATATCACACCTTCTATAATACTTTCTGGCGATTCATATTATCGATAATACAAGTCGATTTAAGAGTCTAGTATGAAGTTTGGGCATCACTAAAAATATTTTGCAATTACCTGCTATTCTTTTGTATTATTGACCACTAATTCAGAATTAGATCAATAACTTCAAAACTATGCGAACATTAAAAAGTATTAACACAACTCTATGACAATTGCTTACGAATTGTAAAAAAAAGCAATTAACGCTTCTATTCATTCTAATTGTTTGCAGTTTTGCTCGAAAACAAATGGTAACTTGCGTAAGCTTTTTATAACACCGGAACTATCGATATTGATACCATATGAATAAACAAACCACGTGTGACTTGTATGAAGTACACTGAATATCTTTATCTTTATTTTTATGTACTAACTGAGTGGTTTCCTGTTGGCTGTTGACCTGTTATCTTTTGCGGATTTGCCCATATTTAGATACCACGGTCATACCACAGTATAATAAATATATACAGTATGAAGTCTTTATATAAACGGGTACAACGTGAGTTATGCCTATGCTGACCGCATGGCCGTGGCATGAAACAGTCGCGAACGTGTCGCAGTCATGAGCAGACGATGTGTTGTTGACATAATTATAAGCCCCGCACGTTGATATTGCGATGGAACCTTGTCACAATAACAGCTGCATGACGTCATTATGACGTCATCCGTCGCTAAAAAGTACAGATAGCAAAAGAAATTGTACTGACGGTGCGACATCGACTACGTCACCAAGATGGCCGCCAGTCGCAATATCAACGTGCGGGGCTTATAAAATGCTATAGATGGCAGCCCTATCGTTGTTATTACGTACCTACCGCGCTGCTGTAGGGTTTTATTTAAAAAAAATGGCTCAGTTAAAGTACTGTATGTATTTATACTGTGGTCACACGCACGTATTGCCGATTTTATTGTATAATTTGGTCGTTATAGATTTTTTCCTTGAAATAGATTTGGATGACAGTGAATGACCAATATCAAAATAATTTATGAGGAAAATAAAAGTTGTAGGTACTGTTACTATTATTTTCCTCATAAATTAACGTGATATTTTCGAAAATTGTATAAGGAAGGAAAATTTAATTAGCTATAGATAACACTTATGCGATGATACATCTAAACCTTGATAAGCTTAAATCTGTATGCAAAAATCATAACATTGTCCTTAAGTACCATTCACAGATACACAATAGGCACCCTGTCTTAATCCAGGGTGTAGGTTAAATTATCCACATTCATATTGTTTCAAGTTGGTGATGCGAATTATCTGTTCAAAAATCAGGAAATCCTCTGGGTGTTAATTAGCACAGTGGCGTGATATCGCGCCCACTGCGGTTCCGTTTCGGCGTCATGATTACACTATCTAACCTCATGACGACACATGTGATATGTTTCAAGTTTATCAGCTGGCTAACTTTTTCCGGACCTGGACTATCGAAAATTATGTTGTCAGTGTTAGTTTGATGTAGGTATTCTATTCTATTATTTTAAGCACGTGCGTGGGTCTTAAATTAATCCTTTTTTAATTATTTACTTGAAACTTCTTACACCAATATGGATGGATTGTGTGAAGACATACTGTGCCGACCTTAAATTATAATTGGCATAAGGGCAGGGGAAATATGTTGAATTCTTATACTAATATGTACATACAATGGCGGACTTAATGCCAGTTAACCAAGAAGTGGTGCAGAGAAATAAAAAGTAAGTTTACGATATAATATGCCACATGTATCGTCTTTTAAGATAAATCTTCAGGAATACAGTTGTGAAAACTGCAGATAACTTTAATAAAAATGAAACTTTTACCACTCAAGCGTACCTAAGTTTCTAAAAAACGTAAACGTACTTAAACTTAAAAGTAAAATTACTTATTTAGAATTACACGAGACATTAATTAATAAGAATATAAGCGTAATAATTACATCATTTTAACATTAACGAAGATTATTTCAGACTAGCTGCTGCCCGCGACTTTGTCTGCTCCCTAATCCAGTTCTGTTCCAAACTAATTTCTTAACTTCCTAATCATAACCTCTAGTCTTACAAACACATTTGACTGTTAGTTAACACTGCTAGTTTTTTGCTGTGGCCGCTATCTTGCACTGATTTGACAATTTGGATTAAAGGGCTTGAAAACGGACGATGGCAAAGAAGTGTGCCGGACTCTTACTGGCTAAACCGCCGGAGTGCTTCTCCGTTACCTATAGTCCGGGGCCACGGGAACGCTTCAGCAAACTACCCCGAACCCCGAAAGGAGAGCTCTTTTTAAGGGGAGCTTCTTCATTAATGTGGAGCCAGCTTTCTCCAGTCCTTATTAAGAGGCGCGTGGAAGCACCGCGCACGCCGTCTTTGCCTTTATCCAGTACAGTAGACTGCCCCGAAACTACTGCCGTAGGCTATTTATGGTGGTGGGAGGAGGCCCATTAGGCCCTTCTTCTACCCCTTGCTCGTCGGACACGAATCGGGTGGTCAGATGAAGCCTGCCGTGCTCTTTCCACTTTTTCTTTGAGTGTCATCACTTCTTCGTAGAACTTGGTGACGGCACACCAACTAACCGCGGACACTTTGCCCACTCTAAGTGATGTGACATCGTCTATACGGAGATGTCGCATTCTCACTGGATGTGAGAGGGGTCTGTAGAGCCAAATTTGCTAAATTTTGTTTGCCTACCTACTTGGGTTCTTAGACAGTTGAATGCTTTCCGAAAAGACCACTGCAAGGTTTCTCCGGGCGGCAAATGTTCCTGAGGTAGGACATAAGTAGTAGGTGGTAGATGTCGATTTGCCCAGATCTTGCACTGAGCTCGAGTTGGAGTTTCAATAGTAGCCAGTGTACATCGGAGGAAGCTCTTTTGGCTCTTAAGTCTACCCAAATTAAGACTATTCTAACGTCAGGTAGAGCAATGCTAACCAGGGGGAGAACTTATTGAGCGGGGTTGTTTTTAAACACCTAATTAGATATTATTCGACACGTTTCGTTGAGCTCTGTGCGCTGTGGTGTGGAGAACGGCAAGCGCCGCTCTCCATTTGGTGGATGTATGTACGTGCAGCAAATTATTCCGGGCACCGATCTTTTATTTTCCTTTCTTTCTACCCCTTTACGGACGAATTTTCAAAATCCCGTCTTAGTGCTTACTTACATTACTATCAAAGTTTCAAGTTTCTAGTTCTAGTAGTTTGAGCTGTGTTACGCACACATAACAAAACATTCGCGGGAGTACGCGTGCGGCGCATACTCGTAGGTACAAAATATTAAGCAGATATTAATAATAACAGCCTATCCTTATTATACTTTTACATACGCAACTACCCTATACCATCGCAATTGGTGCACAATTGTGGTAGTGTATACGCACTATCAAGTCTTTAAAGCCACGCGTTATACAAAACAATATTGCAATCAACAGCTAGTTAATAAAGTATAGTAAATCTTTTACCGTCCAAACTATTTTTTTTTTTGTTTTGAAAAATACAAAGCTCGTACTTCCCTGACCCGGCTATTTTCATTTCTATATTGTAAGCCTATATTATAAAGTACTCTGTGATTGTAATCCAAATAACATGTTAATATTGACGTCAGAACATAAAACCATAGCAACAGTATTTTGGTCGCTACGGTGACATTTTCAGTAAAACCAGTTACGTGTTCTTTAAAAATAAAGGTTTATTGCTAAGATCCAAATGAGACAATTAATAAAGTGATAATAAATAAATCTTCAAATCAAATCTAATAGAATGAAAAATCTTCAAATAAATTTTAATGGAATGAAAAATAAGGTGTTATGCGTATAATGTAACGGGATAGACTTCTTTAGTGATGGGATGTAGTGCTACGATGGATAGGTAGTCGATATGTTTCTGGAATAAGAAATGTATATCGTGCGTAGTTCAATTTTTATTTTTTAAAAAGCGTCTAATTATAATGATAAAACAACGCAACATTATAAGATTGGTTAAAAAGTTGCTAAGGAAAAATATTAACATTTTATTCGTCCAAACTCATATCTAAGTCAAAATAAGTAGTCATAAAATATTTATATTGACAGGTATATACACGTAGTTACACTGCACAACTAAATAACACACTAATTTTTATAACAAAATGAAAGAGAATTAAATGTTTGCTGCGAGTATCGACAGCGATATAAATATTTTTCGAATGTCCATTCCTAGTCATGTGGTACTGAGAGACGTCAACGTCATACAGGCAACTGTCACCCGTACTATTTAGCCACGGACGCGCAGGCGCGAGGCGTGTACGTAATCTGATAGAATATTAGAATCTTAACAAATGTTCGAGGTGATTCTTTATATTGGCATAACTTTTTTATTAATCAACCGATTGACATGAAATAAACACTAAATGTGATGGGAAGCTTACTACAACATATTAGTGAAAACCGCATTTCAATCGAATAAGCCGTTACTGAGATTAGCGTGCACAAACACCACTTTTCTAGAATTTTATTATATGTATAGATAATTCTCGGAAACTAAATAATCATGTAAATAGTTTTGTAATTAATTTTAATAAAACAATTTATGAATGATAACAAAATAACGTATTGTTATTAAATTTTAACATGCTCAAAGGCAGTGACAGCCATTTTTTTTTAAACGATATTGCTACATATCGTATGACAAGTATCAACTTGTCCTATATGAAATAAACTGTAGGTAACTTATATAACTTGTTTATTAATTTTGCAGCTGATATTCTTTTCAATAAATTTTGTACACACAACTTCAAACATTTTAATTCAGTTCCTTAAATTATTAAATTTTACCAATAAGGTATAACTTCTGTACTACTGTAAATAGAATACGCAAATAACCTAAATTATATATATTTTATAATAAAAAATATTGTAAATTTAAAAATATGCATAATAAAATGAAGAGGATAATGTATTATACATTTTTTTTTTATAAATATAAAATGCATAATTATTTAAAACACATGTTCGTCTACAATTTCTGTAAATGTTGCCTTTATTTCGCTTAGTGAAAGTAAAATAAACTAGTGTAAATAGATGTATCGGATAACATATCATTTAAATACGTTTGCATTTTAATTTGACTTAATTTGTTAAGTAATTACTGTCACGTGTGAAACGGACAAATATATCTTAGACTAGGTACTTTAGGTAGTAGGTACCTATAGTTACAAAAAATTGTACGATTGAATTAAATTAGTGAGTTATGGCTACTCGAGTAAAGTTTTTTTATTATTTAATAATCTTCTTGACAAGTAGTGAATTTTGCTAATACCGTCTTGACGTTTAGCGTTTACATTTTGCTTTTTTTTTCAATTCCGATATCAAAATCTTGTCAGAAAACCTAAAAAGGTAGATGATGAATGATGGATCTAGTATACTATTCTGCAACTTTTTTTCTTTTAGACCTCTTTAAAAACCTCTGAAAACCTCGAAATCCCATCAATCTTTTTCGTTCCTATTTTCACCTCACCGTAACACACAGCGTTGTTATTTCAAATTTACCTCACAATGTATAATTCTATTAGATGATGGAACGTTCACATGCGGCTGTCGTGAAGCTAGGAATGTAATATTCAAGTAGACGCCGTCTGCTATCATGTGTACTCGGGTACTTCCCATAGGAATGTTCATTGGATTATCGTTTCTACGGAACCTACCACCTCGCATTCGTCGCGTCGCGCGTCGTGTCGCGTGACGGATCGCGCCGTACTTTCGTAGGGCTGAACATTATCGTTATTAATATTATGTTCAGCTTAAATGTTTCACTGAGCAAAATAGCTCTCTGTTCTTCAGCGGTCCCTGTCTTTCTATCATGCCATTCTTATCTCCAAATAGTGGCTAGTTCTTACCGCCATCTCTTTCCTGGTCTACTTGGTCTGTTTCTCGTTTGATATAAAACAGATGTACCTAGCCCAGTCCCCCAGCTGAGAATTATTTTAAGTCCTATCATACCAGTAGCAAATATTTCACTAATAATTGATTGCAATCTCATCAAAAAGTTTGATAAAACAATGCGTAATTGAGATTAAATATGAGTGTGTGTGGACTTGACCTTATTAGGACATGATGATTGTACTGATAAAATAATTTAATGTCATGTTATCGTTTTCAAATAGTTTTACAAATGTTAACAGGTAAATTATATTTTTATAATAACTTTCGTGAGGATGATTCATACTTAAAACGTATCCCGATAAATACGCGTGAGTAAACCGTTATAACGTTTTAAGGTAAATTATGTAAAACAAAAACAGGAAAGTGTAGAAATACTTAAATACAAATGTCTAAAAGGCTTATCGATATGGTGCCTCGCAAAATCCCAGTTAAATAGACGAGAGCAGCCCTATACATATACAGTCGGCTCATGGGTCGACGGATTGATCGAGGAATTACGTGGCTAACATCCACCAAAATGATTGATAACCGTCTTGGGATAGGATATTATTGTTAGATCCCTGATAAGCGTTTAGTTCGATACTTGATTCCCATGCTTGTACACCGTCGCGTCATATCGGAATATTCCAAACCTTGCAAACCTCTCCAAGGTTTATAAAAATCGCATTCTTATTATTTACTGAAAATTTTGTTTCTTTTTTAAAATTGTTAGGTACGTTACCACAGTGGTGAATCGGTACATAAAATACTTAAAACTACTCGAAGCCGCTATAATCACATGTAATTGACGACAAGCGTCGTTACGGTGGAGGCTTGTTAACATTTATTGCTTCCATAGTCATTTACTATGACCATGGTATACCTAGAATATTCAGAAATAGGTATTCGTAGTTGATTTTGTGATTTTTGGCGCCAATGACTTTTGGCGTTAACCTCTACAAGCCTCTCCTTACCCACCCTATATTCATAACGGTATTTCGATATGAAATTACAACGCCATCTATGATTATAGCAGCGCATTGACTATTAAACATGACAGATATCGTATAAAAGTACTATAAAATCTTTTCTGTTCTCTCTCTTGTATTTTTATAATTATTTCAGAAGTTTTTTTTTTAGATATTGGCATGTTTTAATATCACGAAAGGATCTAACTATCATACCTAGCTAAAGATTAAAAAATCATCACCACAACATATTACAGAAATGCTCAGTCAAGCGGATTTTTCGATTTACACAATTATGTAAGAAAAGTTTTTTTCCTTAAATTATTTGTTTTATTAGATCTGTACACATAACATACATATACCGTAACAGTCGTAAACATACTGAGATTAAAATTGAATATCATAAAAAATACTATGAATAGGTTTAACTAGTGATAATAAAATGTGTTTTCTAGAATGTAGGAAGAAGTTATGACGTTCAATCTAAAAAGATTTGATATCAATATTTATTTTGCTAGTTGTTGTTATTGATTAGTTTTATTATTTCCTTCCTGATTCCTTACCATCTCGTAATTTACCTTGATCGTAACAATACGTAGTAAATTTAGCATATTTAGAAAGCTTATCAATAGTGAAATAAAATGAACTAGAATGAATGTAAGATATACTTAAGCATTTCACGTATTGTGGTAATTTATAGGCCACTTCATAATCACGTCAACCCGAATTCTTACTAATGAAGGAACTAAAATTCATCATTTGGTCAAATCTCTAAATTTTCTTTACAATTACGCGGCATTCCACCAAATGTCCATACTTTTTTTAAATATAAAAATCTATTTTGTATAGATTTGAGAATATTGTAGTTCCTCGACGTAAGTATGCATTTTTATGCTCAGAACCGGTATTTAAAAATTGTCGGGACATTTCCGTTACGCTTCGGACATCCACCTAAATTATGTAAATAGTTAACCTTCAGTCATCCTGCTTATTCATTTTACCATCAAATTATTAGTATATCTAGCATTTACTGTCCCATTGCATAGCATATGCCTCATCATCAAATAATAGCTATAGTCATCAAGCGTAATGGACGCGTCTACCACACAACAGTACAATTAGTAACTCTGTTTATGACACTACTTTACATGGGGGCACCCAGGTGAACAATGCGGAATCCGGTTAAATACACGAACAAATCCATTATTACATAACATTGGAAGCAAACACAATATTTTAGTACCTATCTCTTTTGTATTGTCGTTACCCTGCAATTTTATTAATTATAACCATTTGTCACGTTACGCAAAAAAACCGCGCTGTTTTTGTTTCTCAGACCATTCCGTCCCTGTCAGAAACACCGCATTGAAACGTACGAGATAAAACAATAGCAGTTTTTGATGATAAGCTTTATGACTAAAAGCGGTTAATCATAAACTCGTCATGTATGATAAAATACTGGTGTTCGTTATCAGTTCATGGTCAACATCTTTACTATCGATGGTAATATTTCGGCAGCACGAGTTACGCCAGCAATTATTGGTGTACGAGTTTATTTACATCACGTGCACGCCACTGCGAGAATGAAATAACATTATCCAATCAGTCGTATTGTTCTGGAAGCCTCTTGTTACGTGTTATTGCAATCACTCAGCAGTCGCTAACTTGAATACTAATCAATTACTTATTCGCTTTAATAACCTACTACACAGTTTTGTGGGTTTTTGCAAAAATAAAAAGGAATGCGCATATTGTAATGATTTAATTATAGACGTCATAACAAAATTAGATATCGATATAAGGAAGTAGCGATCAAGGCCGTTTGATTATGATTATTTTACTATTAAACAATCTTTTCTACGATACAAATGTAGCTAAATCTGTTTGATTGAATCTAACAAGCATGTTTAAAATAAGTAGACGGAAATGTGTAAGTACATAGTACATGTTTCGCTAGATGATAGCGTATTCCCAGTCCCCATTAAACAGATTAGATGTTTATACGCAGAATGATGCCTTATTACGTACATCATGTATTATCTGAAATTGCGTATTACGTAAACAGTATATTACAGAGATAATGTTTCGATCACGGCCGACATAAACCCGGCATTGTCAAAGATGTACAAAACACACAGGGGTTAATGGAAGTACTCAGTCCAATCTGGCCGAATAATTGGTTAGACCCACCTGCCGGGGAACAAAGCGCAGTAGCGTCGTTGTTCACTAGAGGTTTATTGGCTAGCGATGTAACATACCATCGCAAATTAACACTCCCGACCTCAATATCACCGAAGAACACGGCCACCGCCTTATGTCCGAACGCACTACACACTAATAACTAATTTTCTCCCTGAACCCACCACTCAAGGGGTAAATTGACAGTAATAGATTTGTTCCCTCCCTTTGTTACTCCTTTGTAGTAAAATTGCTTCAACTATAATATACGGGTTATATCATTCTGTTGTTCGTTGATTGTTTGGAAGTGCCGATCTTCCGAGAGTCTTCCAAGTTTAATTATTTTCTCATAATCATACTAAGGGATTTCCTGTGATTGTTATGTTTATGAATCTTGTTTCAAATACTTTGGGGGTGTTTTAGTAGTTCTATCCGAATATTATGTAGCAAAGGTCACAGTTTCTCGAAACATTGTTTATTATTTTGACAGTAATAACCATCGATTATTGTCGGCCCTTTATACATAAGATCTACATTGGCCTTTTGTTTTTCGGCGGCCATGTTTAGCGGCCAGCCTTTATTAGGGAATTGGAAGTGTGCGACACAAAGGGTCTTAAATTAAATCAACTACCCCAATATTCCCTGCAGGAGTGCTTTATAGGCTGGGGGAATGTAGAGCCTTGTAACCGCTGACTTACCGACTCCATATTGAAGTCTGGCTTGACAACATAAAACGTTGAATGAACGGGTCGGTAGACGTTTCCAAACTATTTTCGCTTTTCTATCAAAATAGAAATGGAACGTTGCGCTGAAGTAAATTAACTTGGATCCTTATTTTTCAAATGTGCTGTGTTCCGTTTCTTCGTTAATCCAGCGTCGCAAGCAAACTATAGACAATGTTGCAAAGTTTGTCTCACATTTTATTGTTCTATCATGTTTCGAGAAAGCTACCGGGCGGTCCCTACATAAACTGTTTCTTTTACTTTTGTACCGTTTATACAACAAATATTTACGACGTTTGGAAAATTCTCACGCATTTGGTATACTTGTATATGGTATTCGTACTTTCAATCAAGCCAAAAACCTACCTTTTCATAAATAGTCATGTCGAGTGAATAAAATTTTACAATCTGCTCTAAATTGAAACGGTGTTGAAACCTTTAGACTGAACTTTGCTTATTGGTCATTTAATTTTAGCTGTGATTAGAAAAAAAAATAATTGGCTAACCTTTCTTTATGTTTGCGTTCAATTAAGATGAGGGTCAGTCATTGACCATTCCTATTATAAAATCGTTAATTGTTATAACCTTGTCATACTAAACATCGATTACAAAGGCGTTTATCTCGTTAAACCAAAAATATTATGGTCTAAAGATACGTAGAGTTCAATTGTTTTCTATTGTTGTTAGGTAGAACATCAATATGTCATCACCTTCTAAACATCGGTCTAAGAGACAGACTCGGTGTAAGCGTCTGCTTCACAAACGGCTACCCATAACAAAATGGCTCCCGGAATACAATTCAGAGAAGGCTCTGGCAGATTTGATTGCGGGCATCACAGTGGGGCTTACGGTGATACCACAAGCTCTGGCGTATGCGACACTGGCTGGGCTAAGTCCACAGGTAAGTCATATTTAGATACTGAACTAAAATTATTTGTGTGTTCCATTCTGTGTTCCACTTTAAGTGAAAATAAAATGTGTAGGAATTGTGAATGTTTTATTTAGTACTATTCCATATGTAAAGTAGTACTAAATAAACTTCTCATAAAACGCATCCATCGACTGATTCCTCCCGAAGTTTCTTGAGTTCAGAAATAGAACGCTAGTACAACTTTTCCTTTGCATTACTCTGTACCTGAAATCATAAATTCCTTTTTACGTCACATGGATAGCGTCGCAGGTAAAAGTCGATCTACTTCGAAAGATGTCCCGATTTTAGGGTGCAATGACCGGGTCATTTGGAGTAAAAAGGTCGTTTGCAGGAAACCGCCAAAAAACCGAGCACGTATTGCAACCATAAGGTTTACGTAATGTAATATAATGACATTTCGAGTTCAGACCTTTCGAATTCGAGCATTCACGTGTGATACGGTTTATGCTTGGACAATTTAGCAATACCATTAAATGATAAGAATATTGTTTCATACATATTAAAAATAAAATTTGCATTTAGAATATTCTCATCAAATTTGACAGCATCATTACCATAGATTGATCTTAAATGACGAAATTTAAATTACATTCATGTCTGATTCTTGTAACAAAAGAGTTAGATACAACAGTCGAGTTTGCGCACCTACTGCTTTGTTTCCAGATATACGCATCATCCACTAATCCATACCAATCAAGCATAAGATCTTAATTAACGTTAAAAAAACATTCTTTTTTTTCATTAGCGTTTGATAAGCCCTGTATGAAAAGTATGTCGTGTAAAACTTACTTTGATACATTTTTTTTACACCTGTAAGCCTACAGGTCGTAAAATAGGCGTTGACGGTCATAAACTTTTCAGGACGGTCTCTACTCGTCATTTATGGGATGTTTCGTGTACATAGTATTCGGGTCCTGCAAGGACATAACCTTGGGCCCGACAGCGCTGCTGGCGCTTATGACGTACCAACAGATACAGGGCAGGAACAATGATTACGCGGTGCTACTGTGCTTCTTATCTGGCGTAGTACAACTTTTAATGGGAATATTACATTTAGGTGAGTGTTTTCAATTGTTATATTCGTTGCATGTAATTTTATGTTCGTTGTATGTTAGCTACTTAGTAATGCTTTAATGTTGATGTTGTACATTGCATTAGTCTCTTCTAATTGGGAACTAAAAGTATGAAATTGTGTCTCATGAATTATCCATAGTTCAAAACAAACTGACGTTGTCTAGTATTTTATCTATGCGAACAAACGTTTATTGAATGCGTCGAAGACACGATATATGGTATTATATCCAACTGTATACGTAATTATTATAATTATATCCTGTACTAACCAAGGCCGCCGTGCAATACATGTTGGAAGTGAGAGCACACCTTTATATTTGTTCAATTCGATATTACATTTCTATTTTATACAAATGGAATTCCAGCTAAAATTAAATCTCATATACAGTCAAAACCCCGCCATTAAAATTAAATTGCTTTGTCCTTAAAACCGCACACTATCACATCATAACGTATTATTTATCGTTTCCAATGTGTTTGTACGAGTTGTTATAAAGCCGACTCAATGATTTTCCCTTTGTTATCTCCAAATTGAAGTTCGCTACCTCGGTTCGCAATTCCATACGTAATAGTAACATTTACAATGCGTCCTCAATTATCCTCACTAGCTAGTTCATAACTAGTGTATACTTTAGTTTGCGAGCTTATCTCACTATCATTATCCAATTTCCATTCAGCGGCGGGTATGGGATCCGTTTCATTATTCACCGGCGTTTGCTTAATTTGATCTCCTCTTTCGTAACAACGAAGGTACAACCTTCCTTTTAATTGTCACTCAGTTGTGTCGGTGGATTAACTTCATTTGTTGTTTTATTATTCAAGCTTTAATTAATCTTGTTAAATGAGGTTAACAGCACAATAATCAAGTTTATTATGTTCATAAATAATAATACTATGAAATTAAAAATATTTCCCAAATTATTGCGTATTGCGAAATGGATATGGATATAAAATTGGAAGCCTTTAAATCGTAGTAATAGGATAGATTTCCGTAGATTTTAGAACGTAACGCTTTAAGTATCAAATATACTTAGATGCTGGTCGCTGCTAACTGACCAACTCATGAAGATACTTACCATCTATCCCTATCCAGATCCGGGAAATGATAGAACTTGTGCCTAAAAGTGTCTGTACCAAAGAATGACATTCATTTGTTTGTTTTTAGGTGTTTTGATAGACTTCATATCAGTGCCGGTGACAGTTGGGTTCACCTCAGCCACGTCAGTCATCATCGCTGTGTCACAACTCAAGGGACTTTTAGGACTGCAGTTCAGATCTGGTGGCTTTATAGACACAGTGAAAAAGGTAAATGTTTTTGTTTCTTTATTAATGCAACCTAGAATTATAATGGCAGGATTGGCTTCATAACTTTAGGAAGCATTAATATGAATTGATTCCTGAGAATTATAGAAGGAGAGAACTGACCTTTCCCACGCAGTAAGATTGAAGATGAAAAAAGTATAATAAAAAAAATATATTACTACATTGTATAAAGCCTTTCAGGCAAAGCAACGAGTTCTATATCGTCTTTAAGATCTAGTTGATCCGGTTAAAAATAGTCATACTTGTTAGTTTAACATGAAACAATGAAACGACGAATACATTGAACTATAAAAGAGAAATCAGACTGCAGTACAATCTGAGCAATAACTTTAAGAAAAGGATGGTACTTGAAAAGATCTGATTTCGATCCGGTTAGGTTATTCGAGTAGGATATTATTTGATATAACGTAGGTATTAACACCATGACATAATATGGATAACGCCTATTGTACCGTTATTAATATTGATAACTTTGATGGAACTGAACTTTAATTGATGGATGTTGATTAAACATCCTATTATGCCATGTCGCCGCTTTCATATTCCTACTATTCAGACTGTTTGGATTTTCAATATTTATGAATATATCGCTGGTTTTGGCTAATTGGCGTTAAAAATAGTAGCGACACTCATTAATAAAATAACTAACTGTTATTAGTGCAAAATGTAGGCATGTGCAATAATTGTGGCATTCAAAAATCGACCTTACGGTCGTAGAAATTATGATTGAAATTATTTTGTCTTTTTATTTTTTTTAATTCGCCTCAAGTTAGCATTTTTCAAGTGTGATGTGTGTTTCAGGTGATAACAAATATACCAAATGCAAGAATAGCTGACAGCACTTTAGGTATATCGTGTATTGTGATACTTCTAGTTATGCGCGTAAGTATATTTATATTATTACACATTCTTCTAACCCAAACACAACAATAAGAAAACGCTAGCTATAACAATTTATAGGCGAATGTACGAGTATAGTAATAATAAAGAAATGTCGTGACGTATACTTTCTGTTCAAAACAAGTGTTTTTCTTTTCATTGTTGAAAGATAGCACCTGTCACTACTTAATTTGGTTACCAAATATCAAAGATAAAAAAAATAGTATATTTAAATAAGTAAATTAAAAAACAAATAAGTATTAATAAGAAATATTCTGTCCAAAGACATTTTTTTTAATAGCCTATAATAAAATTATCTTTAATGCATAATATTAATGACCATTCACTTTATTTCGGATAGTTTCCATTAATTCTTATTTTACACAACCAAGACTGACTTTAGTAATTTTATAACTACTTTTTTGTACTTAAAAGTTCATTTTCCATTGCCATTAAATTAAACTTTTTAAAACTTAGTAAATACGAATTGTATTTCAGTTCTACGCTCATTTCATTAAGGTGTATGATGTCAAATACGAAAATATCGTACTGACAATCAGTTAGAATCTTTAGACTATAATTTTCTTTTTCTTTAGCTTTTAAAGAAAAAAGGAATTCGTTTTATTCTGTCTAGACTTTGCATTGTTGAAAATTTTCTTTAATAAATCGAAAAGACAGGCGAAAAATAGCGTTTATTTGAAAACATTGCGTGAACCAAATGTAAATGTTATATCAACATGTCATTAGTTTGTATAGTGACTTTTAATTTAATTGTCTAAAAATATAATATTGTTTATTTATGTAAACTGAAAATAACCTTGGTGAGGAAAGGTGTCGATGAAAGACAGACTTAACACAACGCACGTGTCACGAGATATGTGTTACGACATACGTATTAAATAGCAAGTTGTAAGGATCGAATATCATTATGCATTTAGCTCTGTACTCGTATAATTTCTTTTGTTTTACAATTTTTATACCAATCGATTCACTGTATTGAGTCGGTACAATCTAATTTGAACCTTAGCTTTGAGTTTGCTTAATAAGTTTTTTGAGTTTTGTATGTTAAAAGCTCAAAAACCTTATTACGTTTTAAACGAGCCTGCAGTGCAGACTCAACGGAATTTATTGTTTGGTCACTAATAACTTAGCTGAAAGTCAAAGTCTGACAGAGACCTACTTTTTTCTTGAACCCGTATCATGTCTATGAACTCAAATAGTTTAGTCTCACAAATTGCTTTCAAATGGTTAATTTTGTTCAAGCAATTGTTTTGTCAGGCTGTTGTTCCACGATCAATGTTTTGTGTTTGCATTCCTTTGTGAACTCTACAATAGCACTTAATTTGATGCCAGCGAACTTGGTTCTTGTTTACCCGTTACAGAACGTGATGTCGATCCACAAATGTTTCTATAACACAATTCATAATAAGTTCACGATGAGATAAACATATGAAAGGCCTGTTTGTTGCCTTCCTTATAAAATGGAAATGTGTCGATAATTGTTCAAGGAACACGTGATGGGTATGAAATAATCGACTAATTATAATAATAAAACTGATAGCAGGAAAAGTATGTTTGTTGATGCAAATTAAGAGAATTCGTTCCAAATTATTTAAATATTATCGACCTTTCGTATCTTTTAATGTTTAATTTTCTCAATACTTATACAAGTGTGTATAATGTATATTATACCATACTTATTATATTATTTTGTTATGTAAATTGACACACAGCTCATTATGCTAATTTCAAAAGAACTTTCGTTAACTTTTCGCGGCTTATCACGTTTCTTCTTTTGTTTTAGTTTCACGCGAATATTGAGGTTGTTGCATTGTCTTCTTAATTAAGGAAATAAACAATTTTGAGAGATTATGTTAATTTTTATTATTTTGGGATTGTTTTGAAATCCCATTGTTGTTTAATTTTGGTAGGTAGGTGTTTAGGTAATTTTTGTTGATTTTTCAAAATGTTGCTTCCTTTGACCTACCTCACCGGTTTTGAAAAGACAATAGAGTAGGTATACAGTCATACTTTAAACCCTGTATTTGTCATAAAACTTGTATATACCATTTTATTAGCTAGTGTGTAACTGTAACTTCACTTACGTGTCATCAATCAAACCTACATAACTCGTGACATAATTCGCCTTTACTTACTCTAAATAAGGAATGTTATCGTTAAGGTATTGCAATTTCTCTTCTATCATAGCAAGCAACAGTCCAACTTTATGCTTCCACTGTCCTTAGTTAGCTGCCCGCTGTCTATTAGTGTGTCCCTTTGCATGCTTAAATCTTCTCAACTACACAATGGTTTTGTAAAGAATGTTTAGGTATAAGTATAATACATCGCTATTACACCCGTGCGAAACTGGAACGAAACGCTACGGCGAGTCGTATAACCACAATTATTTAGCCTATTATACCCAAAAATATTTACTAACCAACAATTTACTTTTGTTTTCAGAAAATCAAAGATATTAACCTGCCTCCGAGTGCGAAAGGTTTGAAGAAGACTCTTTGGTTGTTATCTACGTCAAGAAACGCGATCGTTGTGATTGGCTGCTCCCTTGCCGCTTTCTTCTTTGAGAAGTACTCTACACAGCCTTTTAAACTAACGGGAACTGTTAAGTAAGGAATCTTTAAATCATTTTATTTATTTCTTTGTTTGCCCTTTAATGTTATAGTAAACGTTGTTGTGTTACGATTATTGAAAACAATTTCGGTGTTGCTATTAAATCGCTTGTAAAGATAAACAAATGTCAGTGAACAATATAAGAAACATCATACATTTTGTAATATTAAGAGAAAAAATACTCTAATACCCTTATTAACACCAGAATTTAACTATTTACTAAATTAATTACAACTAAATTAACTAACAAACATTAACTACGTATACCGCTAGAGAAACGGGTAGTTTCTAAATATCTATAATTTAATTAATTGCTGTGAAAAAATATGCATTGCATATGCATACTAATAATTGGAGTAAATTATAATCAATAACTTACCGGTTTCAAGTTTTTTCTATGTAATTCTGTTACATCGATAACAATAGGTAACATATTGATATTAGTCACGCAATAACGATATCCTGATGTTTTAACCAGTTCAATATGTATGTTTAAGATTCAGTTCAAATATTTCCGTATTTTATTAAGTCATTCAAACTTGACCGATATTCGCCAATCAGTAGATACTGAAAGGCCATGGAATTTGCGTCAATTGATATCTATTTAATCTTGTTAAAATCTATTGAAACTGAACTGTAATGTTATCTAAATGACGTCATAATATGAGATATATTTGATATGAGATTCACCTGTAATTGCCAGTAAAAATATATATAAAAAATAACAACAAAATATTTTATAGTAAAGAATTTAACGATGACTCAGATATTATGATTCAGTATTCAACAACAGCATAGATGATATAAACTCTATAAGAAAACGTTAAATCTATCTACTTATAAGCTTATCGCTTTTCTGACAATCACTTTTTCTATCCGATAAACATAGTGACTCATAGTAAAATTACAGTTTACTCGTAAACTAGTACTGCTTGCAGTGGCTGGTCGGTCTGCTGACCATGGTTTCCGTAATCACTAAATAGTTTTAATTTCATAATTTGTAGGTATTTTCAACAATTTATTTATCTGGTACGATGCCTATCTATATTAAAATCTTAGAATATTGTAAATAAAAGACAGCGTGCTGCTGGGGAGTTTGTTGCGCCGTTTTTTCTCTTGTAGCAATAGCACAGGAAACGACGAAGGGTGGGCAATGGGGTGCTCAATTTATTAATCTTGAGGTACAAAAGTGTTACATTGTAGCCGAATTTGAATAAATGACTTAATTCTTTGATTCATTCTACAAAAAAATAAAATACAATTTCTAACGTATGTATCTCCATTTTCCAGAGACGGTCTCCCCTCAATAAGACTGCCGCCATTCTCCACTGTCATGGAGGATGGGCGCGAGGTCGGCTTCATCGAGATGTGCTCAGACCTCGGCTCTTCCATCTTCATAGTACCTGTTATTGCCGTACTAGGCAACGTAGCTATCGCTAAAGCTTTCGGTAAGTGCATGCAAAAATCAACCTTATGGTGTATAGAATAGAATTGATTGTGCTGTTTCTGTGAAAGGACTTCTTTTTGGCTATTATCTAGGCAACGTACCTATAGCTAAAGCTTTCGGTGAATGCATGCAAAAATGGACCTTATGGTGTATAGAATAGAATTGATTGAGCTGTGTTGAATGGTCACCCATCTAAATATCAAACTTGGTAGGCGTAGCTTAATCGTTGTGTATGATTGTTGCTACTAACTAATCAGTATTAGTGTCAATTATTAATTATTGTGTTTTATCGTTTGTGTGCTTAGGCGATTATGAATTTATTAAACACAATAAATTTGTTTAGAGTGATTGTAATAGGATGCAGGTGTCAAAATATACCAATAAATAATGTTTTATTAACATAAAGGATACTGGGCTGGCGTGCACTTAATGTTATAACACGTATGCAAAAAGTTTAATTACTTTATTACAATGATTGTTGAAACAATTTTTTGTAACCAAATGAGGCAATCAAATAACAATATGTAATTAATTTTGTGATCTATTAAATTAATAAATAAGTCCCTTTAAACACGTAATGTGAAATACCTTTCCGAGAGTGACGGAGGCCCTACTTTGGGATCGCAGACAGGATACATATAAAAAAACACATTAAATACAAAGCATCTTGCTTCTTCTTACTCGCCAATGGAGTAATGAATGGACTTTCCAAACAACTGTTTAGATCAAAATACTACCTATTGCTCAATACCTAAGTGATCCTGAACAATTATTTTTGATTGATGATTACGCAATATTATAAACATATAAGATGTAATTAATCGAATCAAGGCCGATCGTGGTGTTATTTGAACATTCGCCATAAACATAATTGTGCTATAAATAGTTATGATACTAACCTTGAAGTTTGATGTTATTTTATGAGGAAAGTAGGCCAGAGATGCATTTACATTTATTCAATTTATCGGATATATCGAATTATATTACATAAAATGTTTTTTTTTCTAGGAAATTAACCTATGTAATTACTTAAACTGTCAGGAAATTACCAACAACGCAAATGGTTAACTTAAATAAAAAAAAATAATGTGATTTGTTTTTAGCGTTTATTATTTAAAATAATACTCGAATTTATAGGACAGCCAATAAGTAATGAACTAAAACCGATAGCATTATTTGCTCTATTTCAAAAAATAAACAAAACGTATTGCAGCTCTATAAGTGTCCAATAACCTTTTGCCCAGCAAATTATATCACATTTTTTTTATAAAGTAACTTCAGCAAGAAGCAGAAATTTTATAGTTTTATCCCGCATCCTTTCATTCCCGAGAAATAATTTCCCCAAATTTAACTTAAATTTGTTATACTTGTGTTCCAGCAAGCGGTGAATCAGTAGACGCGACACAGGAGTTGATAACTCTGTCCCTGTCGAACATATTCGGCGCGTTTGCGGGCGCCATGCCGATCACAGGGTCTTTCTCCCGGAGCGCTGTCAACCACGCGAGTGGTGTTGCCACTCAATTCGGCAGTGTTTATACAGGTAAAAATATAAATTATTGCTTTTGATTATTGTTCCTGGTTTTGTAGAATTAAATGACGTTTGTAATGTAAAACATAATGTTTATTCTGAATACAGGGGTTTTTAATAGGTATTTTGGTTACAATTATTTAATAAATTGCAAAAAAGTGTTTAAGGTAAACTAGCCTATTATCATGTCAGAGTCAGCTCTGAGTGTAGCATTAATAATTGCAGTAATCAAATTATGATTACAATATGTATCTATTATTGTTAACTAGAATAACCTTTTGCCATAGAAAAAATTATAAGTACAATTATTGTTAATCGCTAGTTAGTAAGCCCCTTTTTTTGTTGTACCTACACAATATTCTACTGTATACAAATCGCTTGAATAGAACACCTGGTGTAAACTGCTATGCAAACAATAACAACTTGTTGAAGGATTCTACGTATTTCTCGAAACGGATGTTTTGTTGAGTCATGTAGCATGTGTTGTTATGATTGTAATGTAACTAACACCAGAAGCCGTTGTGAAAGAAAGAGAGGACTATAAAATGTAAAGCGACGTCTCTCTTTCACAACTGCGACAGTTTAACTATAAGAAATGACGGCCGGATGCACGATTACGACATATATTTTGATTTTGGAGTCGTCCAATGTCTTAGGGCTACGTTCACTAACAACACTTTTAACTCAGTTTTGTTCATAATAATGCCCAAAAAATTCGTGAACATCACCCAAGTCATTTGCCAATGAATGAGTTTCATAACTCTTGAGGATTTCGGATTTCTTACTTACGCTGTCGAATACTGTAGGTCTAAGAACATCTTTTAAAGCAATATTGTTCCGGGTGTAGAAGAGTGACAGCGAACTACACTGCGTAGAGCGACATCTATCTTCCACAACTGCTATGATATTACTTTAAGAGGAGACGGTAAACCTTCTGATCCGTACCTTCTGTTTTTTTTTTTCTATTAGTCTAGTAGAGTATGTTTAATGTTTTGATATATTATATTTTCAGGTATTCTAGTGTTGTTGGCGCTCAGTCTACTTACGCCATATTTCTACTTTATACCGAAGGCGGCACTCGCTGCCGTCGTGATATGTGCTGTGATATTTATGATAGAATATGAGGTAAGATTCATTTAAGTTTATTTTTATTTAATTGGGTGGTAATGCTTAAGTGAGTGTGACTTGCGAGATGACGTCAGATAGGACCGTGAGGAAAAAGAAGACATCGCCGATCCCAAATAATAATTGGGATAAGGGCAGATAATGATGATGATGGGTGGTAATGCTTCAATAATTTCTAAAGCTCATAATTTTTCATTTGATTAGACATGTAACTGGACAACCAGCAACTGTTCAACTAAAGAAATCAGATGCCAGTATTGAATGTCCCAATAAAACACTACTGCTCTTTTTCTATTAATTGGCAAAAGTCAGTCCCTGCCTTGTTTCTTTCTACAGATTCAAGAAGTATCAAACGAATACCTTAATCTTTTCAGGTAGTAAAACCGATGTGGCGTTCCCGTCGTGCGGACTTAGTGCCTGCGTTAGCAACGTTCGCTCTCTGTTTGTCGGCTGGCGTTGAGCTGGGCATCCTCGCTGGAGTTGCCGTCAATGTTATGCTGTTACTATACCCTAGTGCCAGGCCGCAATTAGATGCCGAGATTGTGACGGTAATTTTGCCTTTATGGGAATATTGATAAGGTTTACTTTCCAGTGTAGGGTTCAATTAAATTTGTGCAATACACAAGGGGCTGGGATTACCACAATAAAATCAACTCAACAAGGTTTGTTTTTCAGTGTAGGTTTCAATTAAATTCATGCAATATACAAGGGGTTTACGTTGTGACTACCACAAAAAAAAAACTCTATGTTTAACTTATTTTCTATGTCTACCGAGGAACCTTTGCAGACTTAGCATAAAGTGTGTGATCGTCAAAGTAATATCACCTTTAGGGTTACAAAATTGGGGTGTTCAAAATTGACTTCTTCCACATATACTAGAATTTGTTAAAATTATTTTTAATGACTCCTGATTAATGGTCATTGCAAACATTTCATACTCGTGATAAAATTTACTATCATGTCCGAGAAAATTACTCAAGGTATACAATGAACCCTCCCACTGCGCCCACAGCGGGCGAGGGGTCATTTGATGATTTCCCACGAAAAAAAAATAAAGTATACAATTAAAGTAAACATTTTTTGATTTTATTGACATCTTTCATACGACTATTTCAGAACTCGTCCGGCTTCAGCTACGTGTTGGTAACAGTGGGCAACAGCCTGTACTTCCCGGGCGTGGAGTACATCCGCCAGTACGTGGAGCGAGCTGCTAAGAAGCAGGGTGGCTGCAGCATGCCCGTGGTTATCGACTGCCGATACGTGCTGGGTATGTACTGACATAGGACTTATTTTTAGGACAATACCTCATTAATTCGTTATGCAACTTTGTCGCAACGGATCAACGCTTTGCAATCTACATGCGCCAAGAAAAGGTTGGTTCCCTAAGCGGTGGGATTTTTTTTCTGTAACGGAAATACGAGATCGCAAGACGTCACCCTTCTCCTGCTTCGTCTTTAGTCCATAAACCCGTTGACAAATCCCATGCAACTACGCAATGTGTCCGTGTGGTGTCCGGATATAAAGAATAGCACCACCCCATATCCTCCACTGGGTGTTGTAAAAGGCGACTAATGGACCTTGAGACCCAGTGCACTGTACCAAGCACCTTGGGTCACCCGAATGGTTGCGGGTAAACAACCAACAATCGCATTCCCAAAGAGGGTTAGTGTCAGGCAGGCGGCCGACTATAAAACCATAGCCAAAACTTTAAACAACATGTCTAGAAGACGTGTTGCGCCGACCCCAAGTAAAAATTGGGATAAGGGCAGGGGAATGATGAACACGTCTAAAATTCTGTCACTTTTTACTCTGTCTGTTCTACTACTACTGTCTTAATCTATACTAATATTATAAAGCTGAAGAGTTTGTTTGTTTGTTTGAACGCGGTAATCTCAGGAACTACTGGGTCGAATCGAAAAATTATTTCTGTGTTGAATAGACCACTTATCGAGAAAGGCTTTAGGCTATATAACATCACGTTGCAACTCTCAGGAGCGAAGAAATAATGGAAAATGTGAAATAAACGGGGAAAATTATTCATCCTTGAGGGTTTTCGTTGCGTGCGCTGCGAAAACGGTTCAAGATACCAAAAATATATGTATGAAAGAATTATTCCTATTTAAATGATCTAAAATAATGTCCAGGACAGTATATGTCTATCTTTTAAGATTAACTCACTAGAACCGTTTTTATGGTAATCAAATTCGGTCGAAATTAATGCATTTGTTAAGTGTTGTATCAACGTATCAGGTTGTGGAGTTAAAATAATTATGTTCTTTTAAAAACTTAATTGTCTAAAATAATAACAGAAAATGACGACGACAAAGTCGTGGGTAGCAGCTATAATTTATAAAGCTAAGAATGTTGTCCGCAAAAATAAATGATGCCCAAAATAGTTATTCCACGCGGACGAAGTCGCGGGCACAGCTAGTATCATATAAAGTCCTGTGGTCTCCCGCTCTCGTCTCAATATCACGTCATATAGTCCTGTTGTCTCCCACTCTCATTCATATCTGGTACCCTATACCATATTATAAACAAACTCGTCTCTTTTTTCAGGTGCAGACTTCACAGCAGCTAAAGGCATGTGTGCGCTATCAGGGTCGCTGGCAGCGCGCGGCCAGCCGCTGGTGTTACTGTCGCCGCGCGCGAGCGTCGCCTCTGTGTTCAGTGGGGCGGGGTCCAATGTGGTGGTGGTACTCACTCACGCTGAGCTAGACTCTACGCTACATAGTGAGTATGGAAAATATTATTTGATTCTTGTAGGTTGTTGTACCTTAATTGTTACTTTAAAGATGCATTTTGACAATTTGGTAGTCTCTTTTTTAAGTCTTCTAGGCAGTATTTGTTTGCAAAGAAAAGTGAAACTGCAGATTAGGCCGAATGTAAACGTCATTGAAATACAAACCTTATTGCTAGGGATCAAGGTTTAAAATTCAAAAATAAATGCTTTCCCTCTGGCATGCTTGACTGATTTTGAAAAATGGCGATGTTTTTTGTTGATTATATTAGTTGTATTATCCCAACAAAAAATTACCCATGTCAAACTAAAATAAACAGATTGTCAGAAAATTTTGGTACCTACAAGCTACCTTCATTAAACTGTTCCGACCCAAACCAATAACATTTTCTTCCAAATCACTAAAAACAATTACATTTTCAGGTCTTACAGGTCAAATACCTTTACCAATACTGAGTTCCAAGGAGCTAACTCCGCCTCCCCACTACGCAACGCTAAAACAGACAGACGATGACGTCACAGAGATTGTGATCGCCGAACAAAACAATGTGCCGTTGTTAGGCAAGAATGGAGCGCTGAAATCTCAACACAAGGAGGTCAATGACACGTGACGGTAGTGTGACACAGGTAGAGTATTGTAGGTAAGCTGATGTTGTAGTGGTTTTAAAGGAATTTCGTTGTTGAGTATGATTTTAATATGAATATATAGCTTTGAGTATAAGTTTTGTACAAATGTGGACTTATGGGGCTGTTTTTATTCAGGTTTGTTTTGTGTTATAGCAAACTAGCTCCAAGACATTTGGGTATAAATAACGTCCACTTTCGCCTTTCTTTATTTTTCATGTGACCAATCGCAAGTCGCAATATTATGGAATGTAAACAAAATTGCAACCTTTTAATTTAATTTCAAACTTATAGCAAAATCAGCAACTCAACCCCGGTTTCTGGAAAGCTGATAAATTGAACCTACTGTCAAATCACGAGTGTGATTGGCTGACCATAAAACTTACAACCAATCACAGAGCTTAACGTGAAATTCGATGACATGAACAGACGAATCTTAACATTTGATCAGCGTTTGAAAAACTAGGGGTTAATCTTGATCGAATGTTTCTTATAATTTAAACTCTTTGCTTAACTATTCCTTTAAAACCAACACATTACCGGTATATTATAGATAGCGTACAATCGACAAACATTTCCTTTGAGTAGATAGTTCCTATGTTAAGTATTTTGTGACTTAGAGGTACTTAATAGATCTTTTCATAGTATCAAAACTGTTTAAGTTTTAATACTATCCAAAGATGTATTTGTTTTAGTTATTAAGCCAATCTTGTCTTGAATATAAATTATTTTCAATGTTCTATTTGTTTAAAAATAATGTTTTCATTTATTCTCGTGGTTGTGTTATGTTATTGTCTTTGTTCAAGCTAAGTATCAAGTAGTTTTGTACACTGTAGGTACAGGCAACAATGAAAGTCGATGAACAATTATATTACTTCTGGTAAAAGAAAAAAACACATGGTATATCAGTTCAGTCAATTTTCAGAAGATTCTGATTGTAATCAGAAACCTTAACAATCTAAAAGTGTTCATAGACTTTTTTTGCTGACTGTACATTAGTTGATAATATTAAAAAAATAAGCTCGAGTTACGTGTAAGTAAACAAATAGTTAAGTAGATAATTCAAATATACCATTTATTCTGCTGTTATTCTAATATTTCATAGAAAATGTATTAAAAACTACCAAAAACATATCTTGAAGTCCATCGATGCTAATTCCTTTATCTATAAAATGAAACAAGTGTCTCCCAAGCCATGTATTTGCAATCGAATAATATTTTAGTAATAATATATTCGAATTTGAACTAAAGTAGCTTAAAAAAAAAAATACTGGCGACGCAAGCTTTGTTTGCTATGGAGTTTATACAATTTCATCTTCCATTTAATGTCCTCCATTTTCTTCCATAAAGGTTCCTTACATTGCCTACAATCTGTAATTGGGCCTAACTTCCAAAATAAAGAATAAAAATACCTCACGCATTCAAATATTTACTCTAAATATTTTTAAAGAATTAAAAAATAAATTATAAGAAATAAACTGCCTCCTTCCATTAAAAAAATTTAATATAACACTGAACTCATTCCCAATAACAACTATTTTCATATCCATTTCCTTAAACATTACAAATACATAATTTATGCAATATTCTAACAACTTTGTTCTAATATTTATCTAACATAGGAAAACACTATGGATATTAATTTCTGAGTTAATTTTTATTTGTGATTTATTATTAAGTGTTTTAATGCAATATAAGACAAAATAGTTTATAAGGTGTGGATTGGTACTAATATGTGTACCTAGTTTAGTAAAATCTGTACTGGCGGCGCACTGTGAAGTTTAAAACATAATTAGTTTTTTAAAAGAGGGGGATGAAACTATGCAGGTTAATAGCGCCATCTCTTTTTTTTTAAGTAATTTTGAGTTTCACACCAAATATTACTGGGGCTTACTATAGCGCCTTAAAATAATATTATTGCAGTAGAAGTGTGATAGACACTACACAGCGTAAAGCGGTGTCACTATTCCACTACTGAAATAAAATTACTTTAAAAAGTGGTGGCCTTTTGCCCCATAGAGCATAAGATTGTAAAGATGGTCCTGTTATAACTTAATATGTAGATATTTAAACTTTTTTACGTTATGGTTTTACTATATGTTTTAAAAATGGCAAAATCAATTAATTATTTGTATTTTTTTATGTGTTTATCCAATTTCACCTCGAAGGCATAAATGTAAATAGTACCAAAGATAAATGAGTCTACTATACAATTTGCTAAAAATATATCTTAAATGTGTTCGAAAAATTTATTTGTTATGTGTTGGTTTTTTATTTAGATGAAAATACGAAAAATAGAAATGTAATAAACTATCCAACCTTACATGTTATTGGAATACCAAAAGCAAGTTGTATAGATGTTGATACGAATATTCCTTTTTGCTGATAATCTTTATGTTGTTCTATTTTCTTAAGTATTAAATTAATGCTTATTTCTTGCCAGTAAAAATGATGAAATATATGTCTGTGCACTAATTTAAGAATACATTTTTACGATCTATGTTTGTTGTTTCATTTCTGCTAGTAATTCAAAATAAAACCAAAGTTAAATTTAAAATATGTTTATTAATTAAAATAAATAATGTACTTAGTGTACGCTATCCTAAAAATCTTAGCACCATTATTTTAAAATAGTAAATGCATTCTCTGACTATCAACTAAAAATAATGAGTATCATAAATCATTAGTGTAAATATCTCTAGAACCCATTCAAATAAATAAAAGATTTAAATTGTAGCTAAATGCATCAATCAGTCAATTAAACTAACCGACAATCCAAAGGCGTATGTTGTAGAATCTCTGAACAGATTTCGATTTACAATTTACATAAAAAAGTTTAAGGAATTCGAATGTATGAAACCTGTAACAAAAACGCATCTGACGAGTCGGCTGTCTAAATGGAATACTTATAACTTCCCAACACCTGAACCCGATAGTTTAGTTTAAATTATTGTTTGACAACGTTTTGGTGGTGGAACATAGGCTTGGATGCCGTGAGGAGTTGTTCGGACACGACGTGGGCTATTCTAGCACTGCGTTGCCAAACCAGCTCCCTTGTGCGCTCGTTGTTGCTGTCCACACGAACCTGAAAAAAAAATGAGTGAACAATCGTCGAAAAAGTTAATGTCAGATCTATAAAGCAAAATAATATTTTTGTAGAAGCAAAGGACTTTCCACCACCTCTAAAAGTAATCTGTTCTTTGCCGTGTAGGCTGTATCGCTTTCACATCTGCAACAGTCTTTCTTTAAGAGGTCGTGGAAGGATTTTCATAGTAGATTTTTGAATATTTTACCTGCTTAGGTTGCAGAACCTTGATGGTGTGTAGTGTAGCCACTCCTTGGTTGTTAACTCTCAAAGTCAGCTTGCCCAACATTTCAGCAGTTGTCGCTGTAGCGGATCTGATGTCTTTCTTGCCTCCACGGCCAACCTAGACAAAAACGAACACATATTTACAATAAATATCTCCAAAAGTGATGACTCTTCAAATTTTTATTAAATAATTTAAAAAGCAGATAATTTACGCACCTCTTTCTCGACTCTCAATATCAGCGGTCCCACAGCAAAGTTGCTCTTGACAGTAGTGTGATCAGCCATGATGCTGACCGCAACGTCACCATTCCTCTTCAGAGATGACAGACCGTACAGAGTTCCCTTAGCACGAGGTTTGCTCTTCTCTGACGGCTTCGTCTTAGTTTTGTTACTGTTAGTGTTGGCTGCAGGCTTCTTGGTTGTAGTCTTACTTGGCTTCGGCTTGGTCTTAGGCTTAGTCGTCGTCGCCTTTGTAGGCGGCTTAGCTTTCACAGTTGGCTTTGCCTTCTCTTTGACCGCCCTAGATTCCGCAACAGGAGTTTGTTCAACAACAGCTTCGTTAGGTTTCACCTCATTAATCTGAGTGTTCTCTTCCTTAACAGTTTCTGGCACTTCAGATACAGGTTTCTCTTTGTTTTTGTCGGCATCGGTACCGCGGGCCGAGGTCTTTTTCTTGTTTGAGCTTTTTCTAAAAGTGAAATTGAATTACGTAAGGACATATTCATTTGTCACTGAGTCAGTCACTTGACGGTAATTAAGTGTGGTATATGGATGTTGAGTAATATGTACCTAAATCATCAACAACCACTTTCTCGTCTATAAGTGTTAATCAAATCTTCTCCTTTAAACAAATGGTATTCAACAAACACTAACGCTAATCGAACTGCTTGAATGTATGGAAATGACATTCCTTTTCAACAAGTCGTGACTTTGACTTGTCACTGCAATACATTTGAGCGATTTGATTAGCAATGCTATAAATGCCATTTACCTAAGGGACCTTACTTTAATTCTCTTACCTCTTCGGCTTGGACTTGCTTCCCTTCTTCTTGGTGGTCTTCTTGCTGGCATCGATTGGCTGCAGCTTGACGTTGACGGGATCGTAAGACTTTCTGAGTATATCGTTCATTTTCTCTAAGATGTTGTCAACGAAACGGTTGTATTTGACGATGTAGATAGCTGGCACTGACGCTGCTGGCTTTTTCTCCGGCTCTTCACTGAGAGCACCTGTTAAGTATATTTTCTTTCGTAACTATATACTGCGTGACTGCTTTTAAGTATAGCTAAGCATTACTCTACGTCCAAATACTTAATTGTTGGATTAAGCCAATTTAATGAAGTCCGGCGTGTAAAATGTAGGAAATATTATTTTTTTGGAACTAATAGTAATTTATCACCGTGTTAAAACGTAAAATGATAGTGAATTAGATTTGTAAGAAGATTTTGTAGCACTATTTAATAATTGTAATTATTATTGTTTATGCTTAAATATCCTTATTCAATTAATGTTTTATTGTTAAGTAGATTTGGATTTTTTTATTTTCTATTAATTTTCCTCAAGTGAACATTATTTGGCACCTCATACATAAAAAAACTGACACCAAAAAACGCAGAATGTAAACCAAAAGAATTTATAATGATCACTGACAGTACCTGTCGTGTCTATTGACCTAATTAACATTGAAACTAAGTACTAGATACTTCTATCTGCTAGCTAAGTCTGTCCGATAGTTTTTCTAACATAAGTGAAACATTTTTTGTTCCGTATCTCATTTGTAATACTCCAATTATTTTCTGGTCACGGTCGACTGCAGCTCGTATAGCAAAAGTATTGCAAATTAATCATCATTTTTGTAATGTCCGTATTTAATATCTACTAAAGAATTACCTCGTATCGCATTATTACTAAATGTCACGAAGTTAATTTATAATGGGTTTATTAAACTACAAGTTGATTCGTGTCAAATTAATACAATAAACATGGGTAAACTGTCCATGTATTGAGAAATTAAATAATGGATGACTATTGCAAGTTACCAAAATATTTACTTCATTTTTTAAATAATATAAATATTAATTGCGTCTGGTTTGCTTTTTCGCAAAGTATTACATCGCCTAACATGGTATTAAAGAAAGCTTGCTATTCGAAACACTTTCAAACAAACCAAGTCGCCTACGTTCAATATTTACACGTCTGTCTACGTAATGTCATGCAATATTGTATGCCATACTTTTCCTCACAGTAAACACATTTAAATAACTATTTATTTGCCAAACAAAGAGCAAGCTGAACCGCAAGGGAAACTTCATAAATAAGTTTCTCTTTCTACTGTTACGTTCACATCGGTTTATTTAAATATACCTTAATAATTATTTGTGTGCATATCAGCATGCAAGTGTACCGGTACATCGCACACTGGATAATTACTCAAGTGGATCCTACACCTGATTCTAGCCACGTTATGTTGACACGCGAGCTAACTGTATCGGTCTCTCGGAGCCCCACTTGAATTCTAATCGTCGTCCACAATTAATACGACCAGTCAACGGTGGATTTTCTATTTTCCACACGTAAAAGAAACTGCGTGCCGAGCCACGCACAGTCGAAGAAATCTAATTACGGCATACATTGATACGACCGGGACCGCTTTAGACGTTCTCATTCTTCATGTAAAACATTCGTGTTTGGCATAGGTATTTAATCTGGTGTCAATTATAATTTTATAATTATCATTCATATAGTTCTGATATGAGCAATTGCGCAACCCTTAGTTATGTCTTGAAGCTGATGATCATTTTCATTGTCATTATGCATAACTAACATGAGCTGTTAAATTATAATTTCCTGAGAAGGAGCGTGATTTATTCAGTTGTCGTACAGGTGACTATGTATAGCCGGCACCAAACGGGTTCTTTTTAGGTCGAGTATGACTCCTCGCGACACTCCCAGCATTTCACGACGGCAAACATTTAAAAATTTCTCTTTTCGCATCTCATTACGTCGTTTTCACTGTACCGGACGTTCGGCACGCAAATTTCGCGGTAAGATTCGTCATAAAGTGAGAGTGAATTTTTAGTTATATTTACTTTCTATCAGTCTGTCCAAAATATTACTTTGTTATTCGTCAAGGTCATTCCTGGGTGCGGCCGAAGCAAGGTCAAAGAAAGTGTCAAGGTTGTAGAAGAAATCGGGCGGGTTCATCGCTCGAGCTCCGGTTGGGAAAGCAAGCGCGCGCTGGGCTCCGGCCTCCTAACACACATCTACCGAACTAGTTCCCCGCCGGGCGCCCGCCGCCGCGCCGCGACCGACACCCGCTGCGCGAGCGCATCGCTCGTCACTGGGACTTCTAGCTCTCTATCGGAGAGACTACCCTTATATCTTTTAATCAATCATTTCATCTCGATAATAATTTTAATACTTACAGATACTTTATATATAATAGATAAGGATAATAAGGATTGGATATATTGGTATAAAGGAGTTTGTGCGTTATATTACATACATAATCGGTCAAAAGGCTAGTTATTTATAACTATATTTTAATTACTACATACAATACTGCTACGTAAATGTACTATGGAAATAATATGGGACATAAATAAATATGCATGTTATTGAGTAATAAGTCTACGAGCATATGTTACAGCTATGGATCGGGATAGGAGGTGTATAAATAGTTTAAGCTGACTAGTATACATTTTTATTATAACATCCAAAATTAAATTAATATTACTAGATAATGTCACTCGATTTATGGACACCGAGATAGAGCAGGCAACTAGTTTTCTGACCGATGTACGACAAACAAACGTGGTAATGTACAACATTCAATGTATCGTGTACAAGTCATTATGACGCACAAATTGTCGTAGAGGTAAGATAAAGAATTTCACACATAAATTGGAACAACAGATTTATTTCAAATAATTTGCCACGAGACCAGTGTGACATGATCTAGACATTAATTTAACTTTAACTTTCTCGGTACCATACTTACACATTCACACGTCAAACACACTCACATAATAAATAAAATAAATAGAGTAAATAAATAGTCAATAAATAGCTAAGCTAAAGGAGGGGACCGCAGGGGTCTCTCAGGTGGATGAGAGGGCGTGGCTCGCCCGGCTCTCGCCGCCTACTCACTATCTGAACTTTTTGTGTTCAGCGGCGGCTGCCGCGGCGGATGTCGCTTTGGTTTTCTTTACTTTACCCAGGTGGTTGGCTTTTTTTCCGGCCTTTTTCGCATACGCCGCGACGCTCGCTTTCAGCTTTTTTGACTCACGTGAGTGCTTGGCGGCGATGTTCCTGCCGAGCGCGCTGCTGAGGTCGTCGTCGTCGTCATCGTCGTCATCATCGTCGGCCTCCTCGTCATCATCATCGTCATCATCGTCGTCGTCGCCGACGGGGTCCAGTTCACCGATGTCGTCATCCTCATCATCATCATCGCTCTCAGTTTCGGCAGCTGCTTCCGAGCTCGCGGTGAGGGTCTCGACTTCGGCGCTGGCAGGCTCTTTCTGTGCCACGGCGGCTCCTTCCTCGCCTTCTACGGCTTCAGCTTCGCCTTCGCCTTCTTCTGCGACTGCTGCTACTTCCTCCGCGGAAGCGGCTGCGGCGGCGGCAGCAGGGGCAGCGGGGGCGGCTGCTACTGTGTCTGCGGCTGCGACGACTGGCTGGGCGGCTGAGGGCTCGTCATCATCGTCATCGTCATCTGTGGGGGTCACAATTTTTTTTTTGTAAAACTTGCGCATCATTTTCCTATAAATATATTCATATATTTTTTTAAAATTTGATCGATTTCTTACCTCCTCCTAAGATGTCGCCGAAAAATCTGTCCAGATAATCATCGTCGTCATCATCATCGGCCTCTTCATCGTCGTCATCGTCATCATCATCATCATCGTCGTCATCATCTGTGCCAAAAGACTTAAATTAGTATTTCTGTGGCAAATTACTTGAATATACTTTAGCGTTTTGATACCGTTTGACTGTCTACTTTGTATATTAACACCTGTCACGTATTCGCCTAGTTTCAGTACGTATTGTTAGCATCATTACTGGCACCTGAACACAAGTGAACTGTTAAACAAACAGTTAATGTAAGACGTAGTCGCCGTCTCGTGGTGCGTGAAGTCCAGAGCGAGGCTTTCGTAGCTAGAAAGCAGGGGAGCGTCAATTTCTCTGATTGAGTCTGTTTGAATTAATTAGCGATTGAGAGCGCCTGTCACGCTGGCCGACTCACATTCCGCGTTGGCCCGGCTGCGTCCTGATTCTTAGGAATGTTTATCGATATAATGTTACACTTTTACCATGATTATGTACCTATATAGGTAAAATGTATTGATGATACTTGGAATAAAACATTTA
This sequence comes from Chrysodeixis includens, assembly GCA_941860345.1. Taxonomy (NCBI): domain Eukaryota; kingdom Metazoa; phylum Arthropoda; class Insecta; order Lepidoptera; family Noctuidae; genus Chrysodeixis; species Chrysodeixis includens. The sequence goes on from OW796097.1 coordinate 5,737,582, forward strand.
GATTAAAGATGTCTTTGACCATTTTATTTTCCAAGCTACGTGTTATGTGATTTTCTAAGGTATCGAATCATGTTCACGTTGGTAATCTTTAGATTCCGTCAACGTATTCAATGAGAAATGAAGTAGCCACTGAACTATTTATAAGGGAGATGCATTAAGTCGTAAATTACAAATGTAAATTGCTTTAGAGTGTTCAATAATTCTTGAATCATTTAACTAGCTATTTGCGGAACAATTATGCAGGTGTTTTGTAAAACGCAATAAATTTGCAATCTATGATTTACCGTCTAAGCTCGAATGCAGTTAACTTATGCAGCGATATCCCTGTTCGCAATTGAGCGTACATCTTATGAGATACATTTATCGTGTGGTACCGTTACCATGCAATCTTCCTCATGTTAACCGTAATTTTATTTAAATTGAGAAATTGTCGGATTTAAATTTCCGTAAGCAGTTATTTTTATCTTTCGAAAAATATATATGTTCTCTAAATGAGTATGTATACGAGTAAAAGTACATTTTTAAGTTATCTCTATCGAATCATATACCCATTTTAATAGATTCTTAGTTTCGATAGTTATAAATCTAATCATATTTCTAGGCATTATGTTTTAAATGAATGAAAGGTTATTATTACCTGTTAAGGCATCATCGATGTCGACATCATCATCATCGTCGTCATCGTCATCATCATCGTCGTCGTCGTCCGCGGCGGCGGCGGGCGCTGCGGGCGCGGCGGCTGCCTGCCGGCCTGCTGCCACCTCCTTGTCATCCTCCTGCGGCCGCGCCACAGGGCTCCCGCATGCCATCAACACTACGCAGCACAAGGCCGCTAACAAGAACAACGACTTCATCTTGTATCTGTATCTGAAACAAACACAACCTTTAATAACTTCACCTCGAGCATCGCGACCGCGACAGTGCCACCCGACCACCAGCCCACTGTTGCTATCACGACAACACAACACTATCACGAACACAATCACGTGCACTATGTCCTTGACACTTCACCTTTTATTGAACTGTCACTGTTGAGTCCGTGTGGGCTCTCGCGGAAGAGGTTCCGCCCGCGTCCTTCTTTGCCGGTGTTTGTGACGCTATGGCCGAGCGTGGCGAGCGGAAACGATATAGCGGCGGCGTCTTCACCGCACACTCTTTTATAGAGTTACGTCACACACGCAGGGAAGGAAAGTAGTGATGGTAGTCGACGGGGGCACAGATCAAGTATCACGCAGACGCACCCTATTCCTATTTATATGTACTGGTCCGCGGTGTGCCGCAGCCGTCCACTACCTATGAATAAGAATTATGATGAATAGGTATTTTACTCCAGTTATTAATATTTCTAACGACATCTTTAATCGACATAATTATCAATATCCCCTATAAACATGACTAAAATAATCTTATAACAAACTATTAAAATAATCTTTTATTATATCTATCCTGAAAAAAGGATATTTAAGAAATAAATGAATAGGAGTAAATATTACTTTATAAGAGGATTTTTCCCTTTGTTAACTCAATGACCTAATTAAGTCATATTAAATAGTTTTGTCGACATTGCCTGTAAATATAATAAAAAAATATTTAATGTCTGTGATTTACTTAATTATTATTTTTCATAAAACATGTTTTGCATAATAACTAAATTACTAGTTACAAAAGCTTTCACTTATTCATAAAGCGACCTAGAGAAAAATAATTTGTACAAGCAGTTAAACAAGTATTTAAAATTTATTGTCGATTGTGGAATCCGGTTTTCCCTAATTTTATAATCTATGGCATTCCGAGAGGGGTTGGTTAGGTCCGATTGATTAATTTATTCAGCTTATTTACGGAGTGGTGTTGTCTTGGTAGAGAAATGCTCGGCCAGCCCGTATTGTGTCAGAATCTTAAAACATTTTGAGCATTAGTATGACGGGCCGGCCTGTACTTTCACTTAAGGTTATGTGTGTAAACGCGCTTTAAGTGCTATTGATAAGGTGACGTAAAAATGAAAACGTGGGCGTTTAGTAGACATGTAAGATTTGCGACATACATACAAGGGATTATTGAATCATTTTAGTTGATTTTTATTTAAAGAGAAAACGAAAGAGCTTAATATGGTCGAAATACGTAATGTTTGGGTAATTTATTTGAAAGGAAACATAACATTTCTTTTTAGTGAATGTGTTATGCGATATTTCCTTAATCATACATTCTTTGGTCATTGGTTTCTATTCTGGGAAAAGGAGTATTACTACTCCATTTATATTTTTATGGTAGGTATAATATTGTTGGTTTTTAAACCGCTTTTAGATAGGGTGCCAAGGAAGGATATGGATTTCTTTAGAAAACCTTTATTGTCTGTATTTTTTCGTTTGCTGCGTATAACTTCAGGAGGCAGAGTGATCCTAATTAATCCATGGATTGAATAGACTAGAGTTACTTCTGACTTATATCTTTTCTAGCTGACATATAACAGGCTCATAGTTTTATAAGCTGAACATTATGGTTCCAAAATAAAACCATCGAAACCTTCAAAAACATGTATGATAATTCGGTATAGAAAATATAGGAAATACTATTTTATTGAGAAAAGAGGTTAAGAAAAAAAATAATTAGTCTTTTGTTGTTTTAATTAATCGTGTTTCCGGGTAATAGAAATCCTTTCGAAATTCATAAAATCCACTGAGTCACTAATCTAAGATAAACATGTTAAATGGAAATGACAAGTCACGACGTAGCATACCAGTTTATCTACATTGCTAGAAAGTTCAGGAAGTATTAAGAAAAAGTGAAGAGATATATAAAAGCTTATATATGTATTTAGGCAGAATTCCAAATAAACAAGACTTTTTCTTGTTTTCCTTTTACCGTATATACGCATACTTTCCGTATTTCATAAACTGGAATGTTCGAGTAAGTGATCGATCATTTTGCATGTCTTTTGGCGGTACGAGTAATTATAGTGTCTCATTTAGTAGAAACTGCACCTTGGGGTTCATTCTACCAATATAAAGCACTAGTTGTTACCCTCGACATCGCCCGCACGAAAGTCGGTTATAGCTGCAAAAACATTGCCCGCCTCTAACGCAGGCGGTTAAAAAGTAGCCTATGTATAAATCCGAGGTGTCAGTTAACTCCATACCAAATTTCATCAAAATTCCTCTAGCCGTTTAAGCGTGAAAGAGTAACAAACATACGTCCTTACAAACTTTCGCATTTATATTATTAGTAGGATAGGATTTACGTTAAAAAGGTTACAATACTTTATAGTTCTTTATTGAGTTATTAAAAAGTAATACAGCTTGTTAACAATACTCGGTGCAAACAAAACACTGTCGATCGCGCTTGGTCATGCAGGTTGGTATCGCGACATCGTCTTGAAGGTAGAAAGGTCTAAACTCGTTTTTGGTCGTCCACAAATATTTGTATGCGCCTTGTGAATGGACTCGGAGGACTTTCTCTTGGACAACGAGTCTCTAACACTGGCGCGCAGGTCGTATGCAGGCTGTGGCAGCACAGGTGGAGCGATACGGATTTCTGAAAATGTTACCTGGTTTTGTCATTGTTTATTTTTATTTGTGTTATACATAAATCGGCTTATTTGCCATATTATATTTATAGAATTTACTGGTAAAGCATGATACAGCAGCAGTGGATGACTGATAATTTTATACTACTTTTCAATACTGCAATGAAATTAAGCAGACAATATAGGTAATTGTTAATTTGTACCTACTAGGAACAATTACCTATACCATCTGTTCAATATGTCAGACTTTTGAGTATAAAACTGTCAAAATAATTATTCCAAACATAATCTGTCTATTGCTCAATCAGTACTCGCAGTCTTCATTTACTTAATGTTGGTTGACGGTTTACCGTCAATGCCAAACTATATTAATAAGAGGAGATTTATTAAAAACATCCATATATGAAATTTACCTAGGTAAATAACATCGTTTCGTTTAATCCTGACATCAATTTAAGTACATACTCTATGTTATTTTGAGCTTACACAAGTAAGTGCAAATAAAATACTTGGCAGACATATCACAGCTTTCCAATTTGTGTACAAGCCTGCGACACAGTACTGCACACTGTCACAGCCAGTCTCGTCCAAATCGCGACACTTGCTATAAGGTCAATGTATTCGCGTACATTGTGACACAGTTATATTCGTGTTAGTCGACCCTCACTTCCTTAGGACTTAGTTGGAACTTAGGCTATCTGTTAATATAAATCAATAGAAATATTACTCAGAAATATTGTTAATTTTATTGTATTATTTATAGGAGAGTTTATTTTAATGTTAACTAGACAAGTGCTAGGTTTATGCTAGTAGTTAAAATCTAGACTTTTAAACACTATTTATGGTTAGGATATCTCTGTATGGTTAATAGATATCGAAAGCTAACTTTATTTATTTCTACAATTGTTACATAACAAATTAACAACAATTTTTAATCGCAAACACATCGCTTTAACGAACAAATAAATTATAACAGTAGTGCGTATCATCTTGTTAGTAATATTAAGGTCAAGACTAAACAATATTCGGTCAATCGTTACGTTGGATGAAATAACTAAGAAGCAAGTTCACGGTTGCTTGTTACACATCCGTTTCACGGTACACGGTACACATTCATATAACTCTGTGATCGCTACACAGTTGGGAAATTATCTTAAATTATTTGTCATGAATTATCACGGCTTTGAACATGTAGGTGGTAACTGTTGTGCAGTCAAATATTGTAGATTTGTTTCTTGAGTATAAAAGAAATTATAAAATTATTCATATTTGAAAGTATTTCTACCGCTATGATAAGTATAGTACAAAGCTAAAATTATCACAAGAAATAGTTTATTTTATGATAAAAGTTAGCCTTAATTAAATTCCTTTTATCGATAATTGAACCTAAAGATATTTTTTTGAGTGTATGGTTGTTAAACAAACTATTTTCGGTCGATTAGTTGGAATCAGAGTGGACATCGTTAGACGATTTCACTTCACAATTTATGACGTGTAATTGGTTTTATTTTCTCCGATATTACGCTTAATAGTTGATGCTTAGTGAATGTTATATAATTTAAAAACTTTTTATCTTTATACTTTCTTTTAATGGGCATTTGATCTGTCAACTGCTTTTCTATCGGAGTAAATTAATTGGAGACTTAGTTAGAGATGATAGGATGCTATTTAATATGAATGTTGATGGATAGTTATGTTAAAAGCGTCCGTAAGTCATGTATGTAATTTACAAGTGTAATGAGAGTTTAGTTGATGAAAGTATTTTATTTCGTATTTAAAATGTCGAACATTTTTTTTTTTCAATTAACATAATATACTTTGTATGTCAAAAATATCTTTAAAAACCGGAACAATGAAATTGTATACGTGATGACTGCTGTTTTTTTTTTCGTAATAAGGTTATCTTATTATAAAATTACATATGTAGGTAATACGATTTTTTTTTTAAATAATGCTGACTCTTATGTACATGATACTTTTGTCTACAACATGCCCAACCTTACTAAGTTTTCGTACTAATGCTAAGGTCTAGCTCTACCTTCTACCAATACATCGCCCACCCGTTACGTTAACGGGATAATCATAGTGTGTCAAGTTTTGACGTTGATAGTTGATAGAAGCAAGTTAAAGTCGGCTTGAACTCTGTTGGCCTACAAACACGACCGGTTGGTGTCGAGTACTTTCTTTCGGGCGTTCTCACTTCCGCCAGCGACTGCCCGCGCGCCTCCACGCAACCGGCACAGGACTTGCGCCTATATAACGCCCCACATCCAATCATTATTATACTGGACTAGTCATGTTTGTTATTTAAGGCCTTTGTACAACCATAGAGGATGGTTATTTAAATGAATCATGTTGTGAGAGGTTTGTAATATGTTGTTGTATGAAGTTGTTTAAATTGATAAAAAAAAATCTTTAAAAAAGTCCATATTAGGTTTCCTTATTTTTTTTCGATTATGTTTCGCGGGTTGTTTTCCTGTCATAAGTGTTTACTATCAACTTATCGCCATCTCGAAGAAACTCTAAGGTGAACAAAATAATACATGACGTTGGTTATTAGTCTAATATATTTAAAATTGTAAAAATGAAATATTTTCCTGTATGTTTAAAAAAGAAAAAATCGATACAAGGAATTTTATATTCAATTTTAGTTATTTAACACGAAATTTTCTTTATTGTATTATTTTTACATAAAGTCTTTAAAGATATTTTAGAAGAGAAATACATGCAATATCTTCATCGACTCGTTACTTTAAAAACACATTTTATCATTTTGTTTTACAACTAAACATTTTACAATCCAACATAAAATAGTCTATTTAAGTAATCATTTGCTTATGTTATTTAAAATTACATTTACGAAAAGATTTAACGATCAATGATCTTAAAACCAATAAAATTATTTTCTAAATTTGAGAAATGTTTTTGGTTTGACTTTCGAATATAAAAGTGAAATTGGTATCATATTGCCGAATATTAATTTGGCATTCCGTTGATGTTCACGATTTCACGTTATATGTATATGTAGCTTAGTTACATAATTTATGGTAAAATTGTATAGTGTAGACAGATCATGCATAGTAGACACTATACATGACATTTTCGTCTTTAAGTCAATGCAATACGGTTCATTTTGTTGTTTAAAATCATTTGTTACTACCTGACGAATTCTAACTTAAAATATAGGTTAATTCATTGATATACCTTTGTAAATGTAGAGTTTGCCTAGACCCTGATCCAGACCTTTCATTTGACATTTCTGATCAGTCTCTCTCGCAGATATTTCTTTTTTACAAGATTGGTTTTTGAATTATCACTTCCATAGACTCGAGTTGCGCTCGATTAATGTGTAAAAATTACTAGATAAGTCTTTGTAAAAGAAGAGAGAAGAAACAACTAAAAGATTAATCAATTTGTTATAATTTGCCACTTTACGCGTACGTATTAGAATCTTATTCATTATTAGAATACTATTTTTTTTAGAGAAAAGACTTATTTTAGTTTCCTGTAGTCGTAGCAATAATCGTGGCATATTTTTGAAACCTTAAACTTGCTATTCGGACTATGACTGTCTGAATCATTTATTTTTATTAATATAAAATTTTCTATAACCGAATACATTCACTTACTAGGATTCAAGTAGTAGTCTTTCATAATAATTATTTAAAGCTGAAACATCTTAATAACCGGTCTGACTATGAGACCAACAAGAATAAATAACATAAAAAAATAACTTCCAAAAAACAAAAAAATTGCCAAAAATTCTTTGTAATCAATGTTAAAACTAACAATGAACACATTATTACCATTATAAGATAGTTATCTCGACTTAGTCAGTATTTCAAAGCAACGAAAAAGCCAATTTTATTTGTCCAGTTCATTAGACATAAACGCGCAGCGCGTTGAAGTCTTTTGTATGAGCCGAATATGTGCCACTGAAATAATCAAAAGTAACATTTTTCTTAACGTTAATCATGCATAAGTTGTGTATTTATAGTGAACATAAATTGATTACAATGTAATTTTATGTTTTAGTGCTGAATATATTTAGAGTAGGTGTGTGGAAGCCTAACGCCATCTATCGGAAAACTTTAGAAACTTAAGTTAACTTAGTGACGACGAAACCTGTTGCTTTCTCGATTTCTACCATCACTACAAAACTGCAATAGTACGGCAAATATTGTAATTTCAGTCTATTTTACCAGGTGGCGCCATTTGCATCGATTTATTAAAACCCAACTCTTAGATTGAAAAGTGATTTTATTGTTATTATTGAATGTCCTACCAAGATAAAAACCAAAAATGGAAATAGAGAAAACTATCCACAATGTATTTTAGTTTACTCATATTAACTTTTAGCTTTAAAAAAACTTAAATAATGTTTCTAATTAATGCATAGCAAAAATCTCTTTAAAGAGATAAATTTAACGAAATGAATTTTGAATACAAAATGCTCTACTGAAATTTAATAATATAGTGGCTTATAATCATTGTTGATAATACAAGAGCATTAAATACGTAAAAATCTTTAAAGACCTCTTTGTGGCGCCTTACAAAAGGTTAAAACAACGTGCGGTCTTACAATTTGCTATGCTCAAAGTTTGAATCTAGAAAGCAAAGAAAAATACAGAAAATCATCGGTTTTCAGGTACTTTTACCATTTAAATCGAAAAAGTAGACATAAAAGGTAGAAGGAACAGGATTACATTTAAAATAGGGAAAGTAGGCGTTACAATCGGAAGGAACAGGACGACTAATGAGTGGTCAGATTAGTAAATATGTCAAAAATGTAAAGATCACGTAGTTGTTGCTGGGACGTCAACAAAAGTCCTCAAAATGCCCAATAAACATTTTGTGCGTCTGTATCACGTTTAATATAATTAATAATTTTAATCACTTTTTACAACATAAATCTTAATAACTTTGATATAGAGGAATGCGCCAATACATCGGAATGCGAATCACGGGACCATAAGAACGTGAACTTTACACGTGTTGTCTGCTCTCGAGCTTACACAGACCAATTAAAATTCATCAGAATACTAATAAAACCTTGTTTGTTCAATCACATGACTGTTTAAATATATCAGGGGACTTACTACCATTTCTTAAAGTAAGACCGTTGCAGTTGTGGAAGAGAGATGCTGCTCTACACTGTGTAGTGTGCGTTCTCGTTTCCACAAATGCAGCAGTCTTGGGTTAAGAAGTGGTAGGCCCTCAGGGTGGGAAGCCGGCGGCGGCGTGCCATCGAACATAATATTAGCGATCGTCATGTGACCGCCTGTGAAACACAATGACAGCCTTGACATTTTCCGACGAGGACGATGCTACGACCGGTTGAGCTTACACGAAACGATGAAGTAATACCGCGGTCATATTGTTTTTGTATCTCCATCTCTACATCCTGATTTTGCTAAGGAAACTTATCAAACTCATTTAATTGGGCACCTAAGCTTGATGAGATGTTTGTTTTGTTGCTTTTTATTATTTGATGCTTTATGCGCTTTTTATAACTGTCATAAAATTGTGAAGCTCGTTTAAATAAAATGAAAGAAACAAGAAGCCGCTTGCGCTTTTTTATTAGATTCAAGATTTCAAGTTGAACTATTAATATAAAACAGGTCCAAGTCGTGCATCTTCAAATTTTACAAGTATAGAAGATGCTCTACATGTAGGTATAAAATAAAACATCTTTGAAGTCAGACAGTGCGACTAACACGTGCACAAACTTTGGTAGCGTGTTCGCCGGCACATCCGCGGTACTCCATCGGAATCGTCTTAAATTGCCCACGAACGGACGCTTCCAATAATTGCCGTCCTACTAATAGCCGAGTCTTGGTAATCAGACGATTTTAGTATACTTAATCACGATGAATATACCTACAAACGATGCTTAGGATTTCGAAGAATAATGCCAATACCATGGTGCCTGGCAGTACCATTTCTAATTTTGTTATCTCGATGCGGATTTGAACAAGGGGTTTTTGAACGTAAACTTAATATTATTTCATAGAATTTCTGTATGATGGGATATAATAGAGCGAGGATGATTCTGCCGAATTAAATAAAATACTAAGTTTATTTTGTATGATGAGCATGAATAGCGAATAATAAAATATTCTACGTCCTACTAATGGAATGTGTAGCTCAGCATTTGCATCACAAAGTGGTTTACTGCATTAGAATTCTAGAGATAGAAACATCCGCCATGTGAGGGCTATTAAATTATATTATTACATGTGAATATATGACTTAATATTACACATGAGATAACTAAAATTACACTTTCATAAACATTGACAAGTGTCTGGGTTTAGATAAAAAGAGAGTCGTTGCCGTGCAATGTTGTGATACTATTAAAAACCGTCTGAATTATTATCATAATCAAAATCATTTAATACAGAAAAACAAATCTTCGATGCTGGGATCCTTTAAGCAGCTATGCTAGATTTATTCTAAAAAATATTTTTCTTCTAGTCTAACAACTCATCTTCGACATGACCGACAACAGGTTATTGTACCTCGTCTTACGGATATCAAAGCGTCCCGACTGTTGCTACCTACGTAAGCTTGACGCGATTATCTCAAGTCATGTGATGCGTACGATATCCTGTTACCCAACTACGCCCACGTTTTGTTACAGCTATTATATTATAGTTATATATTATGACAACGGTCATTGATGTGTAAATGTCGAAAATCAAGTTTGCTAGACAAATAACACGTGATGAATTATTTTGTGAAGTAAAATAGATTAATTTATTTTTTTGTTGACGCACTAGATCACCTGATTGTACTGGGTTTGTACCAAATACCTTATAATACTATTAAATACATATGACACTAACGACCTACCCCAGCTTTGCATGGGTGAAAAACTGATTTATTTTACTTATTCCTCTTGGAGCACTCTATCTATTAAAAAAACCGCTACAAAATCCGTTGCGTAGTTTTAAAGATTCAAACGAACAAACAGCCACAGGGAAGGCGACATTATTTATACTATGTAGTGATTATGAACTAATTTATATTAGTCCATAGGTAAATTTACTACTACTTGTACCAACAATATCTTGCGATACTTCAGTTTCCACCCCAATTATGTAACTGATCACAAATGTATATCAAAAATAAAGTACTAAAAGTAATGGGCTCTGCATTAGACATCTAAGTAGGTCGTTCCATTTTGTCAAATGGCATACTGTATATGTAAACCATGCATCGTAAAAGCCTCTTTAGAATATGAATGAATATGGAACACTTGTTTTCCTGCCTAACACCTGCAAAACGCAGGCGGTATAATCGTGTTATTTTACATTTAAACTTCAATTACCTAGATATTGCTTAACAAAATATAAAGTATATAACAGGTATAAAAATACATTTTAAACTATGTACGTTTTTGTTATTAAACTATCACGTGTACGACTCTACAAAAATGTAGGCCAAATTAAAAAAAAGACTGCGCAACAAATTCAGAAATTCAAAGAAATAATAAAATATTTATTTTAATATCACCAATCTCTGACTCACGAAGTTAAGGTAAACTTGCAAAAAAATAGGTCAAAGACATTTTCACTGCAGACATCCGGAAAAGTCCTTCATATTGAGAAAGCGGCATACTTTTAATACAAGACGGCATAATATTATTATTTTGGTTAAATAATGTTTATGGTTACTGCCTGCCTTTTTTTGTTGTCTGGAGTGAAACGCTAATGACTTCAACCCACGCCGAGGGTACGGCGTTTCGAACCCCTACTGACTAAAAACATCTAAGACAGAGTCACGGAATCGCTCGCGCATGTTCTACGTGATTCTGGAAAATATTCTGGGAACCTACCAGAACCTCTCAAAATAGTCAATGTAATATTATTGCAGTTGTGGAAGAGATACGCTGCTCTACGCCATGTAGTGCCCTGTCACGCTTCCACAACTGCAATAACCTTACTCTAAGTTGTGGTACTAGGACCTGGTCAAACCGATTTCCATGGATGTATGCAACGCTAATCGTCCTTTACCATATTATGAAACATACGACATTCGTGCTGGTACGTACAAACTTGCTTAGAAAATTTATGACGAAACCTTAACTCGTCCCATATATAAAGTTACCGGCAATTAGCATTTTAATATTAAATGCTAAGTTGCATAATGTTAGATACTAGTGTAAATAATGCTGATTTTTTTCCACATTTTTCTCATAGAGAATTCCTGTGATTGCATAACAATTTCATTTTAAGATTTACTTATGTTACATGAAATTAAAATGTTTATTTTTACATCTATACCGATTTTGAAAGTTAAAATTAATATTAATAATAATTAATTAATGTTAATTACGATTTCCATACATTAAAATAAAGTCAAGATTTTCTTACAAAACTGCTTGGAAATTCAATACACATGGAGACATCCGATCCGAAATTGTTATTTTCAACAATGTGGCAGGCGTGTTGGCATGTTAATTGCATTGTGTAATAGACATAGTTTTTATTTTGTCAATAAAAACACGTTGGAAATACAGAATGAGTGGCGCGAGTATAATGGTAGCCCAGTTTACGTTGTTTTCGCAATGTATTGTGTGGCCACGTGACGCGCGGCGCCTCCTCCTGTGCCCCGCCGGCCTGTACCCCCCGGAGTCACATGAGCACTCCGTCCCGCTGATGTTGCATTTGCGGAAGAACGCCGACTTTCTCCCGCCATGCGCCAGTTCGACGCGGTTCGCGCGCCCCGCAACAGTTGCATCGCTTGAAGGGCATTCATGTGTACCTAATTAATTTATTCTTAAAATATTATCATATATTCTTAAGATTTCAGAAATGCATTACAAAAAGTTTACTTAATAGTCATGAATTAAAAATTAATTCGACGAACAAATATTTGATTTGTCTATTAATCATAATAAAACCAACAACATAATCACTTAATTATCAAATCGTTAGATACAAACATACGTCACTGAGCCGAAATAAAGACAAAAACGTTGCGTGATTCTCAATTAGGTGGCGGCAAATACCAAAACTAATAGGTCACGCCCGAGCAACTGATCGCAGTCATGTGATCCAAAGTTCTGAGAATTAAGTTGAGCAATCTGAGAAAATAGCAGGCTTAGCGAATTGCTGTTTTATGTAGATTATACACTACCGACGTAACTAACTTGATATCGATTCTATTTATATTGGAATTAAAGGTTTTTGTTTCTAGCTATGCGCATGAGGATACCGTAAAGTACGTCAAAACAAAAAATGAGAATTTCTCATGACGAATGAATAGTTTTATGGAAATTCAAAATGCAGATTTCAACATCCGTGAGGATGATTACTTATTTGATTGGTTTCCCTAAGACTGAAATTAAATTGCATCCTGCTACGGTAACATCCAAGAAGCAGCTGCAAGGAGATTATGTTCACGTAAAACTTTAAAGTATAAATCTACACAACCGTTTCATTTAGTATAGTGATTTAAATCAATTGATACTAATAATAGAATTGCATTCGCATTGATATTTTGCAGAATACAGTCTCAATTATCTCTAACCTTTTTCTGCATTTTCTACTATGTAGCATTGAAACTCTTATCAATGTTACGGATAAATGTCATTCTTTTATCAATTATGTTAAAATATTTCTTATTTGTATTTACTACGCGTTGTCATCAACTACGGCTGTCTAGTCCGGGGCTTACCTCATCAATACTCCTTCGGTCGTCGCACTATCACCTCAGAGGTCACTCCTTGATACATACCTACATAATATTCATCAAAACTCGTTTATAGCAAGATTTTATCTCACCTGTTGCCGGGTACAATTAATAATCGTACAAAAATTAAAAAAATACTCGAATAAAACCTTCTTGGTTTAAGCTCGTAAATGTCTTTAACCTAATTTATTTTATTCTAATTAAAGTTTTTTTTATTGTATAAACATGTCATTGTACTACTGTTTTTTTATCCCGAATAAATAAATAAAATAAATAAATAAGTTGCCAGAATAAACATCGTAAACTCGAGATCGAAGGAACTATACTTCAACATAAACATCAAAAAAGTTTTAAAATACACATATGTCAACAAACCATATCATTATATCCAAAGCTTGAAAGAAAAATCTTTACATACATTGTTAATCTCACATACATTTCAGTTAGTGTTATTCTAACTTTTGTTTTTCAATCCACTCTATTCAATCACATAGCGTTTTAAGAGCACTTGCCTACCCAGTTCCGTGTCACTTCTAAATAACCTTGACGTGAATTGAATCTGGGATAATATAGTACCAAGTATTAAAATATGACTTACATGAGTAAAGCACATATGCCACGATTTATTTGTTTATTTAGTTTCAGGATACATAAATATGACTCGCTCTACTTAATAAAGGATACATGAGTACGAAATGTTAATTCGAGAGCATAGTTTCGCTAGATTTACATAGAGCTAGCAACTGCAGTGTCGACCAAGCCTCGGTATTACATAAGTTAAAGACACTTTATTGCCGGCACAACCGGTTGGTGAATTAGAGGTGTCACAATGCGAATCACATGCCTTGCAAGTAACGTGGCTCAGTAACACAGTGTATATACATGCAGTAGTATAATTCGGCCTTTTCTAGAAAACAAATACCAATAGCCACATGGTACGTAACTGCGATAGGGCTGCCCACCGTACAGCATTTTAATTACATCAACAGTACCCTACCATTTAATCACTCCGATTCGCTTGCAACTGTATCATGCCACGGGCATACCACGATCCGATTGCGTAGGCATAACTCGCGTTTCTCCCTTTTGTATGAAGACTTCATACTGTATACATTATTATACTGTGTCCCTAGCCTCTACAGCTCAACCAGAGAGATGTCAGCCCATTTTGATATTATTACGCGTAATGTTTTATTAGAAAGGAGAATTCTAAAAAGTCAATATATGCAGATGCGGTGTAATTACTTATGCATGCAAATGTGGACATAAAGGTATGTTGTACGTTATTTAAGATCTTAAAAACTTTCCCTGCTATTTCGGTAGTGGCGTTTTGAAGTACCGTTTGTGATGTTAATAAAACTTAACACTATAGATGGGTTTCATGTCACCTTTCATTCAGTATGGTTTTAATTTTCGTAGATAATAAAATGACGTGTGTTAATCACACATTTCATGAAATAATATTAATTATTTGTAATCATAAACCAACATGCTATTGCAGATAATTGGCCCCAAATGAATACATGTATAATAATCATAATCTTTTATTCGTTATTTACAGATCAATTAATACTAATTTATGCATACATATGTGTTTAGTAAGCCGCAATTTGTGTAGAAGATAATAAGATTCGTTATACATCTTGTACAACAAGATAATTTTTTATATCGTAATTAATTTCCTATCAATTTCAATTTCAAATCCAGTCATTTAAAGTAATTACCAGAAAAATCAATCTAATGTTCGAATTAACTTGTTATTTTAAGATGATCTTATTATTATATCTCAACGTGTTATTTTTCAATCACAAAAATTTATTAGGTGCATTTTCTATTTTTGACCTAATTTAAATTATTAATTTAAATTAGGTAAAAAAGGATTATTATTTATGTGTTGACATGCAGACAAATTAGTTTTTTACTCTACTTTATAAATAGGAACATTTGCTTACGACAAAATAAACGAAAAATAACCTGAATCCGGTTCAATGAACTGAAAACATCAGAAAAAATATACTACGGCCTGTCACAAAGCCACAACCTGTTGTTAAGGAAATATTTTACGACAATAAGCGCCAATCTGGCGTCAAAACTTGAACTACTATTGTAGCATAACTACCGGAACGTATACAATATATATATACGTACGTATTCTTAATGTGCAGAAAGCAAAGGTTTTTTCATACAAAATCTATATCCGATACAACATTGAAATATGGAAATATAATTTTTACTCCATTTTTCATAATTATTCCTCTTTCGAAACAGCTCGCAGCAGATTGTTATGAGAACTAAAGTAGAAGCATAGGATTTTCTTTCATTATATTTAAAGAATTTTCTTTCATCTAAAATATTAATTTTCTTTACACATAATCGATACAAAAGCAATAGTTAGCTTGGCTGTTAAAACTACATTAACACTGTAGATGTGTAAATTTTTACAGAACCCTGATTTCTGACTCACTTTTAATAGGTGAGATACAATTCTATGAAATGTTTTGTTGAAAGCCATTTCTATGTTTATGGCTGCTTGTTATATGGAATTGTGGACGATGTACGAGATAACCTTTCAAGAATGCTTCGGTTTTCCCGCGGGTTAACTAACGTTTGTGAATCCCAGCCGGAACTCTACTTTGTAAGGTTGTTTATCCTTAAATGACAAAGTATTATTTGGCACAGAACTATGCTCTTCACTGTTGGCGCCGGTAATCACCTTAACAGTGTCATAGTAAAATAAAATAGCGTCACGGTGTATTGTTATTTTGAAAGTATGGATTTTAGAAGTGAAGTATTTCATGAACAAAAAAAAACGCAAAAATGACTGAAGATTAAGTCTGATCTGGCAAGAACTAAGGGTCTTTCATAGTCGCTACTATTTATACATCTTTTCGTCTACTTTTGTAATGTTACATGCACTTATACAGGGTTACTGGTTAAGTCGACCTAGATCCTTTAAGAGCTTTTAGTTTACATCATTCCTAGCTAATTTGACTATGAAACACCCCACCCAAACCTTACCCATATTGAGATATGGGATTATGATTATTTTTTAAATAAAATGAAGATTTTTTGTATAATTGTCCATTTTTTGGATTTTGTGCCTCTAATTTATAATGTTTTTGCTATTTTTGTGTAGCTGATAGGTTTGTTTATTACTCTCAACACAAAATAAAACAGTAACTGAACCAACTGGGTACTAGTCGATGATTGAAAGTTTAAAAAATAAACAAATTTGTATAAACATTTTTTTTCTTTTAACTCTATTTCAAAAAATATCTATGACAGTTATGCTGCAGATGTATAAAATAAAATGTACGTTTCTTTAGCTATCCAACAAGGTATAACAAGCAAGGATATCAACATGATATTTAGAAAAAAACTGAAATGTAATGCTCTCAGGCAGTAGTAAAAAATAACTGTACTTAAGGACAAAGTTATCAATTGGGTCACCAAACGAAATAAAACTAACTAAATAGCTTTAACAACATTTATTACTTATTTTACAATACATGTTCCACATGTCCGCCTCTGTTCCGCACACATATTCGCATTCTTGTTGGATGGGAATAATCTCAAACCATTTGATTGGGCCATATTTTCTGCCTGACAATTTAAATGGGGAACATTATGAAAACTTTTTAAGAAATAATTTACCCGATTTACTGGATAATTTAATCCGAGATATGTGGTATCAACATGACGGTTGCCCTGCACACTACCGAAGAACTGTCAGAGAGTGGCTAGACACTAATTACCCCAATAAATGGATTGAAAGAGGTGGAACCATACCGTGGCCAGCCCGAAGTCCCGACCTGACCCCCATGGATTTTTATTTATGGGGCCATATGAAAAGTTTGATGTCTTAAGACAGAAAATTATCGATGCGGCAAACGAAATTAGAAGAGGATTAACGACTGGTGTAGTTAAAAGTGGACTAAGACACAGAATGCGAATATGTGTGCGGAACAGAGGCGGACATGTGGAACATGTATTGTAAAATAAGTAATAAATGTTGTTAAAGCTATTTAGTTAGTTTTATTTCGTTTGGTGACCCAATTGATAACTTTGTCCTTAAGTACAGTTATTTTTTACTACTGCCTGAGAGCATTACATTTCAGTTTTTTTATAAATATCATGATGATATCCTTGCTTGTTATACCTTGTTGGATAGCTAAAGAAACGTACATTTTATTTTATACATCTGCAGCATAACTGTCATAGATATTTTTTGAAATAGAGTTAAAAGAAAAAAAATGTTTATACAAATTTGTTTATTTTTTAAACTTTCAATCATCGACTAGTACCCAGTTGGTTCAGTTACTGTTTTATTTTGTGTTGAGAGTAATAAACAAACCTATCAGCTACACAAAAATAGCAAAAACATTATAAATTAGAGGCACAAAATCCAAAAAAATGGACAATTATACAAAAAATCTTCATTTTATTTAAAAAATAATCATAATCCCATATCTCAATATGGGTAAGGTTTGGGTGGGGTGTTTCATAGTCAAATTAGCTAGGAATGATGTAAACTAAAAGCTCTTAAAGGATCTAGGTCGACTTAACCAGTAACCCTGTAGGTACACCTAGTACGTATAGTAAAAATCAAATAAATGATTAAACACGATTGAAGAGCCACAGGCATATAACAATGAGTACAGCATTGTAGTAAAGCAGAGGCTAACTCGTGTACAGATCTTCCGAACTGTCTGTATGGCAACAATGATGGCTGACGCGCACGACACAGTCTCACGCGCATCCTTGGTGTAGCTAACGATTGTCCCTTCTCCAGCACATAGGTTACTGACCCTGACTGCAACTAACTAGACAATAACCTATGTTTACTTATATTATTTTTAATGAGATGCATTAAGTAGTTAAAGCTTCATGCTTGGATATTCCCAAGATATTAACTCTATAAGAGATTCCCAGTGACGATATTAGCTTTGTTTTATTCTGAGCCTATGTTTATATCAATAAGATTCAATGTTCTGACAATCCAGAAATATTTTAACCCATACTCTATCTGAAACATACTCTTCGTCTCGGAAATGGTGAAAGGATATATACGGATACCGGAATACCTCTCAGCGATCAGATTCACAATAGAATCACAATAGTAATATGCAGGTTCAGGTTTCACTAAATGTTTTGCAAAGGAGTACAAATTTAGGATGAATAACATTTAAACAACCCATATTTAGCTTGAAGATCAAACCTCTCACTCTCCTAATAATATAGTTTAAACTGACCCTGTGAGCTGATTTATGTATTGCCAGTCGATTAACTTCTGAAATTAAAAATGAAAAAGTCAGCGCTATAGCTGTTGCGTACAGTCAGCAATAAACACAATGAAATTATCAGATTTCTGGCCTGAATGAAAATAAAAGTCATAACTTATATTTTGACTAAGTAACAAAGTATCTAAAACAACAGAAATATAAAGCTTGCGAGGCACTAATATGATAGTGTTTAAACACTTATGGCCGTACGCAAATCTCATTTCGTTGCTGACCGTACACGCGATGCGTACTTGAGTGTTATTGAATGAAACTATTGGCCAACACTCACATCAAGATCAAGATCACTGTTACCAAGTATAAGTCAAATATAATAAAACCGAAAGTTATGCAGTGGCATACATTAACGAAATATTTCGTGACCATTAACATGCGGCCATTTGTGTTGTGATTCATGCTTTAGTTGGTGGACAATGCTTGGAAAAATCCTACCCATCTTGAAAACAAACTAGTTTATGATAGAAGTACCGTAGAAATTACTTCTAAAGTATCTAAAATTAACTACTATGAGTACGTAAATATACAATCACCAACTAAAAGGTATTAAAGTAAAGATGCTATTAAGGTAGGCGATATAAAGGTACTTGGTAGTAGGCTTTCTCGTCAGCTTGTAGGCTACAGTTGGTCTAATATGCGAAGGGTAGTGAGAGGGCGATCAGTCCAGCCTTTATATAAAACAGCATGCCAACTTATTTAAAGGTATGTGAAATATGCAACCTTCGGAATAATAACTATATACTATTTTTAATTTTTATATTGTCTCGAACACGTGTTTTTCCAAAAGATTTTCCGGTATTACCAGTATAGTGTTTTCAATCGGAATAACACATCTTATGTTACAAATATTTATCAAACCACTTATAAATTGTATTATAATATATTTATAACACAATACCAGTAAAAATTTTATTAATTATGCAAATATTTTAAGATGTAAGTTAAAACGTTGTTTTCGTAGAACACAGTAGGTGTGGTGTATAATCTTCTGGTTGTTGAAAACAAAGTCTTGTTTTAAATTTATACTTATTTAATAAGTCGTTAATCATTTTGTAAGGCATTCTATTCGCCAGACGTCACAGTGGTGCAGCCGATATCCGTAAATGTATTAAAAAGGCCTAGGTGTTATTGCCCGCTGGTGACATTTAGAGATTGAGCTTTTAAATATCACCAAGATTTTAACGGCTTTAAAAGCGTAGTGAGAATTCAATTTTCAAGGGCTTCGTGTATTTAAAGAATTAATTTAAGTCGCTCTTTTTTATATATTGGTATTAGCTTATAAGACAATGATTATGAAATAAAGATGAATAAATAAAAACAAACTAAAGTCGAATAAAACAAGCTCTGTTTAGCTTGGGATCAGATCACAGATGGCCGTGTGTGGATATTGTCCCAAGATATTTATTTATTTATGTTTTATTTAATATTTGTGCATCTACTTGTCGCTCAAAATGCTAAATCCACTTTAACATAATTTAGTAAGAAGGTAAATATTTAGCAGCCTGTATAACATGTAAGCTTTTAATAAAAAAAAAAAATGTGAATGTAGGATGAACAAGAATTAGGTTATCAGATAAACCACGAGATATAGTTTACTTATAATATTTTAATGAAGTCATGTTTCGGCAGTTTCATCATAAACTGTTTTTTGTCGTAAACTAGATGATTTTCGTGACTCGTTACTTAAAGATCACATAAACTACATCTCAAATGTTGCTCTCATTAGCTTGATCAATCTATCGTTTAATTACCCTTAATAACCCAGCCTTAATTACCGATCCTCTTGATTTATATCTAAATGCGTACTTCCCATAAATATATTGACTTTATATAGGTATTTTAAATCGAATTCACTAAGTACATATTTAATTTGATACTTTAAAACAAAACTATTAGATTTATTCAATTGCTGAGGATTAACAAGATAAACTATGTGCAAATAACAGCGATGCGTATGCGATATACGCTGTGCGAGTAACAGTTAGTAGTTTGTATTTAACAACAGCTGTGCTTATAACAACCATTTCATCTATACTAATATTATAAAGCTGAAGAGTTTGTTTGTTTGTTTGTTTGTTTGTTTGTTTGAACGCGCTAATCTCAGGAACTACTGGTTCGAATCGAAAAATTCTTTTTGTGTTGAATAGACCATTTATCGAGGAAGGCTTTAGGCTATATAATATCACGTTGCAACTATTAGGAGCGAAGAAATAATGGTAAATGTGTAAAGAAACGGGGAAAATTTTTCATCCTTGAGGGCTTCTGTTGCGTGCGCTGCGAAAACGGTTCAAGATACACACAATATATGTATGTAAGAATTATTCTTATTGAAATGATCTAAAAAAATGTCCGCGACAGTATATGTCTATCTTTTAAGATTAACTCACTAGAATCGTTTTTATGGTAATCAAATTCGATCGAAATTAATGCATCAACGCACAGCCCAAACTACTGGACGGATCGGGCTGAACTTTGGCATGCAGGTAGATGTTATGACGTAGGTATCCGCTAAGAAAGGATTTTGATAAATTCTACCCCCAAGGGGATAAAATAGGGGATGAAATTTTTTATGAAACTTTGTCAAAATTAAACCGATCGGGCTGAGACTTTACATGCACGTAGGTACTATAACGTAGGCATCCGCTAAGAAAGATTTTGATAAATTCCACACATAAGGGGATGAAATAGGGGATGTTTGTAGAAATCTTCTTAGATTTTTGACTAGCCATGACTATAAACAAGTCTCAGGGGCAAATTTGCGGGTATTGACTTGAAAGAACATTCCTTCTCTCATGGGCAGTTCTATGTTGCTTGCTCACGAGTAAGTTCTCCCAGTAGCTTGATAGGTTTAGCGCCAAATGACAAATTAGTTAAGAATATTGTGTGCAAGGAAGTTTTTTAGGCCCTAATTTTTACACTAACTTGCTAAACAATAATACTTCTTAACGCGTGCGAAGCCGCGGGCAAAAGCTAGTATGCAATATGCGCTGAGCAAGTAACGTTCGTATTTAACAACGGCAATTTAGTTCTAACTATACCACAGTTCGAAATCAATATTCAACAGGACAGTTAAGTCAAATCACTTCAAAACAATCAACAGTTTCAACATCTCAAGCACTGAGCACAGCTCGTTGTGAAACGGCATACAATCCGTATCAATTCAGCCCAGAGAACAAGACCAATCATAAATCACGACGCACCGGTTACTACACGAACTGCAATATAGTACATTATAGGGTTTAAAGTTCCAAATCAATACCGTGGTTGTGTACCGTTGGTCTAGTGGTTAGTGACCCTGACTGCTAAGCCGGAGGTCGTGGGTTCGATTCCCACCCAAACAAATGTTTGTGTGATGAGCACGATCATTTTTTCTGTGTCTGGGTGTGATTTATCTATAATATGTATATATTTAGAAATATATAAGTATGTCTATCAGCTGTCTGATTACCATAACACAAGCTCTGCTTGCTTAGCTTGGGATCAGATGGCCGTGTGTGGATATTGGCCCAAGATATTTATTATGAAACGGGCCTCATTATTTCACATCGTACATCGATAAATTATATAAGCAATCACGGCTATTAAACATTTTGAAATAGTTTTAGTCTAAACTATTATTATAATGATCTAAAACGCTGGGATTATTATAGATAATAACTTTGTCATACTATATTTTGATAGTATAGTTTAATTGCTTACGAAGTAGACGATAAGTGGTCTTTGCTAAAGATATAGTATTTAATGGGTTTATGATTCAAGTTAATAAATTGAAATAAAATATAGTATAACTTGCCAAAATTAGCTTTAATTGCAGAATGGCCTTTTGTATTTTATAGCCCATTTAGTAAAACCTACGCTCAGACTAACTGCATAGAACTGATAAAAAAATCTTATTTTATAGATTTTGTAAGCTTTTAAACAGTTAGAATTAGGACATAGAAAGTGGAAATTTTGCGGCCCAATCTTGCTATTGGCAATTATAGTTAGTCTTTATAATCAAAGCAATTTTACCAGGCATTATTTACATCAAAAACTATTTACGCTATAAAATATTATCAAGTTTCAAACTAAGTTACGAATTTAACTGCAGTCCTTTTAACTCTCAGAGCGCTAGAATGCAAATAGCTAGCTCACAACCTTAAGTTAGATATTGAGTGCAAGACAAATTGCATCCTCACGTGATTTATCTAAACTTAACTAATTAGATAAACACACATATATTGCCTCGCCTCCACTGTCACGTGAGAATAATAAAAATAAACAATGGATATATTTCTCAATGTAACCCTCGTCCTTGCCGACTCTGTCCACACGAATGACCTCTTCACATTGAGGTACTAATATAAACGTTGATAAAAAGATAAGATTATAATTTGAATATTAATAAGGTAAAATTAATATTTATATGCTTTAAATTAATAATTTCGAATGTTTATAGAATTGGCCGTTTTGGACTATTTCTAGATAAATATCTACATCAAATACAGCATCATCAGATTATAAAGTACAAAAAACCTAAATAAGTTTTTGACGATAGCTTGTTGCTGATCCCAGTTGTTATAAATAGCATTAATTTTCAGGTAATTTATCGACAAAGCTCTTGGAGTGGTTCTCGCCAAGTGCAGCATTTTATACGAAATATATTATTTATTTTATTACTTTAAAAACACCTAAAACCATAAAATCTAAAAATATTAATAAAGACTGCTAAATAAACAACTACTTTGTTTAAAAATAAACTGTCTTAAAAGACAGAGTTGGGATTCGTTTCTTTGTCTGGTGGAGTACAGGAAAGCTTGACAAATCGCACCAGCTTACGTACACACTACATGTACGTATGTATGTCTGTATGTATGTACGCATGTATGTATGTCTGCACAAACATAGTCAACGTTTTGTACGTAACGATCCCACGTGCTTCGAAAGTGAAATTTTGGTCAATGTTGTCTTAAACCAAATACATAATGACAAACGAATCGCATGTTACATTGATATAGGTAATTCTACGTTATTTCGTAATTCGAGGAAGTAATCTGTTAAACAAGATAAAAAAATTAAAACATGGGTGTTGTTCTTATAAATAACAATTATTTTGAAAATTACTGTAATATTTTTTTAATCTTATGAATAAATTATAACATTTAAGTTTTCTTTCTTTCCTAACACAATGTTTCTCTTTTTTCCTATACTAGCTTCTACGGCCAATTTTGACCAGTAAACCATACCCGATTCTATGCCACAACAAGCACCGTTTACAAAAGCGCACCATCATCCACAGTTCGATATTATCTACGTAGGCGCTGCGAATTTGATTGTTCGCATTGTTTGGATTTAAGATAAATTAGTGATGTCATCAAACAGGTTTGGAAGCTCCAACAACTTTCACCCAACGATCACAACGAGTGGACACTTGACAATTGTGTAACAAGAATGCCTTCAATCAGAAATTTTAATGACGGGAGTGTAAAAGATTTTATGACAGTATTAACCTTAAGTACTTTCGGCCTTTTGTTGTAAACAAGAGGTGTGACTGCGGATATCATCACTATCTCTTCCTCCTTGTTTCCTTGTTGAATAGTCAATGCTTGCGTAATTACTTGTTTTTCAGCTGCGCCTAGGGATTTTCGTTCGGTTGATTAAATGATTAATAAAAATTGATTGAAACTTGTAATATATCAGCAAAGTATAGGAGCAAGTTCACTTTGGCGCAGTCGTAAATAATACATTTTACTGAAATCGCAGCAAAGAAGTTGAAAAAGTTCAAATGAAAATAATACATCTTTGAGTTACAAAGCCTGGTAAGTTCCTAATACCTACAGTTTTACCTATGTAACATTGTGTAATCCTTTGTTTTGAACCTTAAACCCATTTGTTATGCTATTTTAACACGGTGTTTTATTATTTCACGATACACATACCTTCTTCTTCTGATTGCGAAAGAATTGAAGTGGAAAGCGACAATCTACGTAATCAAAATAATTATTTTTACCTTCTTCATTTTCATCGAACACTTACTGCAAAGTGTTGTTGCAAATGTCACAAAATATTGAATCGCTTACAAAATACCGTTTTATATCAACAATTGAATATCAATTAAAACAATTGTGGCTCAGGAAAACTTCCAACATATCTTGAAGTATGTTGTAGTTGTGGAAAAAAGACACCGCGCCCCGCTCTTCACCGTGTAGTGCGCTCTTTCTTTTACAATTGCTAATGAAACGTTCATATTAATTTATTTCTTTAGTTTATTGTCGATTGTAAATTAAGATGAATTCCTCATTACTTTCAGTTCAGAGGTCTGTCTTTATCGAATTACCGCATGTCTTACTTCCGTTGTTGTATAAATGTTATTTTCAAATGGGGTTAGTCCACTAACTATTCCTATTACATGTTTATGAAGTTGTAACTAGATCAGCCTTCGTGTAAAAATATTTGCATAGCTTTTCTATTATGTGATAGCGTAAATATTGTTACCAGTAACTACCTACTTACAATTAAATAATTAGAAATGGTTAACATTCACGTGTGATAATATCAGGTGTTTTAATTGTTGCTTGACAATAACAATTAAACACATAAATTTATTGCAACATACATAAAAATGACTTGTATAAAATTGAGAAGAATTGGAATTGCTTTAGATATAATAAGTACTAGATAACAATGGAGAGAAAACTCGCGGTCGGAAAATAACTAGTTAATGACATTCCATTCTAATGTCACAATTAAAGCCTTGACCATCCTTAACAATAACAGTCGCTTATACCTTGGTCTGCACTACTCACACTTTACCACATTGTATTTTGACATTCGGCCTAAATGTAGGGAAATCTTACGGTCCATAGGCAGAGCGAGAATGTAAGTACCTACCTACGTTTATCATATGACTTTTCTTAACAACCTATCCACATTCGCAAAAGTGAAAGTTGTGCGGTCACCACTTACAATCGAATAAATATTAACCCGTGTATTACATAATAACGATAAATATAATACCCGGTTTTACACTGAACATTCAAGTTTATGGATGACATTAATTTTATATCCCAAAACAATAAGTTTTCAATTTGAACTCACTTTCAGGTTTTGTATGACTTAATGAATAAGCAGTACTGTATTGTTTTGTAGAATTCCTTCAATTTTGGTTTAGTAGCCCTACCACAGTGTAATTGTAGAACTTACTTAACGTAGGTAGTGAATGCCTACTCTTCAGTAAATAATTGCTAGTAATGACTCGAGGATTCAAAAATGAAATAAACTTTGCAGATTACGATTCGGTCTAATTTTATTTCAGTACTAACAATACATTAGTGAGACTGTCTGGGTAACAGACACAGGAAATACATTGTTATCAATATTGTAAATAAACAAATTACTCTACAAAAGTAGGACGTTATAAAAGTCGAACGTTTACCGTGTCAGTAGCGCATAAATTGTCGCGGGTACGCGAAAATTTAATTTTGTCATCGAATACGCAACCGCTTGGGAAGATAGCGTCATCGCCGAACGTAACCACGGAGTTTGATAACTTAACTTTCTCTCTGGCGCTGCGCTGGCGTGCGGCTGCTGTACAGCTGAGGGAGCCTCAGCTAGCAGCCTCATTCCGTCATCACTGTCGAGCCAGCACGTTCGCGGCGAACGGAGCGCGCTCGCCAACCGCTCCCGCGAAAATCGCGCTTAAATTAAAATTTAAAATTTACATTCGACCGTTCGAATTAAAACAAAATAGTGATTCCGTTGAAACAAGACGTGTTCTTCTGTTCCGATTGAATGAATGGTTTTTGAATAACTTTTGTTAAGTTGTCTATTGTCAGCAGCAGCATGGGAACTTTTAAAAAGTGAGTTGGTTATTTTTTACTTTAAACAGTGATTTCTACCTGGTTTTAAGTAACTTGGCATAATACCTTCTGTCTGGCTTTTGAACCTTGACTAGATGGAAACTATTTTCCTCTTAGATTTGTAGACTTAGGACTTGTAAAACTGACAACAAACTAAGCAAGTCGTATGTAAATTGACTTAACATCTTATAACTTTAACTACCAATAATTCTCAGTAGAATTTCGCAAACTTAGATATAAAGTGTCAAATCGACTGCTAAATTCCTCTCCTTTATTGAATGTAGGACAATGCCAACCAAGGCTACAAGTTCAGCTCGCTAGAATATTCAAATGTTAGTTATAACACGTTCAGAGAATGAGACAAATACTTATCATAATAATGTTCAAATCATGCCTAATTGACCTATTTAAATTCGGACTAATGTATTCCATTTCAAGAATATATCTGAATATATCTTTATAAATAAGTAACATGAGTTTGGCAGATTCAAACCATTTTGTAGCCATGCCTTGCAAAAGCCGCATTTGAAACGCGAAATTGTAACAAGAGTTTACAAAAAACAGTACAACTGACCTTATTTCGGTAACCTTGCCAATAAAATCTTTTTTTAACTAAGTAACAGTTGAACTTTAAATACAGTTCGCTTGTGACCTACGACCCGAATTAAGTTTACATTTAAGCTTCGCATGTAGAATGTAGAGTCGTGTTTAAATAAAGGATGTGTCCTAGATTTCATAGTAAGCCACACAGTTCCGACTGCACGACACTTAGTGGTTTCTTGACGAATTATGTAACTTCATTTCCTGCATACATTATTTAACTTGACATGACACGAAGCTATTTAAACTGACATATACAAAGCTACAATGTTCGCCAAACAAGTTGGTAAAGTGCGGTTACAAAAACAATATTTGATCTTACGTCTTATGCAAACATGTAAATTAGGTTTTATTTATAACTAACATTGTCATTAAAGACAACTTATGCCGAAAAACGTAGAACCTACTCTCATCTTACTAACTTCACCATAAGTACTTATTATGACTACAAATTTTCCACAAACACTCGACCAAAAATATTCTTAACATCTCGCTAAAGATACCGATCTCATACAGATACAGCAGCATACAAAAATGTCATCGACTGTCTAGTTTCTAAATTTAAAAATAGACTTTAGCACCTATGCCGCTTATCATAGCCTCTTATTATGTGCGAATATCTATAGATGGAATGTTGTTTTTTGACATAATCGCACATCCGTAATCCGTAATGGTTGTTTAAAACTTGCGTGTTTAAGACGAAACAAATAAGGCCCGATATAGAATAAGAATGCTACGGTATTATAATTATATCAAATGGGTAAACGTCCTACCGAGGTCATATTTAAATGTTTCACGTAAAGGTTAACATGATTTTTAATATTCTTTAAGTATATTTCAACGTGATCATCGTTGACTTCTTGTAAAAAAATATTATCTCAAAAAAGAATAATACAATTACATATTCTTATTGATAAAAGCCGATTAAATATCATAAGTAAATTCTCTTTATACTCTTTTATTATCAAATGTTTGCCTTTGCGTAGTCGTTTTATCCAATTGTCACCTCCTAAATATTATGTAGGTGTTAATGTTTTGAAAATAGGTTAACGTTTCTATACGAAAATATGTCAAGGATACCTATCGTTAGATATAAAGTGATAACAGCAACTGAGTGTGATATTTATATATTACTTAAATCATAAATCAATATTTTTATAAGCTTATACTAATTACACGTTTATTAAGTTACGTGTAACACGGTAACTAATTTCCTCTGTTATAATATAATAACTTCATTCAATGTAGAATTTAGGAATGAAATAACTTTTGTAATTAATTGTCGTGTTATTTTACAACCTATCCATGTTTATACCTTAGAAAAAGTAACTAACAATTTAGCATCATTTTTTTATATTCTTCATTAATTTAGGGGCTTTTAGTCTGACATTAGAACAAGTCTGCCCCATCATACCCTAAATATACATAGCTCTTATCTTATAAATATACCACTAGCTTATAGAGTAAAATGACTGGTTCAGACAAAGGCTCTGATATTATACTTTGATATGTACCCACGTTAAGTCGATTTATTTTAAGCTCATCTATGAGAGCCTGCCTCCCAGCTCTAGTTTTGACACATTCCATCAATACGTGGTACAAATCTTCAGTTACACCACAATCTTTACAATTATTTTTGTATTGTGAACAAAAGTGGTTTTCATTTGTCTGCTCTTTTCTTGCACAATATAAGTGGCGAATGTGTTTTTCTTTTCGTATTTTAACCAAAGAGGTATACTGTTTTGCCTTTTTTATTTTATTAGTAAATAGGTATTAAGCAACTTAACTTATTTCTATTTTATTTTCTAACAACTAAAAAAGTTATCGTAGGTATATGTCAAACCTAATTACGAGCATAAAATCTATAATTTCTTTTTTATTACTTAGCTTTATTCTACTGTAAGCCTTTAACATTTTCCTTCGTTAGTGACAAATCATAATCCTTTGTCAAATACTTGAACTCAGACGCAACCGCAAATCTACAAGACATGGCCTTCAAGTTAGGCTTTTCAAACAACATTTTTTGTTAGCTATTCGGATTATCATACCAAATTAAATGTCAATACACTTCTTAAATAACTTAAGAGGTTAAGTTGCTTTTAAGACGGTTATATCCCTATGAGCACATTGTTGCCAGTTGTGGTATTTCGTTTTATTGGGAAGCCCCGTACGAGGTTTTTAAAGTAATCTTAATATTATTTTGATCAACGATACTGGTCTGTCACACTGTAACACTTTTAAGAATAAGAATGATTGAAAAAGGTTGTGACAGGTTTTTGTTTTGCTAAATTTGTTTTTCTTTTCGTGAAACCACTATTTTTATCAACCTACCATGTTTATGTAGCCTTTTGTAATAAATTTATTGTTAATAATTTAATAAACAAGCTATAATCTTTATAATAGAATACTTGTTTACAATAAATATAATAAATCAAACGTAATTTGTAAAGAATCAAGTATTTTAATTATGCACACGTAATGTGAATACTTGTTGTTAAATAATTGTAATTAAATGTAGATGCCATGTCTTCCTCATGGCAATGTGTTGTATAAGAGACGTTAAATAAACGTTTAGATGCAACGTCTGTACGTGCATTGAGATATTTGCAATAGATGTTAGCATACCTATTGCCAAAACTAGAAATTATTGAGTACAAGAAATGAAAGCTATTTTAGGTAATTAGCATTTTTTTGCCGTGCTAGAAACTTGTACGTATGCATAGAATTTTATCACATTTAGGTGCTGTAGGAGAATATCTACATTCTTATCAATTTTAGCATTCTGATCTCATGAAAAAAATGATAGTTGTTAAACGCAAATAATATTTTTCTTTAAGGAGAAACACGGAATACCGTAATTGTAATAAGCATATGATAATACAATCAATTCCATGTACGATGAAATCATCTCCATTTTATTTATAATATAAACATATTACCTACAATATCTACTCATACTATTCCTAAGAAAATCATTAACATCTCGAGGAAAATCAATATTTAGACAAATATTTCCTTAACCTCGCGCTATTTGACTTACAATGTTAATAACACATGATTTAATCAAGAAAAAATGGTAGTAGATATTTATTAAGTCGGGGAAAAAGTTTTTTCGCATTATAGTATGTATGAACTTGTAATAAAATCTTTTTGGCTATAGTATTTGTATCTGGCTGGTTTTGGTATAATTGAAAGTTAAAATTTTAAAGAACATAATTCCAAATTCTGATTTTATTAGAGAGAGAAAGATTTTATTACATGTTCATACATACTATAATGCGAAAAGACTTTTTCCCCGACCTATTATTTATTCGTCCTAAACACTTGATCGGTTACTGTATGTGATAAGCCAAAAGTTGACGCAATGTCGCCGTGACACAGGCAGCAATGCAGGTCGCAATTGAAACATGGCGCACGCGCATACTCGTCACAGACTACGCATCATTGCGTAACCAAGCACCGGATTACGCACAACCATGAATTCCATCTAAACATATAAGGATGAGCGTTTTGGCATCGGAGAAAGCTGCTCGGGTCATAAGGGCCGGCGTTATGACAAAATTTTAATGTGTGTTAATAGTTTTCACGTAATAGTAGGTACGTCAATAATGTTGTGAACTAATATTTTAATGAAAATGCAGTGATTTATGGTTAAAGTATTTTAATAGAATAGAATACTCTTGATTGTCCTCCTTAGTTACAGCTAATAAAAGCTAATATTAGCATTAATAAAAAAATGGTTTTGTGAATCAACACCTTCATAATGTACCTACTAGTTAAAGGTCTCTTGAAATATCTCATCGAAAAATATGAATATGGTAGGGAAATTGAGACTGCGACCATTATAACCTTAAATCTTTTTCTTAACGATGATGAAGCAACGAAAGCACTTCCATAATACAGATATGATAAAATGGTTTTTCCAAAAAGCAAACAAGCGATGCTTCATTTTGCACCCACAAAAACTTGTGGGTTTCTACGAAAACTTTCCTGACAGGAAGTCTTTGCGTTTGTAGTCTTACGTAAATATTTTCTCAAAATTTTAATTTTGTAATTTATAATACAAACTAAACAGAATCACAGCTCGTTCAGAGTATTTCAGTTACTACACACTATAAAATGCATTCTTACACCGATCAAAACTATTTAGTTCTAAACGACCTATTGTCTAATCCGTAAACAGAGGTCAGCTGCCGCCGCACCACCGCGGCACCGCCCCGTGCACGCACAGCGTCGGTCGTAACTTTACGCAACTCTATGGGACCTCAGCCTTCGAGCTTACGTAACACGAGTTTTCGATTTCTTCCAGCCCCGGGCGTATTCGCTTTCGTTCTTACTCGCCTTTACCGATGAGTAATGATCACGGATTTATGTACTACAACTATCTATTTAAACATTTTTAATAACACAAACAATTTATGGCATCACGCTTGCAGTACATAATGATGTAGGCAGGTATAGACTTTGAAATACTAATCGTAGTGACACCATTCTAAGTCACGTTTAACACTGAATACGGACTAAAGATCGAATAGAACAATAAACGTTAAACATTGTTTTAACATTGAACCCTGTCAGTATAATTTTATATAAAAGTTATCTCATAAAATACAAATACCCTTATCTACGTATCAATATAATTTAAAAGTCATAAAACGTTTGCTTCTCGTGTCTAAAGCATCACATTCATAAAAATGTATTCTAAAGACCACTTAAAACAATGAACTACGAGTAATACAATTATATCATTCATAACACTAGTTATTCTCGTAAATAGCGTAGCACTTAAACCTATGTCGTCAGACTGAACGGATAGTAATCCATTCATGAAGCGTCGGTTACACAAGCGGCTAATGCAGCTTAGACACTGTCAATCATTCATTATGTTAATAAAAAACATGAAACAAGTATTAGAGTTCACGGAAGCTCATGTATGTGCAGCCGGAACTCAGATGGGATTCCACGTAAATATATCGCTAATGGCGATTGTAAATGATGATACATTACCTTTTACGATCACGACTAGATCCGTGAGAAGGAATACTATTATAATTGTATACAAATCTTCGACGTCGAAATACTTAGAATTTGTTGATGTTATGCTACGTATAGGTTTGACACGACTTGTCGTCTATCGTAAATCCTCTCTGTGCATATCTCGTGCCAAGGTAAATAACAAATTGTTAATGCACGGGATATTTATGAGATAATCGTAATGAACTTTTAAGCTTTAAGACTGTTTTATCAATGTTTTATTTCGTGAAACGTTGTAATTTCTAGAATCAAATTCTGACTTATTCAATGTTTGTTTGTGATCTTCATACAAAATAAGGAAGATTACATACTTTAAGTGTTTTTATTTTACTTCTTACTTTGGTGCAATGTTGTGCATATACCTACTTATTATCCCAAATCTTTATCGAACCGTAAAATTTTAAGTTGTTTTAGTTACTATTTTAAGCAAATACTCTACCTAAGTTCACGCAATCATAACTTTAAAGGTACTTTAAGTACACACTTACATTTTTATAGCGTACTATAAATAAGAAATACGAACTCACATTACTAGTAATGGTGATATACTATGCCGAAAGCAACGTATTATTACTATTACTGACGTTATTATTATTATTATTACTGTTACATATTATTATTACTGACGAAAAATCAATTATTAACTGACATTGTCCTTTCTCTTAGATTGTTAACAGTGCATAACAAATGCGTAAAGTCATAAGCTGGGTGTATATGGCAACGAAGGCCGTTTGACCGACTGCAGTAAGTGTTACGGTCGCTTTACCACTAGTTAGGTAAGAGTACGCGTGCTCATCATTACGGCATAACAACAGAGTAATACTGAATTTTCTTCCTTCCTTACATATTGCACAATATTACTGCATGCCAACTGACATAACTGTTTTTTTTTTGTCTACACAAACTTGCGTGTTTGGGTATGACTTTATCTTTTTATCTTTTGTAAAATCGACTCCAGCACTAAGGAACTTAATTCTTGTGCCAGCGGGAGTTTCACATTCAATTCATATGCACAAAGACACCCAGACTCAGAACAAGCATCTGTGGATCGCACAAATTCTTGTCCTACACATGGATCGAACGTACGTACGAAGATAATTGCCGTGGTGACCTATACCACTCGGCTATTCGTACAGTCAGTCTCATCTGTAAATATAATTATCAAACTTTAGTGTAATATCCTAAGGTCACATTTTAATGCTTGCAGCACTAACTGACGTTCCTAGACGGTACAAACACAAGGTTTATTGCTTCCGGTTCAATACAAACGTAATGTTCGTGTCTGTACATTATTAAATATTATCACAACATTCAATAATAGCCTAATAATACTCTATTATCGCTCATCATTTCGCAATGCTGACACTTAACATATTTAATAACGTGAGGCTTGCACCTGGCCGGAACTGTTATATTCTATTTGTTAATAATATTATTTTCCTTATCGCGTAATCAACTGAGCACGAGCCTAAAGATATCAAGGTTAATAAGTAATTCAAAGCATGAACTTGCCCCTTGGAAATGGGCAGTAATTTGTATTGATTACAAAACTGTAAATTATCGATTGTAATTTTAAATTGTAGAGCTTTCCAAAGCGGCATTGGTAAGATGTATCTCGTAACGTTTGATTTACGCAAATGTGTAACGGCCTAATAATAAGTGCAGGTTTTTTTTCTTTTATAAACATACTGAACTATAAAATTAAATTCGTAAGAAGACAGATCGATGACATTGCTTATATTTTGACTTTTGCATTTAAATTAGGTATACATGTTTAACGGGTTCTTTTTTGACAAAACAAATTCATTTTGAGTGGGAACGTGTGTTCATCAGTTACTTTATTTGATAAAAAGATAGTGTGTTTTAATCTGTCTGTCTATTTTATAGTCATAATAAATTTGTGTTTATTTAACCATCTCTATTTTATCTTAAATATTTCTAAATAATGTTTTGCTGTGAACATTTTGCTAATTCAAACGCCATCTATTAGCTGTTTGAAATATTCCAATTCTGGTAAATAAATTAATCAAGCTCGTGTATTGAAATTCCACATAGGTTTTTCTTCTTAAAAGGAGTTCAAAGGTGAATGAAAAACAGTCAATAACGGCAAAACCAAAGAAATAATATGTACTGAATAAGATTATAAAATACCTTTATCTTTCGAAATTTCTTCTGACTTATCATATTTATTACCTAGACCAATAAACCTTATCGCTAAAGGGCCACAGCAGGGCAGTAATTTGCACAGCTTTGTCAATTGTATTGCATGAGTAGCGACTTGCGTGGCTGCGAACGAAACACTCACTTTGTGGGGGCAGGTCGTTTGGCCCACCAGATTGCTATACTCGTGACGCCATCACACTTAATTTGACTACAGCTATACCATGTTTCTTATACCAAGTTTATGACCTCACCTATGGTAAGCTTCCTATTTTTTTACTGAAGCATCATTTAAAATTCTTTTGTACAAGTATGTATACATGAGAACTAAATGATTTTCAATCATCGTCATCAGTCAATAGCATGTGAACTTTAATCGGTTTACGTTTCCTAGATCCATTAATCATCTAGGAAGTGGGGTATGCTTAGAATTTAACGCCTTGTTAGGCACTATTGATGAGTTAGCCTTAATAAATACCACACAAATATTTATAGGCCTTTTGTGATCAATAAAGTTATTTCAAAGTTTATGTACCCTGTTCTAAAGCTGGTTACTAGTCAAAACGTTTAGTGTACAGAATACAGAAATCTATTTAATGATCTTTATTGCCTTTAATATAAACCTACTGACATTTATCAAGTCCACTTACACAGTTACGAAATTTAAGATAATAAACCACTGTACAACCACTGGTTGTTCTATATCCATAACAAGTAATGTAAAATATACCTTCAGTTGTCGGATAGACCCTATAAGTCTTTTACAAATATGGTGTTTGTAGTTGTGACTGTAAACCAAAGGTCACGACTAAGATACACATGTTAGGAAGTAATCAAAGGCCAATCAACCTCTCTTTAAACTATTACAGACATTAATTACAATCGCGCGGTAGTAAGACGTCTAATAAAAACGTCAAACAAAGGAACTGCGCTAACGTTTCCCGTTGTTTCGTTTGTTATCGCTTGTAAATATTTTGTAGACACTATATTGATACTATAACTAAAAACTCAAGTACTAATCTTGCTAGCATTATTACTTTTAATACAATGAAGTAATAAATAACAAGTTAATTCAATGGGAAATTGTTGTATTATTCAAAAACGTACCAAAGTAGTAATTAGAGGCTGTTCTTAAATTCATTTTGATTGTTTACACGTCGTGCGTGATCGGGCCGTAAGCGTTTTGTCAGTAAAAACTATAAGCTACTTACATTGTGCGATCATCACTAATAATTGCTGTTGACACTTCGATTAAAGTTGCTAAGTGGTCGGTGAAACGCAGGTCTATAAGTGTTATGTCTAGATCTATTAAAAGAGACAACGTATTCACTAAGAATCGCGTATTTCAAACTTAAAACTGAAGTGGTACTTTGCATTATTATCAAGTATTATTTTATTGATTTTCGCTAGCCATAATATAACGCAAACTTTTTACTATAAAGTAAGGTGACAGTGTAAAAAGGTCCATCACTAATTAAACTGTTGTAATAAATTATTTCATTTCAAAACAAAAGATGAGAACTAATCCGACACTCATTATTAAAGCTTAAGACTAATTACTTCACACACTCATTAACAAGTCATATTATAAAAAGATACTTCATATTTATCAATGTATCTGAACGCGACTCATCATTCAGTTCCCAAACATACTAAAGATTTATGATTTCCGTGTTAAGTTATCGATAATTGTAATAACCGTGAGAAAGTGTATACTAAGCCTATCAATAAAGCTTAGAGGAGATTACAAAGTATAAATATCTAGTTGAGACTCCATAACAATTGTTATGGAGTATTACGCAACGAGTCTGCTAGCTGTGTATCTAGGTATCTACCTACTTAGTGACTTAAGATGTAGATTAAGATTTGACTCGGTGTTTTTGATTTGGACTAGTCTTTAGAAAACTGTTTTCAAATATTGTTTCATTAACAACTCTAACTTTAAAACTAAATCTCTTTTATACATATTGATGCTGTTTTGCACCAGTCAGAAATTAATCAGAAATACCTAGTTTTACTTCAGTAGTGAAAGAAAAACGCCGCTCGACGCTACAATATATAATGTGTTACCTCCTTGGTTCCACATAGCTCGGTTCCGCATAGTAATCTTACTTTAAGAAATAGAAGTAAGCAAGCACAAGCAAGCATCCAGCCAAAGTTATGCAGAGCATGCACGAGCGATTCCATGACTCTGACTTAGGTAGTAGAAGGGACCCAGGGTGTTTTGGTTGTGTCGCCGTGCCCTCGGCTTTCGTGGGTTGAAGTCATTAGCATCTCGCCTCGGAAAACAAAAAAGGCCCAAGCACGCATATCCATTATAAAAAAAATATGCAACGTCAATTGATGCCAAAAAAAACTAGATTAATTGACCAAAATGGTCACCGCTTTACAAACGTGTATATCTTATTTATCTTAAAGTAACTTCCTGGTCCGTCCAGACATTTTTATATGAAACTAACTAGACCGGTTACAAGCTGCACTGAACACCTTTCGGCGTCAAGGTTATGAGGCAATAAAAAGCATTTTTACTTTATCATAAAATGTATGTGTTGTCAAGGGGGCAGTAGAGTGATTTGTTTAATTCTTTGACAGTTCGGTTTCAGTAATACCACGTAATACTGAAGTAAGAATAAGATTGACTATGGTTTTTTTTTCTTTTTAAACAAACGACTCCCGCACTAAGGAATTCAATCCTAGTATCGCGGGGGGTTTCACAGACATTCAATTCATATGCACAAAGACACTCCGACTTAGCACAAGCCTTTGTAGATCGCACAAATTCTTGTCCTACGCGGGGATCAAAACCGCGACACGTCGCGTACAGAGGTAACTAGTGTGATGATCTGTACCACTCGGCTATCAAGTAAGGAGTCAGTGCAATTGTAACAATTTTGACATGACAGTTATTGAGGTCGGTAAATAATGGTGTCTAATCTTTCATATTGTTAGTTGAATGCCCTTTGTTAGCTATTGTTGTTTTTATTTGTGAATAATTCACCATTTTCGTCCATATCTTGAAACAGATGTAAGATACACTGAACATGTCCCACACATCTTACAAAAGCATCAGAATGTGTACATTTTAACTCGATTCATGCAATTGTTTTTGTTCTTATTGTTTTCATACAAATATAACCAGTTTAAAACAATTCTCAGACATGTTTTATTAGTAACGAGTAGACTACTGACTAGACAGTTTTATTATTATCCGCTTAAACTAAAGATACATCTTTATATCTCACGCGAATGACAGAAATTTGACAATAATTTACATTGATATCTATTTATAAAGACGTTTCCAAGTGTCAAAGGTTTACTAAAATTAAAAAATATGCGAACAATATTTGAACATGATTACACAACTCAAAAGTACTTAAAAACCTTTAAAATAGAAACAAATGGTCCTAAGACTCATCACTGTCTCTATGTAATATTCATCGCATCACAAACTTTAAATTCGTTCGAAAATCGACCTTAAGTCTTTGAACTTAAATCAGTGTTTAACTTATGTGTAAGTGTCACAGCTGATGTGTGGACTGTGCGTGATATTATCTAATAAGAAACGCAAAAGCCTTATAGCTCGAAAACACATCTTTGTCTTAACTTTATGAGGTCAACTCGCTCTATCTTCAGTATTTATTTTAGAATATTAATGTTTATTAATTTATTTAAATAAACAAACATTAGTTACATCATTAGGTTCGTTTTAAGGCCAAAAGTATCAAATATCGTGTGTATAAATTTTCTCTTTTGTGCCTGTGATCGAATTTTAACGTGTCTTAAGTAATATTATTATGCAAATTGTTTTGTGACTTAGGTAAATTCATAAAACGAGATAATAAAAAAAACTGTATTAAACAAAACTCTCGTACCTATTGCTATTCTTCCGATCTTCAAAAGCTTTACATTAGTTATTAAGAATTGTGATCTCTTAAAACAAGTTTATAGTAATTTACTAACGAAAAGTCTTGAAAATAACCTCAAAAACTCTGAATAACAGAATAGACCAACAGTTACAGTATTACCGTACGCCCATACAAAACCGTGTGATAAATCCATACGTAATTTCCAATACAGATTTTCACTTTTAAACGTGTACACGTTCGAACCAGTAAGGTAACATCACATTGTGGGAGATTAGGTAACCGTTTTTCCCCCGAGCTGTGCAAAGTTTTCGCAAGAGCGTTGCCACACCAAGAGCCAACGTTAATTGGCGTGGCCTGAGCATATTTATCGGATAACCAGTGTTACCAGCGTACGGGTACTACCTACCTACGTAGTTAATTTCAATTTTGTAGGGTTAACGTCCAAAGTCTAACTTTTCCGTTAAACCGTTAACTTGGTCATGGATCAAGCGTGCAGATCGATGATTGTGGTCACAATTAAGCAAATATTCACTTTCTGTTTCATATTGATTAAGGTATTAGGCAATTAAATAAATGCTTCCGCTTGTTCTATGTAATAACTTTACTTACTTGATTTAATCGCAGCTTGGTAGGTAGGTACAGCATTCCACGAACTCTTCATTAAAACCGGTGGTATAAGATTTACTTGAGTAACATTTATCAAATTACAATATTCTTTAAAAACAATAATTATTAAAAAACACAAAAAGTTATAAAAAATTAATTGAGCATTAAATAGCAAACTTTTAATCTGTAATCATTTTTTGTCATCAAAAAAAAAAAAAACATGTTGCGCCGACCCCAAGTAAAATGGGATAAGGGCAGGAAGATGATGATAATAAAGAATACTTAATTCCATTTTCAAATACTTAAAAAAAAATAAGCGGCCAGCAATAAAATTTGCTTCTGGCCGCTTATTTCAAGAGGTTTCATTACATTACATACTTTTTACAAAAACGTTATATGTTCACTCGCATATCTGTGTACCCATTTACATATCGCAGTGATGCATAAGAAAAACAAATAGTATAAGGGTGGGGACTCACGTGATACGTACAATTACTGTTGCTTAAGACCCGCATGCACGTAAACACGCCTTACGAGTTACGTCACACAACATACGCATATTGCGGAAACATTAGCGAACTAATCAGCCTATTTGTACGAAAACATATACAATAAACGATAGTAATTAATTTACTATAAATCATAAATCACTTTGTCATATTAACATAACATGATATTTATGTTCATATCTAAACTTAGTTCTTATTTTGTAAATAATTCATTCAAGTTTCCGGTAAATTAATTATATTAAGATTAGCAAAAATAACTCAAAGTAAGAGACAATAATTAATTTACTCTAGGTATTTTTATTTTGTTTCAATAAATCATAGTTATAAAAATGATATGAGAGTAATAATTTTAATACATTTCTTTTAATACGTCTCAACGAACCGCTGTTTATGGGCAGGGCACTTGAAAAAATACGCTTGTCAAAAAATCAACTGGCGGAATTCAGATGTCTGCTTAAGGACGTCACAAGATCGCTTCCGCGACTTACACTTGTACATCACGAGACCAATGAATGCGTCCCGTAGTTGAATTGTAACTTCACAAATTTGTCTGTATGACCTATTTCGAAAGAGGTTTTATATACGGAATTAATCCGTCATAAAGTGGGTAGTTCTGTGACCTATTCCAACTTTTTCACATCATATGACTGTACCTAGTAGGTATTTATGAATTTATATAACCGCAATAAAAACCTAATACCAATTACTTTTACCCTTATTAAACGAAGATCAAATAATTTAAATAACTGGATTCATAAATATGCTTACCTTTAAATGTCAGTGATTAATTAATTTATGATCTACGCAGTTATTGCGAAGAGTCCGTATTTGGTGTGTGGATTTGTAACATAGTTGCACTGCTTAGCTGTTTCCTGACAACATAATTGTGATAACTTCATACGACTCTTATGAGCACGTACTAAGGGCCTACCACCACATCTTTAAGTAAGTCTTAAGAGAGAGACGCTGCTCTACACCGTGTAGTGCGCTTTCTCGTTTCCACAACTGCAATAATATAACTTCATGAGGTTGGTAGGCCCGCTGAAGAGCATTCAGGATGTGGCCTGTCTAGTAAGTAAAGGTCGGCAGGTGTCCGGCTAGTGAGGTCATCTCAGTACGGTGCAATCTCGTGTTATTTTTTTTGTGTCTCCATTTACAGTAACAATAATGGTACACAACAGTCGGCGGCTCACATAAAATAATGAAACAAAAATCCGTGCTTAAGATTGCAAGTTGTAGCTTTAAAATCAAATATGGCTTCGAAGTTAATTTCCTTTTTAATATCCTAAATTCCCAAATAAACAAATTTAAAACATTTTATTCAATACTTTGAACGGCACTATTCTATTCAAACAATTTAATTGAAATAAAATTACACAAGTTATTTCTATTGCATTTTTTTAATTCGCCATAGAGGTTTTATACCTATTTTTCACTATTCTCTTTATCGATTTAATTTTCACTTTCATAGCCGGTCGTCCGAAGTGTTCCAAATTCAAACATTGGAAAAATAATAAAAACGAAGCGAAACAAATTTTGCTAATATAAACAATAATTTACATCCTCGATTTAGAGTAAATTTAATATTTCTCCGTGATATAATTGTAAATTTTTAAATTATCAAAAGTTATAGAATATTTTTGGAAGAATGTGTTAAGTAACCGAAAAAGAAGTTAAAATTGTAAGTTTATTACTGT
Source organism: Chrysodeixis includens (assembly GCA_941860345.1). NCBI lineage: Eukaryota > Metazoa > Arthropoda > Insecta > Lepidoptera > Noctuidae > Chrysodeixis > Chrysodeixis includens. Next base: position 5,778,408 of record OW796097.1, read on the forward strand.
CTACCTAAAATATGACTGTTTAGCTATTAGATTTAATAATTTAACTGGGTTATAAAACTATGGAAAGATTTTGGAGTTGATCTGCGAACGTTATTAATTCTCTAAGTAATACAAAAAGAGAAATAAGATTTATGACATTAATTTGCGTATTATAATGTACCTATGTAGTTAAAGTAACATTAAATGTTCAATGACCCGAGAGCTAACCATAACCTAAACTTTTTGCCTAAAGTAGTAACTCACAAAACAATAGGTGGTAGTTTCGATATACCAACCTAAGCGAAATTTAATTAATACAAATCATTGTATTTAATACTTGTACAATAAAAAGTAAACCATTGAAATGACTCAGCACTTTTTAAACGTCTAAAATGACTGGACAATAAAACGGCAGAAAAAAAGAATTTCCTTAATAACATAATAGGTTGTAGGTACCTGAAGAACTAAACAAATACTTATTTGACAAATCTGTATGACATACTATACATACAAACATAATTTTAATTACTTTGACTATAATATTAATTTAGTTGATTTCTACTCTTTTTGTTTTAGTTTTGGATATAGTTTTTATCGTCTCAGTTTCAATTTAATTAATTGCTAAGCTTCATTTTGACTTGACATGATGGTCTCGAGTTTTTATCATCAAGTGTCGAATATAAATAAACACAACAACACAGAGACACCTAACAACTTTTTTGTTTTATTTATATTTTGATGTTAATTATATTTAGTTTTAAATTCTCTTTTATCTATTTTAGTATATAATTATAATGTTAACTACACTAAAGATAGTTTATAAGTTTCCATTTACGGCACTTTTTTAACAGTTTACACAAACGCGCTTAGTAGTGTGTGGGAAGTAAGACCTACTTAAAATTTAATTAAATATTTAGTGTTGAAATTCACAAACTTGTATTATCGTTAGTATAGTGTGTAATGACATTATGGTAGAGCCGACAAACACTTGGCTTGCGTAAAGCACTAATTGATTCAATAAATACAATTTCACAAATATTACATATACCTGTGATATAAGATTTCCTTGTATTTAATTTACATAACAAAACATGTAAGAGTATTAACTTAAGCTTTTGTTGCTATGCAAAGTAATCCGAGAAAATCCTTCGTTACATTACCATTGTGTAGATGGCCCTAATATTTTAAGCAGATTAAGTTAAACAAAATCTTTCAGGCCAGAACCCGAGGACCTACCACTCCCTTTTAAAAGGATAGTAATAGTATTGTAATTGTGTAAGAGTGACAGCGCATTACAACATGTAGAGCGGCGTCTCTCTTCCACGACTACAGTAATTAAGAAGAAATTTCTGTAAGAAATAAGCACCACCTTTGTACTTCAAACGTATTATGTTGTATCTTTATTATTATTCTTCAATTATTCTGTGTGTGCATAAATTGAAAATAAATAAATAATATGACTTAAAAAGATGGTGGTAGGTCGTCAGCATTAGTCCATAAGTAAATGCATTTGACCTTAGTCATCGCTTATCCGTTTGCCAAAAACAAGTCGAACTGAGTCGCAAAACTACGCGTGGTTGTACCTATTCTGTGCAAATCATATGAGTTGACGCAACCTTCTCAAACGAACAATGGGTGTCGGAATAATCTCAAGTATCCTAGAACATTTGTAGAGATAAATGATCTAGATAAGCTACTTATAAACTTTCAAATAGTACGGAAATATGGGAAGTCGATAACTATGGAAGATTTGAAACTTGTCATAAAAAAGTGTCGAAGTTAGAAGGTTAATATTTGCATTATTGCAATTCAAATTACTGATTTTATTTTTATGTAAAACGATGACACTAACCTAGACTAAATCTACGAAAGTATGACTAACGTTTTTAAAGACTTGCCCAAACTATTGACAGTAGAGAAATCACGTTTCAAATGCAATAATATGTCTCATCCAGTAAAACTGATTTCGTTTGAGTTTCACCACTTTTGACCTTGTCCAATATTGTCTACAGTAGCGACTAGCGATATCCAATTTAGTGTTTTAACTTCTTGGTCACGTAATTTTGCGGCACTTTCGCTTTAAATAGATACCTACACGAATGGGAGCATATGCATTGACATTGAATCGTCTATAGTCGTAAAATAAATTGGATGGATAACCTTCATAATAAGCTCATTTGATGAAAAGGTGCGTTTTGGAAGCAATCATTTGCTAAAAAAGAGAGTAGATTGTTGTGTTGCTGAACGATCTTTTAATTGCATAATAGTTCGTTTATACTTACTGTTCATTGAGGCGGCGATATTGAGCATAGTCATACGACGTGGGTTGTAGCATAAATATATTAGAATAATTAAGTATATTTTTTAATTTCTAGGTTTTTACGTAGGTTTTGCGTGGATATCGTCTCATATACATTGAACACGACATTACTTACACAATACATTTTTAACTATGTTAGTGCAATCATCGTTGTTTTTTGTGTGCTGATGGTTTACTTGCACATTGGTTTTATAAAATCAGGAACGTGAACGAAACGTTGACGTTTGGCCATGTATGCTAACACGACAGCTGACTGAGCCACTGCAACCAGTTGGCTCCTTTAACATGAGAATAACAAAAAATATCCACCTAGTACACATGTTCTACTAGTTGTTATATGTATAATATAAATTAAAGAAAAAAATAACAGGTTTTTAATAAAACGGATTTTAGGTGTATCATTATAATTTTAACATCTAGATGCAAAAAAGCAATTTGAGTCATTAAAAGCATGTGATGTTGTGCATTTTTATAATATTTCCACTTAAGATGACCAATTAGATACAAGGAATAAGTTGAAATTTGAGCTTGCTAAGAGTATACTTAATTGCAACGCTCTTTGAATCGTGTCTCACGAAAATGTCACTGAAACACGTGCTTTAGAATTATGACTAGTTTTAGCACAAACAAAAATTCATGTACCTACAAACATACTTAAAATCTCTATTTCTACATGTTGAATTAGTTCAATGACATTAAACCACGTACTTCAAAAAGGAAAACGAGCAAAGAAATGGACAAATGCGTATAGTCAATAATATTTTCAAAGAAGAAGAGTAATCGGTCATAGTAGGTACATTCTAAACATTCAAAAAGCCCAAGTGAACGGTGAAACCATTTGTTAAGAAACACGTAAATAATTGTTGTGCAAATTAGATAGTTTCTCACGTGTAATTGTTTTACTTTCTTTCCAGTCTAATCATTGTTGTTTGACTCGTAGAGTGATGACCATGATACAGCTTAATACAAAAACAAATACTCAGGTCACCGTTGCCAAAACTGTTTTCGTAGACTCGATAAGTTACGCAACTTCCTTAAACTACCAAATATCAACGCTAATGAAGTTAAAACGTGAATTTTCGAAAGTGTAAAGGGTACAGGTAAAATAAATAAAGTCGTGACAGCTTATGTAATAATATGTTTTTAATGTGAGCAAATAATGTAAGTGTTGTACAAACATTTTAATTACCTCATATAGCTTTCGCGATTCGTTGATAGACGAGATATTATGCTACATGCTATTGCCAGAAATGGCAGATACTTAGAATCAAAGAGCTTTTGACCAGGGGTAGAAACTTTTATGGGTCGAAAAAAACAGATAATTGTCTTGTTTTTCGGCCAATATTTTTATGTCCGTCTGAATTATACGGATTTTTCTGCCTTTGTGATCACCTGTGGTCACATATTTGCTAACCTATGAGTACGTTATTTATTCCGAAGTAAGTTTTAACTTTTAGTTTTAAGCTTCACCTTACACTAATGAGGACATTATGGCCATCATCAAAGGTGGTGAAGCAACCCAGTGCGGTAGAATGTTAAATCAATCATGGGTGAATTTATTTTCATTAAGTACCTATAATGTCATTAGTACCGGTCGAAGGTCTATCCATAGATTGCATTTTAAACAACAAAGCTTCATTCAAAATTGAGTAATCGTTAATTTGAATGTCATTTAATTTAAAACAGACGAGAAAAGCTTTTCAAATTGACGGTTCTTTTCCAGTTTGACAGTAATCCCAAATGCTTACATAAATTAAGTAACCTTAACCTGTTTTTCATTGTAAGTTATAAGTAACGATATGGAATGTTGATTGATCGATTTCGGGCCACCGAACCCTATTTGAATAGAAAGTAAGATGTATGGTTCAACCGGTAGGATGTCATAAGAGATCTTAGATAAAAATGAAAGCATATTGCATACTTGTGGTCGCTAGTTTGTTGCGGTTTGACGCCGGTATTATAAGCTTCCTGTATATACTCGTATTATATCACAAAAGTTAGCTTAACCACTAAATATACAAGACGAAGAAACATCTTCAAACTTAGCAGTAAAGTTACAGTTACCAAATATATGGCCATCAATGGCATTGCATAATATCTGGTTCTATGAATAAATTAAAAATGATGATGACGGACGGTACACAATAATTACAGATGCAATAAAATATACATTTCGGCTAGGCATCCATAAACTTAACATCAAAATATAAATCTTGCTGAAGAATGTTTCTAAGGGCCCGAGTCCATAAGACATGTTTATTTTAAACAAGTAAGTTATGATCTGATTCAAACGTGTTCATCTTTTTCACAGACAAGTTAAAAGGTCTCTCAATATTCACGTGTTTGCCGAATTTTGATATTTTTGTTGTGTGACTAATTTTGCACTGATTTGACATTATGGTTTAAAGGATCTTCAAACGGTTCTAAAGAAAACGTAAAACAACCATGAATGCGTCGGTGGCCCTTAAGAACCAGCTTGACAGTTGTTATCTGTCATAACAATAAAGTATGATACCTTGAACTCGGAGTAAACGACAACGTTATATATGTAGGTTAACGACATATTAATACCTACGAGTTTCATCCAAGAGGCGCTTATCAGGACGTGACGACTTACGGTGGCAGACGTAACTCTAATATTATGTTTTCACGGTGACTGGTTTATTGTTATTTATGTAACATTTATATTTAAATTCCAGGTAATAAAAACAACAACTTCATTAAATCGAAAATAGAGGGATTTATGACAGCTATTCATAGTCCACGTAATTTTGATTTTCTTTAGTGATAGAACAGGCCGTATTTTATCGATAAAATCTAATTTAGAAGTCAGAAATGCGTTGTTAAGTTAGGTAAAAAAATAACTTTAGTATCATGCACTACGCGTGTATTAATTCGACCACCTGCTTACTATTTATACCCTTATCTTCAAATTTTCCACTATGCAAGACAAAATACACGTACCTACTTACAAAAATCTAACAAACCCCTTGATTTGTTCCAGGTTACGACGAAGTCTGCTGCTTTTAGCGGCCGTGCTAGCCGTACAAACGAGTGCACAGAAAAGCAAGTCAGACGACAGCAGCATACAAGCAGTGCCGAGTGACTTAAGGCGGGCTGTCAGCGAAGCACTGGCGATAGAAAAAAGATTTTTATTAGGAGCTAATGATGCGTAAGTACTAAGTAGAGTTGCTTTGTAAAATGTAGAGTCCAAAATTTTATGTTTGAGCAACAGGGGTGGCAAGATGGCAAAATGAATTTAGCCTCCAGCAGGAGCCTCTTGGTTTTTTCTGTGATTTATTATATTGAAGGGAACAAGGATGAACTCTTGTCGTCCGTGTGGTGTCCGGATATAAAGAATAGCACCACCCCATATCCTCCACTGGGTGTCGTAAAAGGCGACTAATGGACCTTAAGACCCAGTGCACTGTACCAAGCACCTTGGGTCACCCGAATGGTGGCGGGTAAACAACCAACAATCGCATTCCCAAAGAGGGTTAGTGTCAGGCAGGCGGCCGACTATAAAACCATAGCCAAAACTTTAAGCAACATGTCTAAAAGACGTGTTGCGCCGACCCCAAGTAAAAATTGGGATAAGGGCAGGGGAATGATGAAGGATGAACTCTATCCCTTTTTTGCCTCGCGCCCTGTACTGTTATTTCGGTAACTTATATGGATGTATATTGAGTCTATAAAGATCAATACCCTGTGTTTGATCAACTTGTCTCTTTTTAGTTATCGTTAGTATTTTTCCTCTAATATAAAAACATAAACTTCTTTCTAACGGAAACTCTATTAAGTCATTGCCTGTCCCTTTAAAACCTAACCTGACTCTTCTCCTGCCCATAAGATCAAAATAAGCTACAATATGAAATCGCTGTCGTCGCTCATTAATCAACAGTCCTAATACCTTCACAGAACGAACTGCTCATCAGAAAACGACGAGTTCAGTGGGATCCCGTGCCCGCCGAGCAAGTACCGCAGCGCTAGCGGCGAGTGCAACAACGTGAGACACAGGCCTTGGGGACGACGGGGAGATGTCTTCCTTAGGCTGTTACCACCTAATTATGTCGATGGTATGTATTTAGTAATAACTCATATACTTAAAACGCGCTGCGAATGATTAATAGGATGGTTTTAGTGAGGTAATAATGCCATACTCCCCAGTGTTAACCCTAAATGTTCAGGCGACTTTTGAAGGTTTCCCGTGCAGAAAAATGTCTTTTGCGATTTTTTTTACTGTTAACTTATATATTATTTATAGGAACCCTTAAAGCATATCACGCTTGGAATCTTGAAAGTTACAGTTAATTTTCTGCTATCAAGATACATATTAGTATACGTGAAATAATGTGGCTAAATATCTCCAACACGATTTTTGCCAAAAAAAAATGGAAGAGACTTTTTATGTAACTACGAACAGTGTTTTCAAACAAACTACAGGAAGTATTTGAGGAGATCTGTTGATAGCATCAGTTCCCTTCACAATTAAATAAAAACACACTAAACAATCATCCAATTTGGATAAAGTTGGGAAAAAAATGCAATAAGTTTTTATACATAGTTTTTGTAATAACCGGTATTGCGTAGACCTATAATTATTGTTATAAGAGGCTGTGTTTTGCCTTAATAGATGTGTTTAAATAGCAAACATCAAGTGTGAACAAATTACTGGATGCACGCAGCTGCTGAGTATTAAGCAATTAGATTTACAACTAACAGTGATCAAAGACAAAACCACCAATTTTGTATTGCACGGTACAAGTAAAGGCAAAGGTGCAATTATAATTATTAACGCGTCAGCGAACAATTATTTTTGTCACTTTTTGAAGGACTTGACATACCTATTGTTTATTCAATATTCTACTTCTTCTTATTGCAAAAATGGCTAGCCAAACAGCTCAAGAGCAATTGATCTGGTTAGATCAATTGCTCTTTAATAAGCCTCTTTCAAGCCTTCTGGTGGTGTGATCACGGAGCATTCGGTATAACTTAACTACTATTTAAAAAAAAAACAATAATTTGCCGCTTTTGTACAGCAATTTTGTTAATAGACATCATAGTTGTAATTACAATTTTGTTTATTTTAGCTTACAATAAACAAAAACGAATCACAGAATGATGTTGTTTGCAGAGTTGTTACTTGTTGTTAAGATTGTAACCAGTCTACTTTTCAAACTATGTATATCACCGGTAAATGTTGTCAAACGAAGCGAACGAACGCAATTATATTTATAGTTTATAATGTACTTGTCCTTGTAAATAACTTCCGCTGAATCAAGGATAATATTAAACTTTCGCTCTCTTAGGTACTTGAATTTACATTTACAGTACCTTTAGTAGATACATTTTCACTTTCTCAATAAATTCTAAGCCTACGCGTTTTGAAATGTATGTATGAGAAAGAGTTATGTTTGAAATTGGTTTAAAAAGAGACGGTGATTTTATAAAGTTGCAATTCTTGAACCATACATTTAAGGAAAACAATTAATATTTTCGGTATTTTTGAGGTTACAATTTTGGTTTTCCGTCTTTGGGGGATTCTAACTATAACATAATTACCTACGGTTTTAACAATTAAACACGTTTTCTGTGAAATTGTTATTTTAGTAGGTATAATAAAAAACAGGATGGTGTTAAACACGGGTTAATGCTCTTTTTAATAATCACTACATCTCTCATGTAAGTATACCTTGATCGAACGAATTACAAGAGTAATAATAATAGGTAGACAATTATCTACCCTTAACATTTAAACCAGCCACGTTGGCTTAGTCGCAAGCGCTAAAGCCCAAGTCAAAAGAATCGTCAGATTCGATTAAGTTTGTGGAAATCAAAACAAAATCACTTTTATTTAAATGTTCATACCACGGAAGTAAAACCTATCCACTCTAAATAAGATGTGCTATTCAATAAAATCGATGAAGTGTACGAGACAGATCTTGTGCCGCCTTCTCCTTGCGATCTATTGAACAGAATACAAAATAAAAGAGCATTCGAGCGAAACTGATTAAAAGTTAGAACAAAGTTCGAGGTTCGATGCACTCTGTTGCTTTGCAACTAACTGTCTGTTATCTAACACCGCACATCTTATAAACTTCCGATCTTACATTCTTATATAATCAATGTTTATACTCAAACAAACTGACATTACATTTGAGCTATTCTTAGCAACATAATATTAGAATTATATTAATAGAACATCTATTACGTAACACAAAAATCAAAAATACATTCAGAAAATTATAATGAACGGCTTGCCTCGTACAAATACGTACAACTTTCTTCAATTTATGACAACTGCGATAAGACGTTTGTGTTGCAACAAATGCTAAGCCCCTAAAGGGAAAACGAAAATGAAAATACTCTATAATCTAGAGATGAAGCGTGATAACCATTTATTAAAACGTCGGTGATTTGTCTCGCTCGAGACACGGAAACGAACTCATCACAAACAATGGAAGCTAACTGTTTCCAACGACTAGTAATATATTTAACTACGAGATAAATTGATTGCTAGTTACCATCTTCAGAGACCGCTATTAATCTATTCAATATATTTTTTCCTCAAATTATTGGTGTTCGGAATCTAAAACCAATTTATTACCACTATTCAATAAGCAATAATTTCGATATAACACTGTGAAGAGATTACATGATTAAGTATACATTCTAATCCCGTATTGGGTAACTGAAAATATAAATCTATCTCTAAACCAGTATTGAATATTTAGAAGGTAATCAGGGAGCTAGAAATTTATCGCTCACCTATATCAAGCTTAGACAGTTTACCACTATCGTCTAAGTAATCTAAATCTTACTTTGAAAGTTTGGTTGGACGTCAGATAATATTTTTTTTCTAATTTGATTAGGTTTGCATAATAAATATCTTTGTTGCCAAAAACGATAAATTAAAATAGCAGGTATCTGTTAAATGCCTTATATGGTCATTTAAATGCCTCACTTAAATTTAACACACCAATTTACTATAATTTCCGATATTTTAAAGCCTGTTTAAGTATTAACACCGATAGTTGAAGATTCCTACCTTGGTAGATACGATTTATACGCTAGTTACTATTTATAACAACGTATAGGACTTGTTTTTGTTAAATAATTATGCAATACTATGCTAGGATGTTTATGCGTATAAATAATGTGAGAAGTTTTAATTGTTGTATACATTTGCATCTTCATTTATTATCGACTAGAAATCTCCCACCGACTTCTCATTAATAGCCTGATAATTATAATACTTTAATGACCTGCGTAACGAATTCCTACTCTAGTTTAAATGAAATGTTAGTAGATCCGTGAATCACATTACGATGAAGCGATCAAAATCGGCTAATCTAAATTCAACATTATAATTTTGTTACAGTATTTAAATCTACTAACAATATTATTTATGACGCTAATATAATCAGCTGTCGCCCACGCGAATGTCGGTTATAGCTGCAAAAACACAGATGCAGGCAATCGCAACGCAGTCGCCTTTAACGTAGTCGGTTAAAAAGTAGCCTATACGCTACTCCAGGGTGTCAACAAACTTCATACAAAATTTCACCAAAATTGATCCTGCCATTTAGTGTGAAAGAATAATAAACTTACTTCCATCCATGCTTACAAACTTTCGCATTCTTAATAGTAGTACGATGTGTTACAGTCAAAGCTACTAATCATAAATTTAATAGGTCAAATTCTAAATCTTAATCGTTTTTGAAAGGATCCGTTCATCCGTGAAGATGTTAATAGGTAGGTATATAATCTCCATTCCCACTACGTTACTTATTATAATTATTAACGATCATGCCTGAAGCTGCCGACATAATTACTTGTCTTGCAACAATCTTAAATACCTGAACTGTAGTTACTTTTTGTTCTTTATTCAAGGTTATGTGCATATAAGTATTAACGATAACTTATTAAATATGTTTAAACTTAATGAAGCTTTCCAAGCTATCAGAAAACAAAAAAAAATTAAGGGGTTTTATAAAAGTTTTGACTGTTTCAACAAAAGATGCGTTAAGCGAAACCGGTATGGGTGTGTTTTTAAAAGCCAATTAAATACTTCAAGAATAGAAATCTGCGTAAAGTTAGATAAGAATCCTATACATTTCAACTCATTGCATATCCCTGGTGGAAACGCAACCGAAACCTTAAAAAGAGCCTAACAGAGGCTAAGCTAAGCTAAGCTAAGCTCTTTTATTTTGAATGGACTGACGTCATTCACCACCCTGACTTATCTTTAACCATTTTAAGTCATATTTTTGTTTCACAGGTGTGTCCCAACCTCTGTCATCACCGTACCTACCTGAAGCTACGCTTGCAGTCCACGCCGCGGCACAGCTGACATCTCCAGCTGACCATGACTACGTGACAAGCATGCTCGCCGCCTGGGGACAGCTCATTATGGACGACCTCATAACCACAGCCAATGGAAACAAGGTACACTTCAAACTATTACAAAAACAAAAGGGCGACACAAAGCAACCTTGTTGCACTCCTTGAACTATGTCTTAATTAGAAAACGAGTCGTGTTGTGTCTCAATATGAATAAATACTTAACACATCACGAAACTAAAGACATCTTCTGTATTAAAGATTATGAAAGTATGGAAACTTTATAAACGGCTTAATTGCCTTTGCAATTAGTGAAACAAATAAAAATTGCATTGTTTAGAGATGACTGTCGGTATGCTTGAGGTCAAGGTTCGAAAATCCACTAATAAAGTAGCTGGTTTTAGACTAAGCTGTAGAAAATAACCGAGTGACGAAAATAATCGAATAAAAGAATATAAATACGATGATCATCATATCATTAAATCTATATACATAACAAACAAGAATAACGAAAAACATTCTTGAATTAAAATATTTAAACCAAGCTTCTTCTGACTTAAGGAGCTTCAAATATGCCAATGAAACCACATGGCCACCTCAGCACATTAGCAATTTATTGTAATGAAGATAATAGCCAAGTGATTATCCGAAGAGTTCTTGAAAGCTCGGTGATTATTTCATGACATATCCAATTCATGTATCCGCTTAACACGAATTTAAAGAATAAGTATTATAATCGATTACGTGTCTGAGTAATATTAAATCACACGTCGTGTCTAACGCTGAAGGTCAACGGACACATGCTTTTTGTTAATAGGAACGGATGGTGGCGCAACTTGACACCCATTCAATGTCCGTATAATCATCTGTGGTTCACCTTCCGTTCGCAATTTTTTGAGACGAAATTTAATAATTTGGGAGTTGAAACTTTTAAAAGGAAATTTTAAGATTGATGATAATCGTATCGCCATTGCAGTACCTACTGTTAAATAATATTTTCTCCAACTAGTCAATCTATACAGACTGAAAGGCATGTTCGATCTCTGATCAGGCTGGGTGCAACTATGCATGCAAGTAGGGTTTTTTTTTAATTGGTTCTTAGTTTCATCACGAACACTCATCTATACAAAATTCCTTTTATAAAAACACACTGCCACTTCACCAACCTTTGAATTCCAAATTGATCTTGACCGAAACTTATCCAAACAAACTTGATAATGATAACATTGTTAGTAACAATAACAACTTATTGGGGCATATTTATTATATATCTATTGATAATACCATCCGTGAACTTTACGCGTCCTTGTCATACCTATTACAAAAGTCTGCTAACGAACCGTTGCAATATTTGTGCGTACTATCGGTATGGCTCCAGTAACTAGCAGTCACGTCTAGGTATCATTTGCATGAATACATAGGGGAAAGTTTCTACGCCTATATTTTGAAACATGGCCTATTATTATCAGTGATAGTTGACAAGTGAATCGAAGAACAAGGAACTCTAATAGTTCATTGAACTTTCATTTTAGTCCATTTCATGACTACTACGTAGATTAATCAACTTGATTATCAATTCAACTTTGAAAACTATGATTATACAAATTACAATCATTGTGATGATCATAGAATCACGTGCCTTTTAACCCAAAACGTGAAAAGTAACCGGTTATTAAACCGTAGGTACCTACAGAATAATAACTAAGTTAATTTTCCAGTTTTTTCTACATACACAGTCATTATGCATCTTAGGTAGGTAACATGTAAAATTTTCCTGTTAGCGTATATCCATCGTAAAAACACTAGTTTTTCAAAATGTACAGAAAAATTCTTCCAACTCACACTTTAGTCATTGCAAAAACTATCTTCTAAGTTCTACAAAGCAACACTAACTTTCGCTTGTGTAATATTAATGTATGGATGTCTTCTAATGGGTCCGCGAGACGATCAAGTGCGCTTGACAAGTCTACGACGATTTCACTTGACCAGGGACTTGACGCGACTTGAAGGTGCCGTCAAGTCCACATGCCGCAGTCGTTCACCGGCCTGTGCTCAGGAAAGTGGTCGTCGCAAAAATTAATAATGGTTTCCAACGCAGACAAGGCATTCCTTGCTATAACTCTAGCGGTATCTATCACAGAAAAAGAGAAAAGAACGTCTCGGTCCGGTCCGTCGTCCGCCATCTTTGATGTTCCGGTCGCAAATGAATAAAACTTGTCAAGTCGCATCAAGCGACTTGACGCAACTTGACAATTATGGTCCAGCCCGTAAATACTTGACGGGACTTGTCAAGTCAACGCTGTAAACGATCAATATTCTTTTCAAGCACGTAGACTTGTCAAGCGCACTTGATCGTCTCGCGGACCCATTACAAAGCAGGTGATGTCAGTTCACACGATAAAAACAAGTGAAAAACTAATCATACTACAAGATCATTTATCATGGGCCACGCTGATTGTAAAACCGATATTTTTGTTATAAACGGATCAATAACACGTGGAGATCGTTACGTAATATTCGTGATAGTTCGCGGGGTCACCTCGAAAGGTTACGTATGACCGCAGTGAAAGCGATGAAGTAACAGGCTAGCAGGCGATCTCAGTTCCTTAAAGGTCTACTTTTCATGTCACAGCCTTAGTTGAACAGGAAATTATATTTATTATCAAGTAACGGATACGAACGGCAGTTGCTATTGTGTTCTATAGCGTAGATAATTCACTAATTTTTGGAACCTTCTCTATAGGTTGTTAACTAAATATTTACGTAAAAACGTACTAGGATTTATTTTCTGCAACATTATTGCACGGCCTACAGAGTGTACCTACTTTAAAATTACTTTGAATCAAAGTATAATATAAATACTTTTTGAAATGGCGAACTAGAAAATGAGTTTTCTATGTCTCCAAATCGCACTTGTCAGGAATGTTTTAAAGAATTTACTCTCCAGAACTTACATGGTTGTCGCATCATTAAATTCTTTTACAACCGGTTCGATTTATTCAAGGAAAATTATTGCAACATTACTCTCTTAACGACACCGCAGTAGTGTGGACATCGATTGACGCCACCACATATTAAAATGTTCACGCGTAAAGAAACCACAAACCTTAGGTACCCGACTTCAGTTCTGTGACGAAGTTCATATAATCTTGATCCATTTTGTACGTACTTATCTATTCAAATTGCCCACGACATGTCAGGTGAAAGTTTAATCAGATAAGATTCATTGTTTGTTATTTTTTATGGTTATTCCATTAGTGGAATTATCTCATAGTTTTAGTATTTCCCTGTATTTGATGTTACTCAAAATACCTAGTTTATTATAGAAGACATCGCCTTAAATATGCATTTATCTGCAATATATCGTTTGATTTGCAGCCCACTTAAAGCGTCACCAATTTGTCGTAAGCTTAAGCATTTTATGCATACGCTCTAACACTAATTCATTCATATTTTACGCTCAGTATCTCTTCTCATTTAATTACATACCGATACGCTAATTTAGAATTTCAATTAGCACACATTGCGAAACAGTATAATCACAGACTGACCTAGTAACCAAACCGGTCGGCATTAAAACTATAATTTTGTGACGCTTTTAATCTTATTACCTGCTACCTAACTTACATAGATCCTTATTTTATTTAAGTACTATAAAGTACAATAAAGTTAATTAAAGCATTAAGCATACACTGCTTGTTTATTGGGACATTGATATCAATAAATATGATATAATATCTGTGTTGCCTATAATTTTAATTAATAATGATTTAAAACATCTAATTTACAGAAAATTAATTATGCCTGTTAACTATAAAATCGTTATAAGCTGCCTAGATGTTAAATAGCTATACATTTTGATATAGGTCCCTGCTCTCTACTTTTAATAAACGATACAAAGACTCATTTAATTCAGGATGAAGATTTTTAGGTATTTTCCACCTTCAATTCGTCATTAATTACATTTTGCATTCACGTTATCAACATGTTTAAAAAATGAAAATTTATTTTTTCTCAGTGTCGTACAATTCAAAGCATTTTCTTTTAAAGTCACGTGCACCAGATATCCCTTACAATTTATGTATCTAAGGACCTTTGATAATATCACGAATGTCATTCTTTACGAAGTCTTTTCCCAAGATACATTAAAATTAAGATCATCCTCCAATCTTCCCGGAGTCAGTTCAATGTTCTATAACTCATTTCACTGGATAGATAATTATGACCTTAATTAATGGCCTTCAAAATTTTCATTGTAAATACTCATTAAATTAAAAACTATAATGATATATTCCTCTTTGTCCACAGGACTGCAGAGGAGCAACATGCGAATACGTTCGTTCAGCTCCTACAAGGAACATCGATTCGTGTGGTTTCGGTACGTAACTATCTATACATATAATAAAATTGTAACAAGCTCATGTCTGTACATTAAAGATATTAAAAAAAACTTAGATGGGGTATCTTCATACAACCAATAGAAGCTAAAAGTATAAAAAAAAAAATTTTTGTCTGTCTGTCTGTTTGTTGTCCGCTTTTCACTCAAAAACTACTGGACGGATTTTGATGAAACTTTTTTTATTACGTAGCTATTAGTCCTCGCTAACATTTAAGCTATCTTTTTTTTGGAAGTTTGCTCTTAAAGGGGGTAAACAGGGGCTGGTAAGATTGTATGAAACTCCGTCAGTTTTGAAGCTAATCTATACATATAATAAAATTGTAACAAGCTCATGTCTGTACATTAAAGATATTAAAAAAAAAACTTAGATGGGGTATCTTCATACAACCAATAGAAGCCAAAAGTATAAAAAAAAATTTTTTGTCTGTCTGTCTGTTTGTTGTCCGCTTTTCACTCAAAAACTACTGGACGGATTTTGATGAAACTTTTTTTATTATGTAGCTATTAGTCCTCGCTAACATTTAAGCTATCTTTTTTTTGGAATTTTGCTCTTAAAGGGGGTAAACAGGGGCTGGTAAGATTGTATGAAACTCCGTCAGTTTTGAAGCTAATCTATACATATAATAAAATTGTAACAAGCTCATGTCTGTACATTAAAGATATTAAAAAAAAACTTAGATGGGGTATCTTCATACAACCAATAGAAGCCAAAAGTATAAAAAAAAAATTTTTTGTCTGTCTGTCTGTCTGTTTGTTGTCCGCTTTTCACTCAAAAACTACTGGACGGATTTTGATGAAACTTTTTTTATTATGTAGCTATTAGTCCTCGCTAACATTTAAGCTATCTTTTTTTTGGAATTTTGCTCTTAAAGGGGGTAAACAGGGGCTGGTAAGATTGTATGAAACTCCGTCAGTTTTGAAGCTAATCTATACATATAATAAAATTGTAACAAGCTCATGTCTGTACATTAAAGATATTAAAAAAAAACTTAGATGGGGTATCTTCATACAACCAATAGAAGCCAAAAGTATAAAAAAAAAATTTTTTGTCTGTCTGTCTGTTTGTTGTCCGCTTTTCACTCAAAAACTACTGGACGGATTTTGATGAAACTTTTTTTATTATGTAGCTATTAGTCCTCGCTAACATTTAGCTATCTTTTTTTTGGAATTTTGCTCTTAAAGGGGGTAAACAGGGGCTGGTAAGATTGTATGAAACTCCGTCAGTTTTGAAGCTAATTCGATTAAAATTAATATTTGGCTATTTAGTTAGAAGTTAAGAATGACGCAATAAGGATTTTTGAAAATTCTGCCTTAACGGGGGTAAAAAAGGGGGAGGTACGTTTCTATGAAACTCCGACAACATTTCATTTCATCTCAGTCAAGCATAACATTTTTTTTCTTCTATCGTTTTTGGTAGTACAAAAGTATTGTAAGAAGCGCTTGGATTTTTTTGCCATACCTAAAATTGATCTTTAAAACACTTTTATATGGTATCTACCTACTTACTGTTTAAGCTAGAACAGTCTTATCCAATTTAGGAGGAGCTGTGGATATGAAGTAAAAGAAAACCAACGACACTAAAACAAAAAATAGTGTGGACGGTAAATGATTACTATACCTACTTAAATAACTGCTTAGCTGTTGACTGCAATTTTGGTGTGTATGACGCGTGGCTGTAAAGATTTGATTGTGCCTGTACACTACCACAATTGTGCACCAATTGCGATGGTATAGGGTAGTTGCATAGGTAAAGTATTATAAAGATAGGCTGTTATTATTAATGTTTGTTTAATATTGCGTACGAATATGCGCCGCACGCGTACTCCCGCGATTGTTTTGTATGTGTGCGTAACATTAACCTTCTTCAGGCTCAGTTGGGTTAGCTCAAACTACTAGAATTAGAAACTTGGAACTTTGATAACCATGTAAGTAAGCACTACTTCATTATTAAAAAAAAAAACATCTGTCAAGGGTAGAAAGAAAACGAAATAGAAGATGAATGGGGAGCAGCGCCTGCTGTTCTCCGCACCACAGCGCACAGTGCAAACGTGTCGAATAATATCTGGCTGTTTAAGACCAACCCCGCTCAATAAGTTCTCCTCCTGGTTGGCATTGCTCTACCTGACGTTAGAAGAGACTTAAATCGGGTAGACTTAAGAGCTAAAAGAGCTTCTTCCGATATACACTGACTACTATTGCAACTCTTACTCGAGCTCGGTGCAAGATCTGGGCAGATCGACCACTACCACCTACTACTTATGTCCTACCTCAGTTCGGAAAGCATTCAACCGTCTCAGAACCCAAATAGGTAGGTAAACAAAATTTGATAAATTTGGGTATACAGACCCCTCTCACATCCAGTGAGAATGCGACATCTTCGTAACGACGATGTCACACCGCCTAGAGTGGCCAAAGTATCCGCGGTTAGTTAGTGCGCCGTCACCAAGTTCTGCGAAGAAGTGATGACGCTTAAGGAAAAGTGGAAAGAGCACGACAGGCTTATCCATGTTCGATAAGCAAGCATAGGATAGAAGAAGGGCCTTATTTGCCCTCCTCCAACCACCATAAATAACTTACGCCAGTAGACTCAGGGCAGTCTACTGTACTGGATAAAAGCAAAGACCAAATGCGTGGTGCTTCCACGCGCCTCTTAATAAGGGCTGGCAAAAGCTGGCTCCACGTTAACGAAGAAGCTCCCGTTAAAAAGAGCTCTCCTGTCGGGGCTTGCGGTAGATTGCGAAAGCGTTCCCGTGGCCCCCGACAATAGGATACGGTGAAGCACTCTGGTGGTTTAGCCAGTAAGAGTCCAGTACACTTCTTTGCCATCGCCCGTTTTCAAGTCCTTCAATCCAAATTGTCAAATCAGTGCAAGATAGTGGCCACACCAAAAAACTAGCAGTGTTAACTAACAGTCAAATATGTTTGTAAGACTAGAGGTTAGGATTAAGAAATTAGGTAGTTTGGAACGGAACAGGATTAGGGAGCTGGCATTAAACATTATTTAGCTTTACTTTTTATACAGTACTACACATCTTGAATACCACGCAGACGAAGTCGCGGGCAGCAGCTAGTTATTAATAAAACTCAATACTGTTATCTCATAATTATTTAATTTATTGAACTCTTTTTACACTCACTTAAACAAGTATATCTGGGGCAAGTTTGTACAGTCACGAGCAAAAACAAACGACCAAACAATTGAAGTGTAAGTCCTAGTCAAATGATTTATGAAATCGTGAAATTTTCTTTCAAATTAAACATTTTTTGTTTAGCTTACAATTTCAGGAATATTTCATAACAGCTTTAGAAATTTCGCATAAGAAATCTACTGCAACTTTTTGATCGTGTATACGTTTTTGCTCGTGACTGTACATATAATTTATTACATATACAATAGATATGTAATCAATGAAAGCAAGTTCGTAATTGAATGTTCGTAGTTAGTCTTTTTCAAGTATCGGTATCGTTGTAATCTGTATTAAAGTTTATGAATATTTATAGCTATCATGTTCAATTTGTGGACGCAAGCGGTAATGACGGGTCCAACATGTAGTTTGAAATGTTGCACTTCACAAGGAAGTGTTCTTACAACCAAACTGGTTTCAGTGAACGTTTTTATCCAAATTTTGTAACGTTGACATAATCTTATAGGTACTAACGTTAAAAATGTCGATTGGCCAGTCGAATTGTTTGAGGAAATCAGATTGCGATCAAGGCTATTTTGAAAGCAGTCTCTTTTCCTAGAATATTAACTTACTTTGAATCCGTTGTTGGTAACAACCTAATAGCCATGTAAAATGTCCAAAGAGCTAAAATAAAAACACAGTAATTGTTGCTCCTAGTATGACGCGTGACATTTAACACAAACCTCATCCGTTTCAAAGAATACCTTTTGTTATGAATACAAAGAAGTTAGTAGTTTATCCCTTCTCTTACCTGGTTACTACGTCAAGCCAGAGGTACACAACTGTAGGTAACTTAACATATAATAATCCATCTTATGCACCATGCAAGAAAGCAACTAATTCAAGTAAAACCGAACAACCGATCACAAGTTTTTTTTTTTTATAAATAACACCTTAACATCCAAAGAGGTTTTAATCTCCAATATTTTTTTTTTATCTACAGAGCACCGTGACCAGATGAACATGGCCACTTCCTTCCTGGACGGCTCTGTGCTCTACGGCAGTTCAGAGAAAGAGCTCCGATCTTTACGACTTTACGACGCTGGCAAAATCGACGTCGACTCATGCCGCAAGTAAGTTGCACAAGCTATTTATTGTGTGTGGGTGTGCTTCGATCTAGGGGCAGTGAATGGGAACTGTTCCACTTAATGACTCTCTCAACTCGGCCTGACCTCTACTTGCGCCACAGCTGTTAGTCAGCCTTCCGCATTTGTACCTAGATTTGCAAAATAAGTCCAAAATTCTTTACACGAAACAATTCTCAATAAAAGACCGGAATTAGACTTAGCTTTCCCAGAGTTTTTTTTAGATTATCTTAAGTCAAAAATGCGTAAAGTAAGCGTTTTGTCGGTTAACTCTTACGCTGATACTGATGCTTGTAAATCCAATTATTACGTTCCCAATAACAGGAGTACAAACGCGGAAGAAAACAAAGCAGCAAGATTGCATCACTGAATTAATTCCCATACAATACCGATCACAGATATTATAGAAACAGTGCTTAATGTGTGAACTATTCCCATAGTTCTGTTCTCAATCAAGTCAATTGTCTATTTTGTTGCCTACTATTGGCGGTAAAACAGTATCCGTGTTACCGAAATACACGCCTACTTAGATACCTAGTACGGACACAAAACAAAAGAACAATTTTATAAGAAAATAAAAAGACTATTTATACGTTTAACTTACCGACAACTCGTTTAGCAGCTGCTTAAATTGTACAAATAAAGAAGCACAAATTCGTAGTCTTATTAGCAATCCGAACTTTTTTTGTAAAGCAAAACATTGGCTAACATAGATCTAGCTTCTGATTTAAATGATTTCGGTTAGTGCCGATCGAGGACAGCAAATAATGAAATGCATTTTTTCTCAATCTCGTCAATAGCGGCCTATATCCTCGGACAAAACAAAGATAGGATTCCTAGGTGTCGTCATAACATGAATTGTATGCAAATAACGCCGACGAACGAACCTTGAGATTATTTGCATTCCCACATAGTGATTTCAATCTTCTTACATATTTGCATTGGCACCTATTGACTTGAAAGGTGCGTGAGATGTCGTTGATTGGAATCATTATAGGAAGGTTGCTTACCAGGAAATACACTACTTCATTACAGATACGAACATTGCGATTATAGAGTCATAAAAGTTCGTGTAAATGCAAATAAAGCTATAAAGCAAAGTACTACATCAAACTGTTAAAGATTATAGTTGCACGATAGCTTTAGATGTCAGACATTATTATAATTAAAGGAGAGAATTACATTAGAGCTTCCCAAGAACGTTGTTCCCGTAATGTAACAATCATTGAGTATAGCCAAGTTGAGGGAGGTTCTAAAGAGTAATGCAAAATCAATCCATTGTCTAAATAGCTAGTCAGCTAAATGGCTAAAGAACTAAGTATGTACTCCTCACTATTCGACACGACATTTAGTTTAATTTATAATTTTCCAGATGCAAAGACGGCTCTCCTACCGCTCCCCTATACAAAGCGTTGTTAGCGGAACACAACCGCATCGCCGGCGAGCTCTACACACTGAACCCTTTCTGGGACGACACCACTCTGTTCTTGGAAACCCGTCGCGCTGTGGCTGCCATCATCCAGCACATCACATACAATGAGTTCTTGCCAGTTCTTTTGGGAGAGGTAAGTTTCTAACATGTCAAAATCTAAAGGTTTTTACTTCGAGTAGGACTTGTCAGGCACTTTGAAAGTGTTACTGACTCTAGTTGCGCATGGAGTTTACAATCGTATTAAAAAACGACACTTATATATGTGACGGTTTCGAATGTCTATTTGTCTCTACATTCCTCTTAACAATGACAAAGATAGCATAAGACTTAAGGAAGACATAATCCTTAGTGTCGTTCCCGAACGCGGCTGTATTTCTATCTCCATCAGTTTGTCAAACACGTATCACCTTAATTTGTATTCAATAAGGTATTTTCACAAAGGTTTTATCCTTGCAGGTCGGTATGGCGAAAGCAGAACTCAAATTGACATCTCTAGGATTTTGGAGAGGATATTCTAGTGCCATTCGTGCCGGTATCTACTCAGAACTCGTTGCGGTTGCACCCATTTTCCAAGCCATGATGAACGAGAGACTGGTAAGTAAATCTATAATGTTGAATGCTATTACATCTCAATAAGGCAATTAACCGGTTTCTTTAAAATTCAAAACATATGTCTTTTGGGATCCTTCTACAATGTCGATTTCAATTTTCAGATCAATGTCACAACCACTTTATCAGACTTAGTACGGACCAGTGCCCAACACGTTTCTCACTTCCCGCTCTCCGCTCAATGGGACTTGAACAGGGCTCGTGATCACGGTGTGTCTTCTTACTTAAGAGCACTCCGCATGTGTGAACCCACCTCAACAATTAAATCTTTTGGAGACTTCAGCCAAATGGGCTTTGACAGGAAATCGCAGGAAATGATGGCTGATATGTACAGGTGAGCTTTCATTCATTAAAACAGACAAAAGCAAAAAAACGAATTGACTTTCTACTTGACATGTTTTTTTATGCCCCAGTTTGTGATTTAATGTTCGATTATTTCGATGTTTTCTTCAGGAGTGCTGATGACGTAGAACTTATGATTGGAGGCGCTATGGAGAAACCTGCGTCCGGTGCTGTCGTTGGATCAACCATTGCATGTGTTTTGGCACTTCAGTTCGCAAACTTAAAGAAGAGTGACAGGTACACCCTAGACTACTAATTTTCAGTTTCAAATGTTCTCAGAAATTCTTTATTTTAGTGAGAATTAATGAAACACGCCAAAAAGATATGAACCATTTTTATAACTGTACTTGGTAATTGCAGATTCTGGTACGAAAACGATCTGCCTCCATCATCGCTGTCACCTGAACAACTTGGTGCTATTAGAAAGGTATCACTCGCGGGTATGCTCTGCGCCGCTCAAGATAGTTTAACAAGCATCCAACCTAAGGCTTTCGTCAAAGAAGACCCCTACTTGTAAGTATTAGTAGTCACCGTAATCAAATGGATAATCTTATCAATATCTTTACCACTTATGTAGATACTGATCGAATCTCTAAGCTACTCGTAAATCGACCCTAAAAGATTCAACCTTTGGATTCTACTACAAATGTCCTCTGTTCATACCAATTATCTTTAAATTATACTTCGATATTCAGGAACGCTGCCCAACACTGCTCTCAACACACTCGCCTGGAACTGTCTGCGTGGAGAGACGAAAGTGGCGCCAAAGCTGCGGAACGACTGTCACAGGACATGCTCGCTACAGCACTCGAGAAGGCCAAGCAAGAAATGGCTGACAGAAAGAAATTGGAATACATGTTGTGGGAAGCCCGTGAGTAAAACATTTATCCTTATTATGTAGACACCAAAAATTAAAATTGCAAATCACATTCGCGGTCGCTGCCAGTCTATAAGTAACCTATTAGGATTCATACCTGCAGTACCTAGTATTGTCGTTTCTATTTTGTAGACAATCATGAATTTAAGTGTATCTCTTTATTATAGGTGGTGGAGCAGATCCCAAGTCTCCTGTAGGCACAGCGGCATCGTTCTCAAAGGCCAACAAATACGCTCTGAAACTCGCTAACACTTCTCTCTTCTTGGAGTTTGCCACCAACGAACTTATCAACTCCATAAACAGCGGGTAAGTAACTCAGATGACAGCAAAAAATATTGTCATCAATAATTTCGAGTTTAGCAAAAACTAAGGCATTTAAGAACTCGTTATTACTCCATCACTCTGATTCACAGTATTTTTTTTTATTCTAGCCACCGTCGCAAGCGTCAGATTTTCGACGACTCTCTTGGTTTCGGAACTTCAGACTTTGTAGACTCTCTCCAATCAGTGGACATCAGCGGTTTCCTCGGCAATGACCAATCTGGACCGATCATTGAGCCTCAGTGCGACGACAAAGGCCCTTGCAGCCCTGACAGCCCCTTCCGAACTTACACTGGATATTGTAACAATTTAAGGAACCCTAATCTCGGCAAAGGATTAACGACGTTCGCTAGACTGTTGCCTCCAGTTTATGAAGACGGTGAGTTTCATCTATTAAAACTTGTTATGAACAAAAATGTTTTGACTCATTTTTGCACGTACCAGCTTAAATTTAACCGGCAAAATTTCTAACTACCTTTTTTTCCGAGGTGAAACACAAATAGATTCAGGCCACGCCGAGGGTACGGCGTGGGGAATCGTGGGGATATGTCGGAATCCCACCGACTAAAATCACCCCGGGCCCCTTCTACTACCTAAGCCATAGTCACAGGATCGCAATTTTGATACTATATTCTGTTTTACAGGTGTAAGTCGTCCTCGCATCAACTCAGTGACCGGTACCCCGCTGCCATCTCCTCGTGTGGTCTCTACTGTCATCCACCCGGACATATCCAACTTGCACACGCGGTACACTCTCATGACGATGCAGTTCGCGCAGTTCCTCGACCACGAGCTCACTATGACACCCATCCACAAAGGTAAATAAACTGACCAGTAATTACTCCATTTCACAGAAATGAATTTATGATTTAAGTCATACCCACCTGCTATATTGCCATACTGTTTTTGTCACTGTCAAGCAAAATGACAAAGATGGCATGACATCACAGTGTGACTTTAATGGAGTTTCGTTCTTGCATGCGGATGCAGTATATGAAAAACATATTTCGGTCAGTGGGTCATCTTAGGGGCAGAGTTCGTTTTGTTTTTTTGATTGCTCATATTGTATTGATTGCTCTTCTTTCCATAGGTTTCCACGAGTCCATTCCTGACTGTCGATCGTGTGACTCTCCAAGAACAGTACATCCTGAATGTAACCCATTCCCAGTGCCACGCGGTGACCACTACTATCCTGAAGTCAACGTTACATCTGGAGAGAGGCTTTGCTTCCCATTCATGAGAAGTTTGCCTGGACAGCAACAACTTGGTGAGTAATATAAACTTTGACATTTTTCTTCTTTACCCACGAAAATCTTCAAATCTGTCATTAACAAAGCTACATATCATTAATCTCACTTATTTGTTAATTCAGGACCCCGTGAACAAGTGAACCAGAACACCGCTTTTATTGATGCGTCAGTCATCTACGGAGAGAACCCTTGTATCGTGAGGAAATTGCGTGGCTTTAATGGTCGCCTGAACGCTACAACAAACCCAATCAATGGACGTGAACTCCTGCCTAGAAGTGACAGCCATCCCGAGTGCAAGGCTAAGAGTGGATTCTGTTTCATTGCCGGTGAGTCCAAAAATGTTATACCTTCAAATCTAGAGCTTAGGAGTAATAGCCAAGAAAAATAAACAAGTTTTAGCTGAAGGTGCTTAAACATACGTAGATTGTGAAGAAATTGTCCAGTTAAAAATACTGGTAAGAAAAACAAAACTAGCGACCATAATTTCGCGCTTAAAAAAACAATTAAAAATTTT
Organism: Chrysodeixis includens; assembly: GCA_941860345.1. Classification (NCBI taxonomy): domain Eukaryota; kingdom Metazoa; phylum Arthropoda; class Insecta; order Lepidoptera; family Noctuidae; genus Chrysodeixis; species Chrysodeixis includens. The sequence goes on from OW796097.1 coordinate 5,803,064, forward strand.
ACGTTTTATTGAATTTGCGACAATAGGTAGGTACGATCCGATGAGAGAAAAAAAATATTTATTATTTCAGTTAGACTTGGTGGCAAGCCTACCCATTATCCCTTAAGACGAGTTCAAGCACGGATATAAAACATCCATCAAATACACAAATCTGCGAGCCTGACCAATGACAACAATGAGACATTTCTTAATGTTTCCTCTGTACCCCAGGTGACGGACGCGCGTCCGAGCAGCCCGGCCTGACTGCCATCCACACGATCTTCCTCCGCGAACACAACCGCATCGTGGAAGGCCTCCGCGGCGTCAACCCGCACTGGGACGCCGACCAGCTGTTCGAGCACGCCAGACGTATTGTTGCCGCTACCTTCACACACACCATCTACAACGAGTTCTTACCTAGACTGCTGTCTTGGAACGCTGTCAACTTGTACGGACTTAAGCTGTTGCCTTCAGGTAACTTGTTGAAAGATTTTTTATTATTCCATAATGTTAACAGTTTACAGCATAGACGAGTAGCTAGCTAATCTTTGTCGTTTTTTAAGTAACAGCCTACTTTTTACCAGTTATTTGTAATTGAGGAAATTTTTAGAACTTTCCTAATTTCCCTTAATTCCTTATCGCAACAGAAACGCTTCGTCTTTTGGTTCTTAAATAAATATCACCACAAAGCATCCCTGCGGAATACCTAGATTTCCACTTTTATAACATATTTACCATATTTCTTAACATTTCAGGCTACTACAAAGAATACTCGCCTACCTGCAACCCTTCAATCGTGACAGAGTTCGCAGCTGCATCTTTCCGTTTCGGTCATTCCCTGTTGAGGCCACACTTGCCGCGTCTCTCGCCCAGCTTCCAACCCGTGGAGCCACCAATTCTGCTCAGAGATGGATTCTTCAGGCCTGACATGTTCATGGCCGTGAGTACTCAACCTTTTTAAACTTATCATTTTACTCTCTTTTTTTCAAATATCCCGTATAATATAAAAAAGCCACTTATTTCAAATCTCCTTATTTTTACAATGTTTGTTAGTAAGTTTTTGCTTAAATTTAATGTCCCGTATTCACAGTCCGAAATTTAATACATACTACAAATATTTGCTTGTTTTCATTTACAGCACCCACCAATGGTAGACGAACTGATGCGTGGTCTCGCCTCAACTCCCATGGAAACCCTCGACCAGTTCATCACCGGTGAAGTAACCAACCATCTGTTCGAAGACCGTCGTATACCATTCTCTGGCATCGATCTCGTTGCCCTCAACATCCAGAGAGCTAGAGACCACGGTATACCAAGTTACAACAATTACAGAGCACTGTGCAATCTGAAGAGAGCCACGACATTCGAAGACTTGTCAAGGGAAATTCCTGATGAAGTTATTGCAAGGTAAGCATGGTGAAACGAAAAATCAAAATCATTTTTTTTTTATTTCGAGTAGGCCTTTTCAGGCACTTTCAGAACTTTACTGACTAGTTGCACGGTTCCAAAATGTCATTCTTATGAAGAAGAACCGGCAAGAAACTCCATAAGTTACTCTTTTAAAAACATAAAATACAGTTTATACAACAATAAGTAGGTATGCAACAACAACGTAAATTTCCAAAATGTAGAAATTGCCAAATAAGGGTATAAAACATTCCTTGTGAAGGAAAATAGTAAATAATTAAAAAGGAAAAGATACCGGACTATTTTACTAAGATTTACGATGTTGCTACATGAAACGAAATCATTTGAAATATAAAACTTGCCCATGGTAATCATTATTAGTACATGTCGTGGGACCTATGTCTAAAATACACATTTCCATATTATTTTTAAGGTTCAAACGCATCTACGCTACCGTTGACGATATCGATCTATTCCCCGGAGGTATGAGTGAGAGGCCACTCCAGGGCGGTCTGGTCGGACCCACCTTCGCCTGCATCATTGCCATACAGTTCAGACAGCTAAGGAAATGCGACAGATTCTGGTAAGGACCTAAACACTTTATATATTTCTTGATCATCCTATATATTTGGTTATTTTTTAAAGATGTATGAAAACATACTAATCCCACGTAATTTGCGTTCTAGGTATGAAAACGACAATCCAGCCGCTCGCTTCACAGAGCAGCAATTGGCCGAGATCAGAAAAACAACGCTGTCCAAACTGATGTGCGACAACTTCGACGTTCCTGGAGAAATTCAAAGAGCTGCTTTCGATCTGCCTAGCAATTTCTTGTAAGTATTCAATTACCTTCTACCTTTTGTATAGAGCAACTTGAACAATTTACATCCTTTTAAAAATCATCGACAAATTAAGATCTAAAAGATATGGTATAGGCGTTCATCAGCTACATTGGGTACTGCAACTAGTGAATATGCAGAGATTACCTACATAATATGTGAATATACAATCAATATTGTCCTTTTATTTCTAGGAACCCCCGCGTATCATGCGCATCACTGCCACAGTTAGACTTATCAGCGTGGCGCGAGAGTTCAGCGCAGGGCTGTCTGATCGCCGGCCGCTCTGTCGCCGTCGGAGAGTCCGCCTTCCCATCACCTTGCACATCGTGTATATGTACTGTAGAGGGGGTAAGTTTTCCGAGCCTATATTTAAATATCGTATGATGATAGTTCTTTATTTTTAACATATAGAGGTGGCTTGTCTAGAGTGGATCTTAGTTTGCATAAGAAACTCTTCAGTCATATTATTGTCCTCTGTTTTGATTTAACTAGAAGCTATTTTTTTCCCATCCAGATGCAGTATCTTAAACAATGTTTTTGAAGCTAATTCTCAAATTATTTTTGGCGACTACAACAACCTAACTAGTCTACATTTTTTGCCCAACCAGATGCATTATCTCAAAAAAAAATATTGAAACTAATTACCAAATTATTTTTACTTTCAACGTATAAGGTAACCATGACAACTGTGCAATATTAACAAGGTCGTTTTTGTGCAGGCACAATGCGCATCTCTGCGTATAACAGACTGCGCGCAGCTACAACGCGAGTGGCCGCGCGAGGCCGTGCAGCGCGACGACGTGTGCACCGCGCAGTGCGGCGCCAGCTCCGGCCCCGCCTCACACGCCCCCGCCCGCGCCCCGCGCAGACCTAACATCAACTTCAACTTCCCAGACCTCTCCCCATTCGTCGCCAAGTGAACACCCCCACCACCCCACTATAAAGGATTTAGTTAATATAAGCAGAGACTCACTCAACCGCTAATACGTCTCTGAATTAAAAAATAAACCAGGGAATGAAAGAAAATAAAAGTGAAAATAAAACTTGAAAGTGTCACACGACAATGAAATGATCCAAAACATTGTCATCGCCAGCCTTTGGCGCATATTTATTCCAAAATACAAATTATCTTTAAATTATTTTTACATTTTTTTTAAATACATAAAGACAGGATCGATAACTAGTCGTAATATATCTACGGCGCTTGTTTTATAATTACCTATCTAGTTTCAAACATATGTCTATAACATTAACAATTTTCAGAGTTACCATAAGATTACCAGTGAAACGAGAGAATAATAGTCACAATATTTAAATATTCAAGTATGACTGATTGTCGTGTCTTATATACTTTGTTATATACTTAGTTTAAGTATTGGTTAGGTCATAGTACTACTCGTAATCCGATGTGGACGTCTGTAGCCGACCTAAATCTCCAGGTCGCAATGAAACAAACATATGTACAAACACTGTAGCTTAGAAAATAGCGTACTTTGTTTAAAATAGTTCTATTTTCTAAATTCAGTTGCTTTGTTAACGTTATCATAACTTTGTTTTTATGTAACACAACTTTACATAAGAAACGTTAGTCCTATTAAGTATGTTTATATAATATTTAATGGTACTTATATATTATATCAAAATTTGATTATTACTTCCCATAACTAGTTAAGTTTCGTTTCTATCACATTAGTTGTTAATCTTGAGTCTTATATCAAAATCGTGATATCGAATTGTAAAATACTTTGAGAAAAATGTTTAAAGTTACATAATATTAAGTATATAAGTTTCTAATATAAACAACTTGTTAGCGGTGACTTTAATAACAAGAATAATAGCAATGCGTTGGCGTTGCTAATACTCTTGTTAACCTTTCTAAGCTTAACGTGCCTTGAGTGTTCAACACATATACTTTGTAAGGTCAGAAGTCTCTTCGGCCATTAAACTTAGAAGAACTACTGTTAACTCTATAGACTATAATATTTTTCTAAGTAATATTATGGTAATGTGTTGCAATGTTTCTAAATATTCACAAAGATTAAATATAACGCCATCGTGAGCTTTAAACGACGCCACAATGTTGAACGACATACAGTGTCAATATCATCAATGTAACCAAAATATAACCTTCCGTTTTACCAATAATGTTACCATACTATTAATATTTACCAGATTCCCTATAGTGGGAACAAAGCTGAGACCAAAAGTTAGTCTCCAATAATTATAATAGTTGTGTCTAGCTCACTATAATAATTAAATTCACTGCCTAGTTGTGCCTAGGAATGTAGGTCTTGTAAATTATTTTGTAATATATTGGAGTTATTAATTAAGCGTAACACATTTATTAGTTGTAATATTTTTAGTTTTATGATATGAATCTCACCTAGACAACGAAAATTGAATAGAAATATTTTTTATTTATAAAGTAGTTTTATTTGTTTGCACTATGTTCAATGAATGTTCTACATCTAGGTAACATGTTCTGACATTTACAATATACACATTGTTTGGCATGCAAGTCACTTTACAATCGGAAGACGGATAACGATGATAAAGCTTAACTACAATACAAACATTCAAAATGAGAAATAAAAGTTTCTAATGACATTAAAAAACAAATGTTCACCAAGACTACTGCTAACTTTATACAATACTATGTTACAATAGGCACACAGAAATACGTGAAAGCTTTAGAATGGTCCGTGTTTCTGTTTACCTTACTAGCTATGACAAAGTTGTCGTTACGTTTGGGTTTGTCAAATAAAAATCAAAAGTCGTAAAATATTTACAAATTACTTTATTTTGTTGCATATCAAGTCTATTTAGTTCCTTTTTACAATAAATACATTAAGGTCTGAGTATAAAAAATTAGTGTTGCAAAAAAATAAACAACACAAACTCTTAAAATTTACCTTGAATACTTAAAAAGTCTTGATTTTTCAGGCTAGTCCCCCCTTAAGTTCATTATACACATGGCCTGGTGACAAATACACCACAACACAGTGTTGCCACCAAGTGATCAATTTTGATTGCACTGTCACTGCTCCTTGACCCTGCAATACATTTTCCTAGTTGTTGTTAGGCCATTTGCACACAGATTCAATAGAGCTAGTCAGCATTGTGACATGCATGACAGCATGACACAGCACAGTGCACAAGCGTGTGCGCAAACACAGGTGCACTCTCTATTCCTTTTACTCTCATAGTTTGATGGGGCGGTAAAGCGACACGATCGGAGAGAGATCAAGCGCAGGATCCACATTTTTACGTGCCTTCCGAAACACGGAAGCTGTGATATTTATTTCTTAAACGCACACAACATTCGAAAAGTCGGTGCGCGTCGTGGGGATCGAACTCAAGACCTCTGACTTAGCAGTCCTACGGTCTTACCACTAGGCTATCACAGCTTCACTCCTTAGATGCGTCTTACGGATCTAAGGAGGTGGTCCTTAGATCCGTGAGAGCGAGAGCAAAAGGGACAGGTAATTACTACCTGTCCCTTTTGCTCACGCGGGGTCTGTTGCTCTGCCTGGTCAACGTACGAAATCCTTCCTGCTATAGCTACTATAGTAGAGTATATGGTATAATACTGACCATAAGGTTGTGGGACGTGTATCAGTTGGCGGCGACCTCCTTGAAGCCGTTGAGCGTGGGCGCGTGGTCGTTGCTGCGGCGCCACAGGCCGTACACGCGGCCCGGCACGCCCTGCCACAGCCGCACCGTGCCGTCCTCCGAGCCCGTCGCGAACAGCTCGCCGTCCGGCGACCAGCGCACGCAGTGCACGGGACCGAAGTGACCTTTGTTCGATTCTGGAATGTAATAATGGTATATTAACATTATATCTTTAACAGTTACTTTATCAGTATGCAGATAAAAATGATGTTGTAAAGTAATAGCTCAGACGGACTGCACAGATATCTGAATGGTGGCCAACATACATATAAACCTTCCTCTTAAATCATTCTATCTATAAAAAAAAAACTGCAATTAAATCCGTTGCGTAGTTTTAAAGATTTAAGCGATCGAAGGGACAAGAGGCCAGAAAAAGCGACTTAGTCTTATACTATGTAATGATACCAAATGTTTTTATCAATTCCAATAGTTTTGTTATTAAAAAATGTCGGAATGTTACGTGATTTTTATATTCATACCATTAAATTTGTATACTACATTTGGTTCAATCTGGTACTGTATAAACAGGAAACCAATAACAACATATACAAAATCAAAATATACGCAAAATAAACTTACAATCATAACCATTATCTTAACTGTGCGGAAGTAAAACCCAAATACGCATTAAATAAACAAAAACCGTTAACTTAAACTTACCAAGTTCAGTTCCAGTATTATAATCAAACTTATAGACTTTCAAGTCTTCGCCGCCGCACACGAATGTGGCTCTGCTGGGCGCGAGCGACGCTGAGTAACATTTCGTTGGCACTGGGAATTCGCGCATCTTGCGCATTGTGTCCGAGGAATAAAATGATACATTTGTACCTGAAAAACGATATTTTTGCATGTATAAAAAGCTACTAAAGAAAAAAATGTGTAGAATCATCCCTAGAAATAAAAAACACATTAAAAGGAAAGCAAATTAAGGACATTGAGTGGTAAACTAAACTTGTTCCTTTTTATAGAAATAATAAACATTCCACAACATTCAAATATTGCCATATAGTCTCAAATTAAGTATACGATAGTAACTTGTATTATGAGTACTAGAAAACTGATAAACATACATATATATTTCTAGTACGTATTATACATTGATAAATTACACCCAGACACAGAACGAATGATCGTGCTCATCACACACAATTGTCCTGGGTGGGAATCGAACCCATGACCTCCGGTATAGCAGTCAGGGCCACTAACCACTTGACCAACAAACAGGCCATTCGTGGGTTGTCATATATTTGAAGAGGCCTTTGTTTACCACGAGATGTTTACAAGTAGTATTTATTATATTTATAGTAACAGAAGCCAAATAACGTAAAACTTTAATTACTCTTAAACAAATAAACAACAAACTTAAAAACACATTGTAGCATATATTAAAGGCGTGTACAAAAACAGGTGCGCTACAAGTAGTTAAAGGCGTAACTTGATCTTGATCTGATCTTGAATTTAAATTTAAATTCGTATTAAGGTCAGACATGACCACTACACATAACATGTCACAATAACAACGAGAATAAATTAAATGTTAACTTACCATGAGCTACTGTTAATATGGCTCCGTCTCTTGATAATTCTAAACTATTGGGGATTGTAGGGAATTCTACTTTCTGGACTTCCTGAAAATAGAAAAAAAAAACATATTATATTATTTTTTTCTTGTAATGTAATTTATTGGACTCTGCAAAGCACAGTAAATTGTTTACTTCGGTGTAACTAATGAAATGATTGAAAAGCATTCAGATTCGAAAATGTAAGCATACTTAATTGCACAAATATACTTCTTATTTTGAAAGGCACGACTAATAAAATAGCATTACAAAAGATTTACATTATAAATTTCTAGACTACATATTGACAACGAAACAACTACTTATATTTCATCATCAACCTGACTTGTAGGCAATGCCTACTTAACTAATTGGATTAAAGTACATAGTAATAGTCGCGACTCGCGAGTGAGTCAGTGACACAGATTTTTCGGACTTCGCCAACAATACGATTCTATATTTACGAATAAGCACGTGTATTCTCGATATAATTCGATTAGGTACATACCTGGCCGCTAGTACGATCCCATACCCTCATCGTGAGGTCATCGCTCACGCTGACTATACGCGAGTTGTGAAGGAACACTGCGTGTCTGATACTACTTGAATGCGCACTTATTTTCTCTAAAGCTGTAATTATACGAAGGGGTACATTAATTATTTTAAACTTTTGCGACTTGAACACAAATTTTAGACGACAAACTAAGTCCCTTATTCGCGATAATAATATAATTCGACATTTCTTTTCTCCCGTAAAGAGCGAAAGACAGAAAAGAAATATAGAATTATATCACGAATAACTTGTCGTCTAAAATAGGGGTACATTTAAAAAGATAATGAAAAACAAAAGAAGCAAATGCACTGTCAAAGAATACATACATGTTAATGATTGTCTTTATTCTGCTTGTTGCATAATTATGCAAATTAACTAGATAAGAGTTATCTCATTTATAACAATTAGATTAAATTAAACCATATTTACGTTTAAAGAGGATTGTGAGTTACATTTATTTTCAAACAAAGATTGAATTAGCATGTCAATTTCAGCAAGGTGTAAAATACAATGTACAGTACTCAAGCGGCATCATCTAAACCACAAATTAAAGCAAGTCATATGTTTTCATGAGACAATTATCTTAACAACGATGAGTGATACATTGTGCAGACTTAAAGCCTGATCATTACCACCTCACGACCGGTCGTTAAGTTATCATCTGACATACATATAAGACCTAACAGGAATCTAACTATATCCTATAATATCTTATATCCTGTCAGATCAAATACATAATCAAGTTGTTCTAGTTTTAACATAGTAACGACATAAAACTATCGGAAGCGGATAAAGTTATCTACCGTAATGTATGGTATTAAATATGTCATTGTTCATTGTTTTCTGATGAAAACAGGTGTTTTATTATACCCGTATTGCGATAAGGGCCATTAATTATTAAGTCTCACGCATATTCTTTTACAACGACAAATGGAGGAAATCGTCAACGGAATGGTCGAAGTTTAAAAGTACTACGAAAACGTTAGAGAATTGAAAAATATAATATCAAAACTTGTGTTTTACTATTAATTTTGTCGATATAGCGATCAGACTAATCAAATTAACGGCGGAATAGAAACTTGAATAATAGATCACTAATTATGACGTTCGATTTCTAATACAGAATCAATTAGAAAAAACTTCGTATTCAACGTCAAAGATGGATCAATACAACCTAATAACATAATAAACGCGAAGGATTGTGAGTATGGAAGGATGTGTGGTTTTTACTCTTTTATGCTCTGGGTTAACCAATTAGGATGAAAAGGTACCGAGTTAGTTGACACCCTGGATTAACACATTACCTTAAACCTTTCAATTACGTATGCGGTTAAAATCCGTTAAGTTTGATAAAAACGATAATACATACGCAATACGCATGTAATTGTTAGTCCGCCCTATATTTTGCGACAGGGTATAAAAGCTTAATAACATAGTATACTGACCTCCAGCTTCCGGTTTGTTGAGGTCGAAAACTCGTATGAGTTTCTCATTGCTTGCAGTAAGTAGCAGTGTGTCGTCAGCATTGAAATTAACGCTCTTTACTATATGCTCGTGGTCAAATGTATGCACCACTTCGCCGTATCGTGCGTCCCATATCTTGGCTGGAATTTAAAAGAATATATTTTTAGAAATTTATTTTGGTTAAATTAAATGGGGTATTTCAGGAACATCATTCAGGAACACATTTCGGGAATATCAACTTAAAGATGTTTAAGTTTGTTTTTAAGACATTCCACAACCCATTTTTTTTTCGTAAATCAAGTGACGACAAAATACGGGTAATGTAAAATGTGGCATATTCTATTTATTTTTAGTTGTATAAGTAATGTTATCTATTTTTTAAACAGCAATTTGTATACATAACATTTTTTTTTAAGTCAAAACAAGTACCATCAAGACAGTTATTCAAATATTAACATTTCACAAGCAAGTAGAACAGTCTTTTTGCAACAATGACAATGAACTATGCTAAATTATTCAATAATTACCATAAACCCCTTATATTGCTAAACTGTAATTATAGACCATGGTTTCCATGATTACCAATTTAAATAGTTCCTAGTAGTTGTGAGTCAATTAATCTCATTATAATGTGTAGCAATAGTACAAAGAAATTGTATTGATTATTGCTGACACACATATTTCATAATGTTAACAAACATTGCCTATCAAATATACCATTAGGATAGATAAGGTGAGTGAATTTATTGACTTTTGGTGAATTTTGTATTCGGAAATTGGATTTTAGATTATCAATATGGTCTTTAGAATTATTTCAAATATTTTTGGAGTGCTTTTGTACAATATAGCTTTATGCACTTGACCAGGCAAGTTAACCAAGTATATGTTTCTCAAAGGTTTATTGTTAGTCCTCTTATCAATCAATCAATCTTATCCTTGTATCGACAAAACAAAAGGATTTCCCTAGATATTTTTATAGGGGGTTAATTATATATTTTTTGTTTACCTGAAAAATCAGCTGCTCCGCTTGCAGCTAGACTAGCATTTTGTGTCAAAGCCACCCCCCACACAGCTCCTTTGTGACCCTCAAATGTGCCAATCCAATCACCAGTTTCACCTTGCCGCAACATGGGCTTGCCATCTAAAACAGAAAAATATTTTCTAGCCTTTAAAAAGTATACATATTCATCCACTTACACTTAATATATTATTTGTAATCACACTCAAATTCTCATCAGAAAATATCTGATCATGAGTAATAAACAAATTAAAACAAAAAACCTAATATTGATGCTGAAGCATTAAAAAGTAGGCTAAAACTATTTTTAATTTGTTATAATGTTATCTTGTGTAAATAAACACATATTATAAAATAATACCATGGATATTATAACAACTTTGAACATGTATTTAAAGCAATTTATGGGCCTTTTCTTAGTCGCCTAATGAATGAGTGTGTTAGACAGACATTGTGTGGAAATCAAAACACTATAATTTACCTTAGTAAATCAAACAAAGCTGTATCTTAAACAAACCTCATTCAAACAATGGTCTTGCACTATTGAAGGTACTTGCAAAAAAGTCAACTCTAGTATTTTATCTTCTAAAGTAGGTCATGCTCTTAGGTATTCAAAGATGAAGCTTTTAAAGTTTTACACCAAGATATTAGTCCCACAGACAGTGTCATTATCTCTATTACTACATCTATTGCAATAGGAATAATGGATTTCAAAAACAACTGTCTCAGATTGTAACGATAATGAACACATAGACTAACAATGCCAGGAAGGTACAATTATATCATTAAGTGTTATTGACTATTTTCCTTATACAGTCACATATATTGAAAGTAGCTTAGTGACATGTACAAGCCCTTCCATAAAGTAAACATTAATGTCAAGTACTCTGACAAACCTTGAGTGAGCACAAGGTGACCCACAATGGGTGAAATGTCAACATTCAACATAGGAACAAATTTTAAAGCTTACAACAATCGTATGTACAAAGGTAAGGAACTTGTAAGTCATGCTGCCGGTACGTGAATAAAAAGCACGAGCGTAAGCATCAAGGCGAGCAGCCGAGGAAACATACAAGCGGATACTCAAGGTACTTCCTGCATGTCCGGAAAGAGAAGGTCACAACATGCATAGAATGCACGCCGGCCGAGCGGACAAGTCCACACAAACAAGAAAAGTGAAGGCCTTTCGAACACATCTCGTCACCAACATCTGTCACGCTAAAGCGCTACTAACACACACCAACACACTTGCAAGTCTTCCCCCAAATATAAGTCAAGGCGATAGGGCACACTGATTACAAATTAGTTCAACATTACTCACCTTTGCAAGCCGAAATTAAATAATATCCATCTTTTGTAACGTCACTAAAATCCAAATGCACGACTGGTCTAGTATGGCCACCGCATGTGAGAGGAACTTGCTTGAAAGTTGTCATTATGTTTCTTAATTTTGTTTGTTGTACTTTTTGAAAATAAAACTAATTACCTTTGTTGTTAACTAAAAATTAACCTAATGAGTCTGATCGTACTGAATGTTGACAATCGACTGACGGAAAAGTGGTAGGTAGTATTGCTATAAATGTGACGATTACCTACCTCTTAAATCAAAATTGTTTTTAAAACAAAATGAAAATCAGTCAATTAAACGCATAATAAATAAAAAGTAGTCAATCATGGTTTATAAAATTATTTGTTTTCTAATAATAAAGTTTTCTATATCACAAACGACTCAATTATGTCTTAGAAAAATCACTTGAAACAAGTAACTTTATTGAATTTTTAAATTATTCTGGAGGAAGGGGATTTTTTTTTAATTCTGAATAATGGAAATCTGTTCATTAATTGCAATAAAAGCAGTAATTTTTAATTCCGATATTTTTCATCTCTTCGAAATATCAAATAAATTTTAATGTTAGGGTAACCTGGTTTTTTCACAAGTTACGGTTGTGTACGGCTCTGAATTAAAGTAAGATATTTTGATGAACTGTTGAAAAATGTGCTTTCGTGTAATATGGAAATAATAACTATGACTGTAATATATTTTTTTACAAATTGAGAACTAGAGAAAGTACTATTTTAGTAGCTTTGAAATGGATTTGGTTGAAATGAGAATTTGAGAACATTTTAAAGTATAGTCCGTGCGTTATAGCATGGTGCGGGTGACAGTTTCTGTAACGTTTCGTGTCACTTTTGAAAGTTGCTGCGATGTAAAATTTATGACTTATTATTGTAGCTGTATCACATTCGTATTATGCAAAATCGTTTATAACTGTATTAGATTAAATTAAAGCCAACCAGAATATTCTAGGCTTCAAATAAAATCGAATGAAATGAAAAATAAAGTAAAGTGTTATGCGTATAACGTAACGTCATAGATGTATTTAGTGATGGGATTTACTGCTACGATGAACAGGTTGTCGATGTTATTTTGGAATAAAAAACGAATATCGTGCGTAGTTCAATTTTTATTTTTAAAAAATGTTTAATTATATTGATGAAATAACGCAACATTGTAGGATTGGTTATAAAGTTCCTGAGGAAAAAACTCAACAAACTAAAACCAACAACAACTTAACAAAAATGAATTAGAACAAAATATGTGTCGCATATAAGGCGCTAGCACTCGTACTGTCTGAACTCGTACTCTCTCTACGAGTAAACAAAATAAAAAAGAAGAGTAAAAAAGAATCATAAACCTCGTTCTGATTGTTATATAATATACGAAAATCGACAACAATAACAAAAGATTTTTCTAATGCCCATCACTAATCATGTGGCACTGACAGACGTCAACGTCAAACAGGCAAGTGTCACCCGCACCATGCTATAACGCACGGACTATAGGAGCTCAGAAAATGTATTTGTTTTTTTATACCTTCAAAAAATAAATAATATGTCTTCCTCACTAATTAATCAGTCGAAGGGTAGGACAAAAATAATTTGGGTGAGGCAAAATATTTCTATAGATTCTACAATACATATTATTTTTCTTCTTCGACGAATGGTATTCTCAGCTCATTTACTGAAACGATCCAGTTTCCTTTACTGACGTGTCATTTGACGTTGTCAAATCTTAATTTGTTGTGGTGGTGTTGGATTTACAATCTATCGATTTCTTATAAAATTAATACTAAATATGGATTTCTTCACATCAATTCCAACACATATTGACTATGTTGGCCAAGCTAAAGCAGAGAAACTGTACAGAGCGATAATAACGCTCTTCAGTATAGTCGGATTCGCGTGGGGCTACATCGTCCAGCAGTTCTCACAATCCGTGTACATTTTAGGAGCTGGTTTTATCTTAGCTGCTATCCTGACTGTTCCCCCATGGCCGATGTACCGCCGCAACCCATTAAGCTGGCAGAACCCGAGGAACACAGAAGAAAAACCATCGGGTAAAAAAGGGAAGAAATAGGTGTATTTTCTTGACTACTTTCAAATTTATTAATACCATGACCCTCAATTGTATTCCAAACAGCTGTGTATTTCTTTACTCTCAAATAAAATAGCTTATAAGGTTCATAATGGTTTTATTACAATATCAAATTTAAGCTGCACCCGGCAGGCCTTTATAAATATAATTTCAGTTTGAAATTTTAGATATAACATATTTATACAAGCAATTAATACATACGAATAGTAAACGAGATAATATAACCTTTTAAATTGCCTGTTCGATTTACATTCATGTAAATTATGAGGAAAAATATTACAATTGTCTTTTCGACATTAAACTAAAATATGTATATCGGTAACAATTAACAGATTAAAATATTACCACAAAATATAGACTATGGTGGTTCATCATTAAAGCACCTTTCAGATATGTGGATGTATTGTATTGCAAGTCAAATGCAGTAAATATTCAATCTGAGTTCATACACATTTTACCTATTTAGTTACATTATGCTACAAAAATTATTAAGACTAGTATTCTTTTTCTATATAACAGTTAAAACCACTAAACAATAAGATATTGCATTCATGCATACTTAGTTAATTTTGTGCTTTTATTATGTGATAAATTGACTTATTGGAAGTGATGTGAGGTTTTTAATTACTTTGGAAGACATGTGAAGCTAAAATGGAACAGTAATTTCACTTTCCCTACAGTCTAAACAATGGGTTACATTAAAATGCATTAAGGCACCTAGATGTATTAAATATACCTACACACCTCTTGAAAGACAGTTAACATACATTTTTTATGCAACAAAGACAATATAACTTAGGCTATTATCTTAAAGGGTGTATTTAAAAGATACATAATACAGTCAACTGCTAACTATGTGGGATTGTTATGGTATTTTCATACAAATTCACACAACTCGGACAGACAATTCGGACAATTCTCAATTGACGGCTGACTTATACTGACTATAAATTTGGTTTAGAGCACATCTCGCTCCCTATATCAGGCAATTATTTGGTGACTAAAACAGTGATAGATTCTTGCATGACTTATAAGACATCCTAAGTTATATTGTCTGTACTAAATAGTTGGCTGACAATGTTAACATTTTAATATACATTCATACTAATTCAATGACTAGCCTGAGTGAAATTGCATTGATTTAATAACGGCTTAGTTTTAACAAGATTTATACATAACATATAAAAAAACTAGAATTATTAATCTCAACGTAAAATTCTAATTAAGAAATGAAGACAAATAATACGTATTTAATATTAATGATTGAAAGCCTCATATTATTACAATAATTATTTTAAGGCAATTTTAGTCCTTGGAGGTAGTGGAGTTATTGCTGTTTGTTTATAAAGTCCTAGTCGTTTTGATAAATAAATAAAAATATAATAATACGACGACCGCATCTACTGACAAATTTTACAAACCATTGCTCGGTCTAACACTTTGATGATGAGAATTTCAATTAAAATAATATACCCGTAACATAGTACCTAAGTTATCAGTCCATTATAATTTTCAACACTAATTTGTCATCTCATTAGGTATGATACAAAAATATTAAGTAAGCATGTGGTAATTGTCAGATGCGGTCACAATATAAATAGGACAAAACTTGTTCTGTACCTATTAAAAGAAAATGTATTTAAACATTGTTAAAGTTTCCAAAAGGAAACACAATCAGTCACTAGGATAAGACAAATGTATATTACGAGATCGAGGCATTTAAAACAGCTAGATCTAATTCACAACTATAAGTTTTCTGTAGCACTAAATTTCTCTTTAATATTTTTGAATATTCTGAACATTTTACTGCTAGTGCACACAACACAATCATCAAGTTTTATATCGGGGGCTTGTATTGTTTCTCTTTCAACGAATTTTCTAAATTCATCATCATCATCATTTTGAACATTTTCTTGATGTTCCTCCTCATTTTGTTCATTGGTTGGAGATTTTTCTTCACTTTTGTTCGTATCAATAGATGGCGCTGTTTCCTCTTTATCGAAAACTTGTTGCAGAGTTATGGCGGCAAACATAAATGTGACTCCGTAGTTAACGATGGTGAGTGAAAGAGGACCTAGGGCTAATAAAAATACTGCCATCGTAAATAGTAAAGCTGACACTGAATCGTAGTGCCTCCTGAAAAAAACAAATAGAACTTTAATATGTACTTTTATTGAAACTAAATTCAAGAGTATTGTTCTCATATTGAGTGAAAATCCGAACATTCATGTTTTATAAACCACGCTGAGTGAAATATTATATGTAAATCCTATACTTAATCCTACTGTATAAATGTGATACTTACAAATTTCTTCTAGGTAAATTCATCTGCCATATACAAGTGGAGCAAGCAGACATAACAAGTCCTGTGTGGTATGATGTATCAGGTTTTAACACCATACTGTGCCTAACAAACAAAGAATTATCATATTAGCGTAAAAATAAGTAATTTAAATCTACTTTAAAAACTGTTACCAAATACAAATAGATATTTAAACATTTTGGATTCCTTTTTTTCTGGTTTTAACTTAGGGAAGATTTTTTTATTGCCAGAATCACGGAGAGATTTAGAAAAAAATCCTCTGATAAATTAATACAATTAAGTAAAACTTACGAAAAGTTCCTAGCCCAAGTCAACAAGGCAGGCACGTTGACTAGAGTAACAGCTAGCCACATAGAAAACATCATCATGTGAAAATTCAAACAGCTGAGGTCCTCATCAATATCTACATGCTTTTCCTCTGATTTATCACAAGACTTCTCTCCATCATTTACTTTAGTATCATTATTCTTTTCACTGCTTGTGCTATCAGCTTCACCCTTCTTTTCACCACTTGTAACACCTGCATTTTTGCTATCTTCAACTTTTTTCCTATCATTGTCTGTGGTTGAACTAACTTGTTCTGCAGAGGTACTAGGTTTAAGAGGTTCAGTTTCTGGCTCTTTGTTCGATTTCTTGCTTCTAAATGAGCAACGTACTCTCGTAAATATCTTCGCCATCAGTTTATAGATGTAATCTTCTAAGTATTCTTCATACATTTTTGACAGCTGGAAAAGTATATTTATTAAAAGAAAATTTACCTATTCTTAATTTCTGAGCTTATATATTTGTCAAGAGTCAGAAAGACATTGTTGCTAGCAATATACAAGTTTTGCTTAGTTTGAGACTAGATGGCGTTGTGTGGAAATCGTGGAATATTATTAATACTATGTGCAAAACCTTTAACTCATTCTCACTTACCATAAAAGCATAGAAGGCAGCACCAGCGACAAGCGAGGCGGCCCCGCAGGCGAGTGGGGCAGCGCACAGCAACGCCGCACTGACAAGCATGGGCACTTTCTGCAGCCCCACAGCCACCTTCTCCGCCAGCCCAGTGCCGCCGCGCCACATTATCCTACAACATTTCATAATTTTTGTTCATCTTGTTAGAGGTTTGTAGTGCACGCTGCTCTTAAAAAATATTTCTGTAGTGATAAAAATATGTTCTCATGTAAGTGAATTTATATAGTTCTTAATGAGAATAAAGTTTTCTGAAACCCCAATAATGTCACCGGACCGATTTCGGCCACGGTGGCTAGTGTTACTATGACACCGGCCAACTATGCAGGACATATTACAACATTCATAGATATGCTTGTTAGAGTAAAGACTAGAGAGAGGATATTAGCTATATAACGGATGATTCGGGTTGATATAGTAGATTTAGGCCTTGTTAGTCACCGGCGTAAGTGCCAAAAGCAAATAAACGATTATAACACGGCTGCTGTTTCAATCTTCTGTCATAGATGTTAGAGGCTGATGATGATAGTAGGTTTACTTCTATAGAAAATTACTTTTCGCCTGTTTGGTTTGTTGCTTAAAATTGCTTTTGTAAAAAATTAACGCAAACGCTTTTGAAATTAATTGTATAATAGTTCTTAGTCACGATGTTTCTTTCTAATGTCAGTGGAAAAGGCAATAAATTTGCACAAAACAGGTTTTTATCACATTTTAAAAGTTGTTGCAATTGTACTAACTTTTGTTATACATACCTAAAGAATAGTCTATGTGCTATTTGAGATGAGAACACCATGACTGCAACTATCGCAGCCACAGCAATTTGCACGATTCCCAAGGCAGTGAAATAAGCTGGCAACACCAGCAAAGACTTCGTAAAGTAGCGCAACTCAAGGTTATTCCAGCTGGCATTCTCAAATAGAAATGAGAAAATTGGAATGGAGCTGGAAAATAAAAACATAATTAATAATATTTTTATAGGCTTAACGTTTTCGCGAAAATTTCAATATCAGAATCAAAAGTAATTGTCAAAAGTGCCTTTGATTGCTGTCAAGCATATTTAACAAATTCAACCTTACGTACACGCCTTAAAGTTGTTTTTACAAAGAAGTTGACTAATATAAATCTAATTAACACAATACTTACAAGAAAACAACAGCACCAAGTCTTGCATACAATAACGCGTAATACGGCTTGACACCTTCACTTATTAGTGCGCTGTGTAAGGATATACACGCGCCTTTTTCCTTTAATTGTAGGATATTGCTTCTGGCGGCTAGCAACACTATAGCCGTCATATAAGGCACGAGTACTGGGCTGTAGTTGCGCACCATCTGCGCTAAGCGTTGGTACCACGATTCGGATATGCTGAAATGTTATTGTTATCGATTTAGTGCGATAAAAAAATGAAAAGAGGTTGCAAAATTTTAGTATACTGATGACGAATTTAAAATATTATAGAACTCTCAATACAAATATTATTCTTACTATTTCACACTATTTTCCATTAAAGTTTTGAACGCCGCCGCGCCGTGGGGGTCACCGGTTACCGATAAACATTTTCTTGTTAGGCAGTCAACGTGTTAACGGTTGTACAGATCTTTTATAAGCGGACAAAAATCGAGTTGAAAACTGACTTATTTCGTCCACCAATGGCAGCATGATTATATTTCAAAATATTGTTTATGGTAGTTTCAAAACTTACTTTTCACTTACCTTATTCTGTACGTACATTGTGGGTCTAACAGTAACGTTATCTTTGGATGCTCGGTCACTTCGAAACCGTCAGTCACGTTAGGGTTACTTTTGAACAACCTTAACTTCATTGGAGATTGTTTCATAGGTCTGAAAAAAAAACATTACGTCCAAATACTAAATTGCATGATTAACGGGCCTGTTGGTCTAGTGGTTAGTGGCCCTGACCGGATACCGAAGGTCGTGGGTTCGATTCCCACATGACAACCTACAAGGGAGCAACGGCCTCTTCTCATATAGATACAACTCACTGGGATAATCCAGATTTCCTAATGATTTTTTTATATCCAAGTGCATACAAAAAAGAAAATACAATGTTTGATACTCACGTAAAATAATGAAAATATTCATGGTTTTCCGCCCAAGGGACGTGCAACTCCGCCGAAACGTGATACTCAGCTTTACAACTCGGCGAAGGTTCTACATATAGCAGATAAGCTTGATGCACAGTATTGAAGCTTTTCAGTATCACCTCGTAATATAAACTATCACGTTCTGTCTCTGGTATTATATGGTACTTCCCGAAGAACCAGAAGTATAGGAGATCGAGGTCAATCACCCGGGAAGCATGGTCGTTTATGTCCACGTTTAATGTTATCTGTAAATAAGCTGGAAATGTCAAAATACTATAGCGCTACAAGGATCTTTTGGATGACATTAGCAAGAGGGCGCTAGTGTGCATGTTCGTAACAAGAATTAACTCAAGTGTCTGAAAAAAAAGGTTTTTCACATGCGGGCGATAGTTCTGATTACGGTCACGTGCCACAAGATCCTTGTAGCAATATAGTATCTATCTAGGTAGGGATGTCGATGGCCTTGTGTCTGAGTTTTTATATGTAGTAAAGTAGTATATTAGCTTTAACAATGTAAAGACATTATACCGTAACTTTTGCTCATATTACTAGGTACTGTTGCGTAACGTTATATGAATATTATAATTCAAACTAATACTGTTTCAAATTACATAATGTGCCATTACCGTGACACATTTGAATATTATTCTAAGCCTCAATCTTTTGTTTATTTACAACTGCTTGTAACCTACTTCTTTTTGATTTCGTTATATCGATACAAAGAGAAAATCTTTAGTGCCTTATAAACACCTACTCAAAGTTATTGTAAAAGTCCTCGAATTAAATTAAAGAGGTCAAATCGTACTTTTAGAATTCAACGTACAATTTTGTAACAAAATCTGACATTTCAATGGCAAACATTTCATTTAGTAAGAACTGGAAAAGGGCCAAAATACCTTCTACTATTATTAAAATATCTGCCCTTTTCCCTTACTCATTACTATGACGGAAGGTCCCTGTTTCAAATGTATTACTCATACCTTGCGTGATGAAAGCGTGCCAAAGAAAATTATATTATGAATGAAGTCAGATTTATTTCAACTTATACTTGTGATGTCATGATATAAAAGTTGAGACGAATATTGCTACGTCATTGTTTAGAATAGAAGATCTACCTTACATCAAGTCTTTCTTTCTTATTTTTTTTGCTATTTTTTTCAAACTTTAGTTAATGTGTAAGCGAGGTGCCCCAATGCGCAGTGTAGGGGACCATCTTACTTCCACAAGAGCACAACTTTTTTTAAAGATTGTATATTTACCTCTTTTAATATACAATATACTATTTTAATATTGTTGCTTTATGCGCTCATAGTGCAAAGGATTATGAAGAGTTCAATTTTATTATTTATAATTTTTCCTTTTGTATTAATTTATGATGTGAATTTTTTCGTTATAGGGGGTAATCTCTGAACCTAATTAACCTTTTTTAGAGTTTTATGTCATATATAATTAAAAAAATACCCTCCAACGAAGTAGAAACAGGTCATCTATTAAATAATAAATATGTTAAACTCACCGGTTTCCTAGTAGGCGAGACTTTGACAATGACATGTGACCAGTCAGGATTCATTTCCTTTATTTTATGTAAGTTAATTGTGGCCAGTTTACGCTTGCCGAAGTCTGCGGCAGCGCCGGTCCATCGGCTTAGTTCAGTCAATGACGTTGCGTCTTTACTATAACAAGAATAATATTATTAAATTAAGATAGAGAATACTAGCTGTTGCCCACGAAAAAAAAGATAGAAGGAGGATTAGGGTAGCTAACATTGTGAAATTTTATATATAAGATTATATTTAATATTGGAACGACGTGATTCTGAAGTACTTGCTGTTCCCTGCAACTTCACTGATGTCATAACGCGAGGTGATGTTAAAGATGAGAGCCACTATAAGGTTAATTAATGACTAACCCGAACAACACATTCTAATTTCTTTTACTCATGACTTCTCTTTCGGGTCTACTATGCCGAAATTCCATACATTATCACAAGTAAATTGATGTCGGCTTCCATTCTAACCGGATGCTGTGTCCGTGTTTTAATATTTAGTTAGTCCTGTATTTGTCATATATTTAGGCATTTTTATACCATGTATCGCTTATCTTTTATGGCTAATTTTAAACGATAGAACGCTAGCTTATCATTTACCGGGAAGCATTTATTAGTACATTATGTACAAAAATGTGATGACATATTTTGTCTATTGATAACTGTATTTATCTAAAGGTCAATAATTTTATTATCATATCCATTAAAAATAATCAAGTACGTTCATAAAACTACAAGTTAAAACGAAAATTACTCATTTTATAACCGACTTCAGTACATGATGCCGATAAAGTTAGATTTAAAGTGCGAAAGTGAATGGTATACAGTAAAGCGGGTTTTTCCGTCAGTAAATAAAACACAGATCAGAAAATAAACTTGTCTTTGGACAAATAGTCTGATTTATATTGACTTTGAGCTCCCATTGTCGAATTGGGCCTAAGTGAAGAGGCCTCAGTCATTTTTTTTTCTCATCATGATGAGTATAGTAGTAGTATTCTATTGGGTATTATTAGCCATTCCTTTTATGCCCCCTCTTTTCCTTCCAGTTAACATTAACATACAAAATCTATATCTTACCAGTATCTGTAGGTATTGTAGGAGTATTTAGCGTTGCATCCAAACAGCCAGTCCCTGTCGTCTAAGTTAACGGCTTCGATCGCTACGAATCGATTTTGTGGGAACGCGACCAGTCGTATCATTAAATATGTCGTTCTGAAAGGAAGAAAATGTATATAAGTTTTTTCACATTAAATGAAAAATGATTAATTTTATTTTGCGATATACATACTTTTATAAATAATTATTTAATTCTACTATAACGTAGGTTAAGACTAAGCGAGATAAAATGGTCACCTAACCAAAACTTTTGCCTAAAATAGTGTATTTTGCTTATAATATCTACAATATATTTAGGGATACATAGTGATAATAAACGAAGATTGAACTACACCTAAAATTGAACTTAATATTTCAATGCATCTACAACCCGATTTCCAAATACGCCGCAAAAATATGATGATGTATTGAAAATAAACACAAAGAACCGGTAAACATTTCAGTGTACATCAAAGAATAATACCAGCACTCAAACAGAACTGGAAAAGCGATTAGATAAAGAATACGACTTTGTTACGGTTTATTAAAAACGAACAATTTCTTGGTCATACAACCGCAATAAACTCAATAGCGCAATGATTGAATACTTACGCAAGTTATCCATTAAAATCAGACTGAATTGAGAACCTACCTCTTTTTGGAGTCGGTTAAAAATAACCGAATATTTACTATGTGTACGGAAATATTCCATTGACGTAATATTACTATCTTAAAATACACATTTCGTGCATTTCTGGATTTGTGCCAGGGAACTGAACTACGAGACGATTTAAAAAACTTTAATGACCTATTAAAGATTCACAGGGCGTTTGTTTGACAACATCACACCTTTATACCAATAGAACACTATAAATAGTAAATCAGTCTTCTATACTTCCTCTACACCTAGTTTAACCTAGGTCTCATGAATAACAAAGTAACAGATGTCAACAATAAATTATTCATTCAAATATAATTAATCAATCACGATTTCAACTAATATATTATGTTGCCAAGGACTCAACGCCAACTACTCAGAAGGCAAAGTAACTAATAGAATATAGTACTTGAATTATAAGTGCTATGTTCTAATTTTCTCCCTTTCATTTAGGTTAGGTTAGAAGGCCGAGGAATCCTCATGGACACCAAAGTCTTCGGAGGAGGAATTGGAATCAGAATCTTACTGGCTAAACCCGAACCGCTCGCCGTGTAACTGCTCCCGTATTTGATGAGTGCGTAGTAATGCTTAAACTTTTGTACGCCGTGGGGGTCACCAGGTGACCGATAAACAATACATATTTTTTTGCTCGCAGTCAATGTGTTAATGGGTTGATACAAGTTGCGATAGTTCCGATAAAGGGGATTTGAAGATCATTGTAGAGCAAAGGAAAAGAGACGACAGAAATACCTTTAGTGTATCTAAATACTTAGGAATATGAAGTAGCGTCAACAGTATTTATCTAGTACACCTTTAATGTAGACATTAAGACCCCTTCAGCATCTTGAAGCCGTTATCACTCGCGCTTATCTTGTTGAATATGTAATAAGGTAAACACTAGGTAACAACACAGTCAATGTTATGCAAATCATTTTCCTTATTCATTGACGGACAGGTGGGCATCGCAAAAACGTTTTGAATGTTTATTCATTGGTCAGTAACCAATATCTTAGTATAACCACAGTATAAATAAATACAGCAGTACTACTCTGCCGTTTTTTGAAAATTAACGCCTACAGTGCGAGGCACGTAACAGCGATAGGACTGCCTACCTATAGCATTATAATGACATCAACAACTCAGCACACCGTGTATTCGTTACTGTGACACGATCGGAATTGTCTGCTGCTGGGCGTGCCACAAATTGGAAGTTTAGGCATAACTCGCGATTCGCCTGTTTATATTAGTTTCTTTAAAAGAAAACGACTCCCGCACCCCCGAATTTAATCTTAAGACATTCAATTCACATGCACAGCGACACCCAGACTCAAAACAAGCATTTGTGGATCGCACAAATTCTTGTCCTACGCGGGGATCGAACCCGCGACACGTCGCGTACAGTGGAAATTGGCGTGGTGACCTATACCACTCGGCTATCCGTGCAGTGAAGACGTAATACTGTTCATATTATTATACTGTGGTATAACCGAACTGAACCGAACGTTACTTTAACTTTACAGTTAGATGGCGCCTTTAGCTGCCTGTTCATTTAACCGGAACGAGGCTACGAAGCGAAAAGCTATCACAATATGTTTATATGACTATAGAGGAGAGCGGTATTTATTGTAAGAAATTGGGTTATCACAACTTATCACTACATTTTTACTATTTATTGCATAGTATGAAAAAAGTCGGTTTCCTCTATCCGTCTATCGATAAATGCTAGATATTTCAAACTACGGAAAGGATTTGATTCAGTTTTTGTTATAAGATATTTTTGTTTTCAAAAGGAATGTTTGTACGTATAATAAAACAGTTTTGCACCCTTGCGAAGCTGGAGCGGGTCGCTAGTAAATAACAATAATTTAATTCATTGATTGTTAAATTAATTAATCAAAAAATCTCTGATCAGAGACATATTTACTACAACACTGATACTGTTAGTTTTACATCAAAGGGTAAAAGACCGTATATCAAAGTTGTTAAGGTTCATATTACATTATTGTCTTCAATTGCTCACCGCTGCACCTCAAGCAGTGTGCACAAGGCCTAAGTGAAGTTTCCTTTGTAAATACGGTTGTTACATTCAAAACTAAACTAAAGTTTATGCGTTATTCATGTGGCATTGTTGTTAAATGCGTAATTGTTAGTCAGACTTATTTGTATTGTAACTAACTGGTATTTAAATAAATTTATCACATTCACGTTTATTTATCAACAACGGTAGTGTAGGTAAATATACTCGCGCGTATTTTTTGATAACGTCTGATTAGTTTCGGATATTATTTAATCTCTTGTGGAGTTTGTTTATTTGTTATAGATTCTTTTCCAAAGGCGACAGAGAATAGGAAGCACGGTTTAGTCTATTAAATTATAGACGTTCTACAATTCAGTAATAATTAAAAATAAATTTGTATTTTGGATCAGAAAACTCGGGAAAATATCCATAAATAATTTGTTGCCAACTAATTTATACATTTATTATAAGTTAAATATTCAGCTGCCAATAATTATAATTTAAATTGACACTTATGACCGTAATTACAAATTAGATCTGTTATCTATTTACTTACCTACGACCTAGTGACCGACGAGTGGCTAAACCCCTTACACTAGGTTTAGGATCTAGATTGACATTCATATAAAAAGAGAAAGTCTTACTTATCAATCTGCGGCCTTGATATCTGGTATATCCTCCTGTTATCCTCGTACCAGAAAGCATCCACTAGCATAGTGACAGTAGCTCGCGGTATATCCGGGCTCAACGTCATCGATCGATTAGCCTGAAAAACTCTTCAAGTTAATCGGATGTTCAAAAACAAATGTTAGGTATTATTCCTAATCTTATCTTGATTACTCGACTAATTTTAAGTAGATAGCAAAGTACTTAAATGTACTAGGTATTGCTTTAACGTATTTATGAAATCTTGAGCCATTAAGGCAATTTATGAGCTAATTCAAATGACTTGTGGATTTCTTATCGTGTTTAAAATGTTTCTTATCGAATCTTGAACTAATTACCTACCTATATCTTTAACTAATATATTATACTGCATACATGTTTATGTTAAGTTCGAAATTGCCTATTATTAAGACCATTTTTTTTAATTGTAGTCCTTAGATGAATCAATTGAAAAATGAGCAATGGGAAAGTGCTACTAGGATAGTTTAAAGCATTCTTACCTTAAAGTACTGTATCGCTCTTGATTTTAATATTTGACTGTCTTCAACAACTTGTTCTGTGTCAGGATCGACAATAGAGAAAAGATATCTATTGATAACCATAACTAATTGTTTGCACCATACAATGCAAACGTGATCGGGAGATGCCCATACACCGGGCACAGCGGTCGTCTGAAATAACAATACGGATTAATATAAGTCAGAATTGGGCTTTTAGAGAAATCTATGAGCCATCTAAAATATTTAGCATTAATTCCGCTAAGCCTTATGCTCGAGAAGACGAGAATCAACTTCGCAAAAAAACAGTAAGCATGGTGCATTGCCACAAATTTGCGGAATAAACGCTAGATATTTAAAATTTTTATATTTTGCCAATTCGGGTCCTAAAATTACATTTTGCAGAATCATATTATACAATTCTGACTAAACTTTTTGTGAAACAAGAAAATCAAATTATAGTATTTTTTTAATTAGCTACTTAAGCACCGATATATTTAAATACAAAATTTTATAATATTTCAGAGCAATTTTTCCTCTTTACAAAGTTCAAAGCTTGTAAAATTTTACATTAGTTTGTTACTTACCAAGGCACTAATATAGCTGTCATTTGACGATGTTAGACCAGACGGCATTAGAAGATCGCGGGGTCCATTCCCAAAGCTTATTAACATCTTCTTTTCTTTAACTTCAGGGAACTTATTAATGTACGTGTCCCACTCTAAGTTCATTAACATGTAAAAGTCATCCATTGCGGCGTCTACATTAACGACTGGCGCTTCTAATGGAGCTGCCAAAGTAATGGCTACTGAAGTCGTATTTATTGTGCTTGGGTACGCTAAAAGTCGTTTGGCAATAAGTCCTCCCTATAAGGAAAAAATCCAAATTAAGTCTTCATAGAAATTTTGGCATACAAGACAGATTTTTCCTCATTCATACCAGATGTCGAGGTTTTCTCGTAACAGATAAAACCTATTTTTAAAGTCATTGACTGATGCGATAAGCTTACAAAGCCATTATATCTCTTGATCGTGTCATTATTAGAGATGAGATACGTCATGTTCTTGTCAATTTTCGAATACCTTTAGCTAATTCAATGTAACTGCTTTGTTGATTGACTAGACAGCGCACGTAGCTAGGTGATAAAGTTTAAGGACACTGCGCGTAACTTTAAAAATCCCATAAAAAACATGTCAAAGTGGAAAATATGATTCTTATCAATACATATTATTTGGAAATTCACAACCAGGATAACAAATCGCGTATTTAAGTTGGTTTAAATATATGTTAATTTTGTTTATTTATATGTTTAACTGTCTGATTTGTCAGTCATCATTTTCAATAATCGAAAAGCGACTGAATTGCGGTAAACATCGCTGCCTAAATATTTCGCTAATAAAGGTATCTATTCAAATTCACTTTGGTTACAAGAATTGTCAATTACTTAAAGAAAACATTAAAAAAAAGGAATAAATTCAGTACAATTGAGAACCTGTCTCATTATAAAATCGATTAATTTAAAAAAGAAAATGGGCAGTAAAAAGCTTACCATAGAATGTCCAATGAGTATAATGGAAGTTGGTACTGTTTTGGTATACTTGTTACTTTTGTATAGACTCAAGATCTTTGATATACATGCAGCAGCAAACTTGGTCTGGCTCTGAAGTACTCCACCATAGAGGCCAGATAACTCTTCATTGTAACTAACTAAAAAAAAAATAAATATGAAGTTTTTATTAAGAAACTTTTAGTTTACCTAACTATACTATTTAGGATATTTGATCTACAGACAAGCAGAATTATTTAATAAATAACCTGTTGTACAAAATAAACAGGTTTTTGTTTTTGACTTTTTTATAGTATAAAAAACCCAAATCAATAGGTACCTGGTTGGTGATAAAATATAAAAAAAAATTAAGTGAGAAGAAGATGCTTTCTTAAAAGTTCCAAGATCTTGTATATTATTAATTTTTTAATTAATTAAAAGTTGATAATGTTTAACTTTGTGCCTTACCTGTGAAAAAGTCAAAGTGAAATTGATAGCTTTTAGTGAGGGCCTTTCTTAGTGCTACAGATGCAAGTGACCTGGCCTGCATGTGGCTGCCCGAGTTCCCAGGTATAAACAATACTGGCACACCATCAAACCTGTTTACAGAGATTTTATTATTTTAAATGTTAATATACAAATTAAAATACAAAAATATTACACCTACTTGTATTTTTTCCTCTTTTTTTAAAAAAAGGCCAGTAAGTGCTAATTTATCATAATATTTTAGTAAACAAATATTAAGGGTATACAAATCAAATCATAAGACAAAAAGTTTTTTTTTAATATTTGTTTTTCCTTCTGCCAAAGTTTTATACATTTTCTTAGAGAAACTAGGAGAGTACTATTCGAAAATTGGATAATCTTTTTAAAATTGTGGTCAAGCATGAATTAAAGAAAACGTCGCCTAACATAATATTATAGCCAAATAATAAAAACATACGAAAAATGTATCAAAAAGTGTTAAATTGAATACATACCACATTTTTCTAGCTCTCTCTGTAAATCTTCCTTCACTATATGCATACAATCCATATTGGGGGTAAATCTTGTTTTCTGGCACGGATAAACGCTAAAAATATGAATGATTAAAAATACTGTTGATACTCATAAGAGTTTTCCTAAAATGGTGTATTTAATATGTACTAACCACGAACTGTGGATATTCAAACATATAAGTCATAACACAGTAATTAGTTTTGTCGCTGAAATGTAAATTTAGAAAACCAAGAAGATAACTCAAAACAAAGATAAATGAAAGAATTTGAAATATGCTGGAACTTAAAACGTTTAAAAACTTCATTTTGACTGAAAATAACAAGCAAATTACACTAATACGAATTAAAAGTTAATAATTAATTTTATGGCATTGTCACGTAAACACCGCGTAAGTTATACAATATTATTGCTTTACTACACTCATCAGCCGTCAGCGAAATTGTTTGAGATTGGATTGACCCCGCAATTTGCATTTGTTTGTCAGTTTGAATTGACATTTGGCAGAAACAATGAGTGTCTACTTCTTAATATTTCGTGGCTTTGAATTACCTATTTAATGGACAATACTTAAAACTTAACAACACGGAGTCGTTGACTGTTAATATTAAGACTGGTAACACTAATGTTTTTGTGTCAAAAAATGTAACCTTCAAAATAATAGAAATACCGAGTTTACAAAAACAAATTACCAATGAAAACAATAAACCGAACAAAAGTATTATCTCATCTAAGAAGCAATAACGTTAAGAACTGAATCCTACAAAAATCAAAATGGCTGGTGACGACTTTTTCCTCTCCATTTGCGTCTTGTTGATCTTAACATTTCTGATTCGCATAATTTACTTAATGCTAGTGATTATTACTGGGAATTGTGCTCTGATTAAAACCAAAACTATACGTACAGTTTTTTGTATTGGCTCCGGCGGTCATACAACGGAACTATTGCGGTTTGTGAATAAATTGAACATGAAGAAATATCAGCCACGAATGTACATTTTGGCCGATAATGATGTTAACAGCGAGGTCAAGATTCGTGAAACAGAGAAAGATAATAATAACTTCTATCTTGCCAGAATACCTAGAAGTCGCAATGTGAAGCAGTCATATTTATCTTCAGTGGTTAGTACCTTGTATGCCACCTTGTACACCATTCCCATTATTTTTAAGTTAAAACCAGACATTATATTTTGTAATGGGCCTGGTACTTGTATTCCAGTCTGTGTTGTAGCATTTCTTTTACGATGTCTGTTTCTACTAGATTGTCGCATTGTGTTTATAGAAAGCATATGCAGGGTTCGTACTCTGTCACTGACTGGAAAAATCCTCCAATATTTCGCTGATATCATGATTGTCCAATGGCCTAATATGACTGAAACTTGTTTTAGAGCTAAATACTTTGGTAGACTGACATAATTTGTTAATTAAGTTATTCTCTTCTGTAATAAACAATACTTTATAATATGTAACAATAATAATAAATCTTTATTTTGGGATTTTACACTCTATATCAATTACCAAATAAGAAAAACTTTGCCTGTATATTTTCTTTCTGCAATCTTTATACTATTATTCTACTTTTTTGCTTGTATTTTTCCAGACTATTTGTTCTTAAATATTGAGTTTTTAGTTTATAATACTAATACTAAAACATTATAATACTGTTGAATTCTGGGGATATTATATAAATAAAAAAATATAACTTGAAAAAGTGTATAATTAATAGCTCTAGGGAGATCAATACAAAAATGTTTGCAGTTGATTATAATCACAAATATAGCCACAACATAATGTTTTATGACATCCAATGTAATATCATAAAAACAGCTTTAGCCTTTTAAAATTTTGGTTGTACAATGAAATTGATCTCATTGGTTTAAAACAATCTCACAGCACTTACTTTACAGAAAAATATTCATATAATTTTCACTTCATAGTTGGAACAGAATTTACAAATGAATAGATCGAAAATACCTCCACTGAAGCTATTATTACAAACCTATTCTTATAACATAAGAAGCAATTTTAAATAACAACTTAATGTAACTACAACTGTGTATACTTCATGGTACTTCAATGTGTGAAATACAATTAAACACATAAGTGAGTTTAGAACGTCATGTGGAATATTTGCTATTATGTAGATGTAGAAATGTATACAGCTATCAAACAGATTTCAATTGCTTTCATTCGTAAAGGTATTGCCAATCAGTTATGCTATAAAACAACATAAGGCGCCTTGAATGGCTGGATGGTAATCGAGATAAGTGTGTTTCCTTATCAACATTGATGTATATTAGATCACTATCTTTTGTTTCAAAATATTATTTACCTTTATTTTGTTCAATTCCATATAACAGAGCTATCTTATAAAACAGATAGCAAAGAGCACTTGGTAAAAAGGCACATGACTTGTTCATCACAGAACAAAGTATTAGGTCATGTTTGACCTAGAAAGATTAGTCTTTTTAAGTACTTTTCTTAGTATCAACTGAGCCATAACAAAATGGATGGCCTTATTGCATTCAGCTGACGATTCAAATAGGAAGCTATATTGCTATGTAGAAAATATGAAATGCATCTTTTATTGGTTTTACAATTTGTTGCACTATGAACAAAATTAATATCTTTTGAAGTGGATCTTTCATAGTTTACAATGGTATTCAAAAGATTTTCTGGCTTACTTGGTCTACATAAAACAAGAACACATTATAATGGGGCGTTTCAATTTGGCAGTAAGTACTTCGTTCAACTTTTTTAACTTCTTAGGCACAATATACTTATCAGATCAAATTTGGATGGGGTTACCTGGCCACTTTACAAGTATAAATGCATCAGTCTTCAATTATCAACAACTAGCATTGCAGAACGAACAATGCAAAAAATAGTGGAGTCATTAAATACATGAATAACTTTCTCCCTAGCTCATTACACTGGGTGTAAGCTCCTAGCATTTGATCTTTATAAAATTAGCATTTTAAGGAAAATAAATTGCATTTTTGGATTAGACACACCTTACAGAGTAGAAAGAACTGGCACATTAAGTACCTTGTCACACTAGAATAACACAACAATATGTGACTGCCGTAAATGCTGCAATTTAATAATACTATGTATTCAGACATTATTTTTCTCATTTGTGACAATAATATATTCATAACACTTCTTATGTAACATAACATCTTGCTGCAAACATTGTGAAAATGATGTCTTACTAAATTATATTGTAACTGACTAGCTACAAATATTATATGTGGAGTTAGAGAGCTATACTGGTTATTTGGCCTTAATTCTCAGGAACCAGTTTCAACTATCACTTGCATTTTAACAATTAATATAAATGGCTTATCCATTATGGATTAGGGCATTATTGTTCCAAATGAGCAATAATGTATGTTGCATACAAACAGATCTAATATCATCTCTTGTTAAGAGACATCTTCCAGCAATTGGCAGTCAACACAAGTTCACAAGTTTATCTTAAACTAGATATTAAATTACAGATACCCTTTACATTGCGATATAACAATATTGCTAACAAACCAATATTTTAGGCACGTCTGAGAATACTATACATTAATAGTAAGTGACTATGTATCTAAAAATATAAGTACAAAAGGAAGAATTAAGTTTTTTCTTACATATCTAATTAATAAACAAGTACTCATAAGTAGTATCCTTATGTTTCAGGGTTTGCTATTATCTATGTTGGTACTAGACATTTGATTGCTAGTTTCTTGTTTGGCACTGTCATCAGTTTTGTTTTCCATGCGTAATTTTTCATCATCTATGAGGTACATGGCCTCATCGTATGTGGGGGGTGGTGGTTCCGAGCTTGAAGGTTGAGGTTTACTTGTAGCTGCATTTGTTATTAAGGCATCATACGATGGGGGTAGTGTTGCACTAGATGCGGTACGGGGCACTTGCCCACCATAAGCTTGTTCTGCCTGTACTGCTGCCATGTCCTAAAAAAAAGATATACACCTAAGATAATGTCTACAGCACACTTACATTAAAAGGCCAAGTTTCCTGTGACTTTAGTGCAATGTACACATTAATTGTCTCATAAATTAATTAAGTCCATGGGCCATCTTAGACATTAACCTCACCTCTTTATCTCATATCAAACAGTTCAGTCACTAGTTCAAGGTGAGGTATGAATAATATTTATCATAAAATGTAACTTCATATACCAATAAAGTAAGTATATTAATCTTCTTAATTATAACAGTAACACCTCAATAATCATAAAACTTACAAGGAGAAAAGAAAATTTATTTTTATAAAATTAAATATACACTGGGTTTTATCTTATGTATGATTCTGGCCTAGTAAATTGTTAAGTACATAACAGTATGATAGCCATGTCCCACTTAATATAAAAACAAATAGATCTGCACTCATTCCAAATAATCCTACATTATGTTGTTAACTTTTACTTTTATAAACAAACTAAAAGTTAAGGACATATGTTCTTACTTTTCATTTCTATTAGCATAAATAATGCATTTGAACCATAACAAAATGGTTTACTATGTAAAATTTGAAATACAGAATTTAGATCGTGAAAATATTTACACAACACAAAAAAAAACTAATTGAATTTTAATTAACTACAGGTTTATTAAAATGAAACCAGTTATTTGTCAACATTAAACATACTAAGAGAGACTATATGGCAACCGAATAGACCCAGAAGAAGCCAAAGAGTGATAAATGAAATAAATAACACGAATGTACCCAGTATAGTTTGAATAAGTGTTTGATTATCAACACTAATAAACAACTCACCCTAATAATCGCTCTCTGATGAAGTAGCATTTGTATCACACTTTTCCTTCGCAAGTAAAGCATACTTTTGACTGCAACCATCATTCCCGAACATATAAAAATCGGCCCTACTAGCCACATGTGTCCTAAATTGCTGAGTATGTAACCATCGACGTCTCCCAGTGCCAGCACTGTAATCACGGTGCCCACAGAAAATAACACCATTGATAACACGAAATAAGTATAGCTGGTGCAGTCACATCGACCGAATCTCTGATCTTCATCGAAATCATAATCACGACGCCTTAGACGATGTAAACGTTGTCGAATGAAAGGGCTATCGAATACGGTAGCCATTTTTTATATTTTAAGAACACTTTTCACATCCAACGCATATTCCGAATTCGAGTAAAATGCTTTTAAAAGTATCACAAAAATTACCAACTTTCTTGACTTTGGAAAGTGTGTGAAAAATTGCTATGCAAACTGAAAAACAAGTCTGGCACTGGCACTAACTGCCATAGTGAAAAACTCTTACCAAATGATAACTAACCAAAGACTACAAATCTATGAACGTGAGAGGATTTGAATAGCATTATTTCCAGTTAAATATTTTTGCCTTGTCAGTTCAACATATTCCCTTTATTTTAAGCTGTCGTTGCAATAGTAGTTTGTCAACTGTCGTTACTCATATTGTTTGCACATTCCATATTTTTCTTTTTGTAACACTGATGAAGCTCTGGCTGTATAACCTTTCCATGACTAGATAATCTGTACGTGCTACAAGATTTATGTTTTCTGTGTGTAGGATGCTGTCAATGTCAAAATTGTCAATGAAACGTTCATGTTTTTGTGACGACGTACATATTCAATATAAAAATTTGATACGAATTTACGCAACTTTACCTCCTTGTATTATTCGCTTGTTGCGATACGAATGATTCAGGAAGATTGTACAGTATTATTAACGGTTGAAATGGTAGTTGTGTGATTTTTACAATTCGGTGACTGTTTGTTTGATTCGATATGGCCCCTTTCATTTTATTTATCGTGGCGTTTGTCTTGGAAACAGGTAAATATATTATTTTAAAATAGAATTAGGGTAGTAAATAATGCTTATTATACTTTATTTATCGTGTATTTTATTCGTGTTTTAGGGGTATCAGCGTTACAGGTTTCTCTAACTAATAATGGGCCTGCTGTGCGCGGTGCCAATGTGACATTCACAGCTGCTATCACATCAGGTTACAAAGGAGAAAATTTAAAATTTGTGTTCTCTGATGATGCAGACCCACAGCATAGTCAAGAGGTAAGCTGTTAAATATATCTGAAGGTATTCATAAAAAGATTTAATGATTTATATTCAAGGAAATGTAAATAAAGTAATTTAAATTGTTTCCTTAGTCTAATACTGATAATGAACCTTTAGCCTCATGTCATTACCCAAATGCAATAATAAATTATAATTTACCGCAATGTTTATAAATTGCTATGATTACTTATCTCATTTCCTGTAACCAATCCAGAATAGCATACTTTACTATATTTAAAACTAAGAGTGTTATCTGTATAAAATAATAATTCTGCAATAATTTTAAACTAGTAAATATCAAAAATGTGCATTCATAATTTATTACAAGAACTTTCACATTTGCATGCACATCATGTTACGTAAAGTAATGGATCCTTTATTTAACCTCTTTCTTATCACAAAATAATGTTTCATCAGGAAGTTTAAAATAGACTAAAGATTAGTCATTATTTCTTCATTGAATCATAGCTTTCCTAGAAATATTTACTCTTATTTATTAGTGGTTGAATCTTGCAATATTTATTATTAAATTAATAAAAGCATCAACTTTTTCCTTTGACACCAAATTTTACTAAAAGAAAGAAAATAAACAATTGTCTATGGTCTAAACTTAATTACATTACATACTATGTTTATAATTATGTGAAACTGCAGTCATTGAACTACTGCTCCACATACACAGAACCTTGAGTGTCTATCATACATACTTCACTATTGATATCTATAAAAAGAGAAAATTTAAGTGATAAATACATGGCTGAATACTCTAAATACCATTAAACATTAAAAGAAAATGTTTAGTACATTTTCTTTATATAAATAAGGCTATTTAATGCTATCTGACAATAATTATAAAATATTTCCTATTGTTCTGAATGTTTGTGGGTAAACAATGAAAGTAAACATCTTCTTGTTGATAAGGAGTTCATTGTTAGGTAATATATTTGTCTTGTACTTGTGTATTGCATTTTCTAATTAATAAACAACTGAAATAAAACACAATAATGTTATCTTTCAATCTACACTGATTGTGAGATAGTGGGCCTTGTCTGTAGCACCGCTGAAAATAATTTAAATGAGACATATTATGATGACTGTGGGATTCGGGCAAGGAAAAGAAAAGCTTCCGTCTTGAATAAATTAATTTGTATTTCGTCTTTTTAAAATTCAACGTCTTACGGCTGGCATTCGTCGTCCTTCTTTTTTTTCACTCTCCTCGTCTGTCACTTCAATTTGACATTTTACTATCATCCTCTCACTCGCACACATACTTCTATCTCACACTTACACTTACGTTCCGAATCCCACATGACTTTGTGCCCCACTCAATAATGACCTAGATGTAAACGGAACTTCCCTTGTAGCAGGGCAGAAAATCATTGCTATTTTCTCCTATCTAGTTAGTACTGTTCACTACCTACCTAAGTTTGCCAGAAAGTAAAGTGTTTGCTGTTACTCTGCCAAAATTCATAAGAGCAATTGTAAACTAGAGATGATTAGATTAATTTGATTGAATAACAATGATTGAACAATTTTCGTTTATAATTCAAAGACCATATAATTAGATCAAAATTTCCACTGGCGTACATTGTTGTGAAATTTATGTCATCGACGCGAAGCTATTGTAACAGTCGCGATGCATGACCGACGACTAAAGCCGATAAGCGAGGTATGAAATTCCTGTCGCAGTACCAAGTTAATGAGGCATCTCACACCGAACATTGTAATATAATGATAATACTCCAATTTAGGCTGACCGCACATTGGAGTCACGACAGTCTTAAGACAGACTTTCCTCACATAGACAAGTCTGCTTTATACCTGCGTTGACTAGACTGTTTTGTCGTTGATGTGCGCGCCCGCATAAATAAAAAAGGGTAGCCGACAAACGTTAGTCAGACGTGTGGTGCGATTTGGACAATTTTGTCTATGAAACGTTTTGCTTGAAGTATGCGCCCCTTCATATGTATTTTATAGCAATAGTCTGTCTTAAAACAATCTTGACTCCAATGTGCGGTCAGCCTTAAACTTATACAGTGGTAGCAATTGTTTTTAAAGGCCTATAAAAGAATATACTTACTCAATTATCAAGGCTGGCATTTTGTAGGCGGAAAATTTTCGAGAACTTTTCGCGATCAAACATTTTCCGTAGATACTACTGAAATTGAATGTTAAGTAGTTAAGTGGGCAGTAAAACAGATTTTATTTTATTAACTTTATAAATTGAACCATCTGGCCGAACGGCTGCGTAGTAATTACAGAATATTAAACAGAATATTTCCAGAATATTCGATTTTGAACTGTTAAAACAAATTAAGTAATTATCGTAATAATTGCAGCTAAGTCTCACGCAAATAAAACCGAAATAACTCATTAATATTAGATGATAAACCACGATAGATTTAGCCTTAATTTGTTATAACTACATTTCATTTCAGTAATCATATCATTCGTTTGTTTCAGTTCATTACTTCAAATAAAACTGTAAATTGGAACGTGGAATATGATAGGGGGAAATATGAAGCCGCCCAGTATCGTATCACATTGGTGGTTAAGATAAACTACTTTGATATCGTGTGGTCGACTGTTGCAACGGCCTTTACAGCGTTTAACTTAACAGGTAATGTAAACATCGATTAAACTAATACTCGGAACACATGAGCCCTATTCTGATAAACAGAACTGTAATAACACAGTATAATATATATACAGTATGAAGTCTTCAAATATATCTTATCCGTGTGGTGTCCGGATATAAAGAATAGCACCACCCCATATCCTCCACTGGGTGTCGTAAAAGGCGACTAATGGAGCTTAAGACCCAGTGCACTGTACCAAGCACCTTGGGTCACCCGAATGGTGGCGGGTAAACCACCAACAATCGCATTCCCAAAGAGGGTTAGTGTCAGGCAGGCGGCCGACTATAAAACCATAGCCAAATCTTTAAGCAACATGTCTAGAAGACGTGTTGCGCCGACCCCAAGTGAAATGGGATAAGGACAGGAAGATGATGATGAAGTCTTCAAATAAACGTGCTCAATGAGAGTTATGCCTACGCTATCAGATCGTAGCATGATACAGAAAGCGTGTGGTAGGGACGATCAGACAGTGTGTTCTTGATGTAATTAAAATGCCGTAGGTGGGCAGCCCTATCGCTGTTACGAACCGCGCGCACGTGTATTTATTTTAGAAACGGCCAAACTAAACTACTACGTATTTATACTGGAGAAATAGTTCTAGTTATAGATCGATGTAGTTGACTTAAGTCCTATTCTGAGCTAACCGGTATTTACTACCATTTGCGGCTGAGTAAACCTAGTGGGTAGTGTGGGTATGCGATAATATTACTGTTCACATCGAGATGAATTTCGATATCTTCGACAAGGATTCCTTATGGGTAGAAAACCGTGCCGCATTATTCCCTTTAGCCGCAAAAGACCTAAGCAACGCCCGCGTGGTATAATCTACAACTGTACCAAATAAAGCTCAGGTTTAAATGGACCTGTATTGTACAGCATGGTTGCATTGATTCTGTTCCTCAATGGAACTGCAATTGCTTTGACGCTACAGAATACGCCCCCTGTTCTTTGAAGTCTTGTAATTCAAACATAGTTATACGCGATTATGTTTTCTCATTGTTTGCTATGTAACTTCAATAGATTACGTGATTCAATAGACCGGAGAAATTGCATCTTGAACAAATCGGAAGTTATACAAGTTATGTAATTCATCTTATACTCCGCTAGAGGTGACTGAGCTTAGCCGCCCACTTTTTATTTATTAAATACTAGTTCGTATACTCAACATGCGAGTAACGATTGAGGAAATTCGAGACAGTCACGAGCAAAAAGATCAAACACGATCAAATACTTGGTAAATTTCCGAGTAGTAATTTTTGGTCTCGATTCCGACTTTAACTATTTGATTTAGCACATCGATTTCTTCGTACGTCACATGCGTACGGATATCTTTAAATTTACTGCACATCCCTTTGGGAGCTTGTTATTTTTAATATTACAACCCTACTCTGCAGAATCATATTTCAGTAAACTATCGATCTTCCTTCTTTCCGTTTTCTTTCAAAGGGCCTGCAAAATGACCTAAAAGATTACATTTAATGTATTCTCCATCGCTTTATATGTATAAAGTTATTGATTAAAACCGTTTTGAAGGGCGCCTTATCGCAGTGTGCGGTCAACGACTCCTCGAGAATAACCTTTAGGAGGACAAGACAGAATTATAATATTAGCCGCATTTATTTCATGAGCCTGGAAACTGATCGTTGCTCTGCATAAGAACGACTTTGTTCACGTAGCCGTAGTAGATAAATACCATTTATTGAAATAGTACTCTATGTTTTGTAATATTGATAACTTTATTTTACACTCGATTCGTCGCGAAAACGAGCTACGTCCGTAATATTTTATACTAAATTGACCTTTCCGTATAACGGTTAAATAACAATTTATTTAAATTTACTGTTATTTTAACCACAAATATCGGTACAAAAACTACCGTATATGTATATTTACATGTCGCAATTTACACTAATATAATAATATGATACACACACCGCATGAAATCTGTAACAATGTTTGTGAAATGTCTGTTTACACAGATGGGCACGCCCATATATACCTATGAGTATGACTGTTACAATTAACAGCAATACGTTCGATATATAAAAGTATCTTACCTACTTCAAATCGTTTACATCCTTTTATGTATAAACCAACCATAAGGAGTTATATATGACATTAAGGAAAATCACAGTCGATAATATTAGTATTAACTGATTTTCCTTAATATTTTGCAGTCGGTAAAAAAAATGCTCGTTCCCAAAACATGTTTTAAAACTCTCAGGTCTAAATTTTGTGGGTAAATCCCAAACAAACAATAATATTTTAATTATGAGGTCAATGTCCTATTGCTTAACAATGTCTGCGAATATAATTATAATTACGAGAATACTCTAGGCTGTTGTTTTAATTACTATTCGCGTCATAACAATTATAATTAAGTCTGCTTTTATTTTGAAAACAAAGCAGTTGTAAATATATTCACGAATGCTTTTTTACTTACAGACACACTACACGGTAACATGGTGTTAAGTCAAAATCAAGAGCCGAGGCCCAATAACTTCGTAATGGTGAACAAAACTGTTAACCACTACGTCAAACTGCTTGACAGTGAACTGGAATTCTTGAAGAGAAACTCGTCGTCCATACTCACCTACTGGTTCATAGACTGCGTATACATAGACACCACGACTGACTTCGCTTTAAATTACACTTATGAAGATAATATGAGTAGTCACGATGTTGAGGCGATAGTTGTCGCTAACAACGAACCGTTACCGCCAATCACGACTACTACGACTACAACTACAACCACTACGACCACAACCACTACGACTACAACTACACCTAAGCCAACAACAACTTCAACTAAACCAACAACTATTACACCTAATTCAACTTCAACAACTGTACCATCAACTTCACCTGTACCTACAACTCCGAAGACTGTTAATGAGAGTTCGACGCATAAGGTTGCGAAGCGGGCGATCTCGAACAGGACTACTATGAAAGGTGTACAAGGGGTGAAGGACTTCACTTGCAACAACACTATCCCTATGGGCGCCGGGTACACATTCGGACGTTATCAAGAGACCATCAATGTGAGAGGTAAAGTTATTAGGAGACCCTCCTACTTCTTTTACTACTTACTGCCTAGAATCTTAGACTAGTATAGCCACATTCATGTCGTATACTTATTCATTATCCACATCATCAATTGTAAGTTAAATGCACTTATTTACATAATTTAATGGCATGAAAAGTCATTAAGTCGACAAATGAGCGTCTGAGTTGGTTAATTGTAGACATTGTAGTTCACTAGTGTACAATTTTGAATGGTTGTGGAATTTGTAAATGGTTACTCTTTTGTTTTTGTGAACTACAAAATATTACTTAAATATGAAATAGGTATATTTTTTTTAATTTAGCTATGGAGTTTCTTGCCGGTTCTTCTCCATAGGAATAAGATTTCGGAACCGTGCAAATAGAATCTTTATTTTTGTAGAGCGCCTGTTGAGGCGATATTGATCGTGTAAAGGCATGTGTTCTACTGTAATGTGTAAAGAAAGCTTGTATTCTTTTAATTTGTATTATAAATAAGATTAAACCAAGAAGGCAGAAAGACAGAAACGTTGATTCTTCGAAAACACTACATCTCATATTCTTCCAGAAATGTGGGAATTACCGATCGACATTTGTTATTTTAAAACCGCCTTTACATAAACAAATCGGCGAAAAACGATAAAAGCCGTCACGAAATTCCCATTCACAGTTTATTGCATAACTTCAATATGCTGCACTTATACAATAATATGTAATTTGCATCACAAGGCAAGCGTCTGAGACAAATAATAATTATGTTGTAAACTGTTATTTCTAGTGTTCGAAAGTACCTAGTTCTGTATAGCAGTATTATTATAGCTACTATTTACAAATTGTTTACGATCTGTTAATCAAACACCGTCACAGTACGCAACCAATGTGGTTCTGTATTGTGCAGTCTTTTGTTTTGTGATGAGTTTCAAAATTAATCCTTACTGCATTGAAATAAAGTTACTATTAATATCGCTGATGTGCAGTCCATTGTATGCTCTTTTTAAAGTCTATAATAGTGTGTAGTACTTGAATTTATTTTTAACAAAATGCCAGGTTTCTGGAAGGCTCATCAATTGAATCTAGTGTCAAATCAACTAAACGACTGTGATTAGAGCACTATAATATTTACAACCAAACACAGAGCTTACCATGAGGTTTGACTGACGATTAACAAATGACTGTGTTGATCAGCGTTTGAGAAACCAGGGGAAACTGTCAGTGATAAGTTCGTTATAATTAATTCAAACAATAAAATAGGTATCAATCCTTTATGTCATAGAATGTTAGCGTGTTATTATGTGACTCACATACATACATTTATTATTGTTACTCTGCTTTGTATTTGATAACAGCATATTGTTTCTATTTATAACTTAAATGTTGCATACAAGGATACTTTTATTGCTATGCCGATTCTATTGTATTTTATTGCAACAAATATTTTTGGTATCTCTAAAGTATAGCTACTGTACACACTTTTGAATTTAAAAACCATATACGGCAAACATTGTGTCAATCGCAAATCTAAAAACAATTGAACCTTATCCCTCAAATTTAGATATTAAATACTTATAGACGCTAGTTTATCTGCATATCATGAAATGTTCTAAGGGTGAATTTTTTAGGTACTATTTCATTTGTATGACAGTCCCTGGAAGCACTACAGAGTCGTAGTGCACCGTGACGTCAATTTAAAAACATTAAATTCACCCTAAACACAACTCACTAAAGTCCAATTTTGCTGTGACAGTGTATTTTATAAACATGCCTTTCTGCAGACTTGGTAATTTAAAAAATCTAATACATAATATATTTTTAAAATTATCTTTTCACTAACTTCATTTAAAGTTCATATTGCTATGGCAAGAATAAAAAACTCTTTCTCTCCACTTTAATTTTTGGGCGTTATGTTGAAAATGTATATGTCATTACAACTAACAACAGTCAGAACTTTGGGGCGTACCCAATAAAAGGTCACACCCTACTCTCGAATAATGTTACCCTCCATTTTACAGTAAGGTAATAATGGAATGAATTGTCCTTTCACGTCAATAACGAATCCTAGTATTTAGATACGATTTATCTGTGTACCAAAAAATATCAAGTGCCCCTACAGTTAGAAACAAACCACTATCACTTCAATACCCTACCACTAGAAAGGAGAAACAAAGTAAAAAACAAACCAAAATAAATAAAAACTTGTTGACTACCAATAATAAATACTATAATATAATATAAATAAAGACTTTCTTAAATGTCTACTATGCATTAACTTATCGACTTTCATTACTGACCATAAATTCACAAACAATATAAAAATATATTTTTCCTTATTTCCAGAGCCGATATCCATAATGAACATATCAGGTGCGGACTGGCTACAGCACGGTGATCTACTAAACTCAAACGTCAAATACACTGGCTCCCCCCCCTTTGACTACTGCGTGCAGTACAAGATTGGCCTATACAACCTCACGGGGAACGAAACGTGTATGGGAACCACTCGGACAGTCGCCAACTCGTTCCCATTGGTCCATTACTTCTCAGACAGTGACCAACATACTGTAGTTGTCATTATTCAGAATGAAATTGGGAAGACTGCTTCCAGAAAAACTATTAATATTTATAAAGGTATGTCTTTTTTTTTTTGTAAACCGTTGTAGGTGATAAGACTTCAAGTTAAATGTGAACTGTTTAGCTTTGTTGATTTTCCTCATGTTTTGCAATGATTTGTCCTCTATTCTTGGTAATGCTTCCATGTTGTTTTGCTAAATGGGATTACTTGAAACTCTCGCAAAAAAACAAAATCAAAAGTCATTTATTCAAATTATGCTACAATTTAGCACTTTTTGGACGTCAAGAAGTACGTATAAATTTAGATTGAGTGATAGTGGATTGTAAAGCGATTAGCTAAGGATATTTACAAGAACCGTCCGTAAATACATGTTGCAAAATTATACATTTGTATTACAGTCAGTAATTGAATATTTATATTTGTTACATTATGTACGTCAATGATGCTTCCTACGCGTCTGTAATCGCAGGAAAATGACTAAGTATATGTACATTTGTTGAATTATTCCAAAGATAGTATTTAAATATACTGGTTGCAAACGCTACAATGTATTGTATTCAAATTCCTATGATGACATATTATAACATAAACGGTATATAAACTTTTATATTGCTGAAAAACAATAGCAAATCCAAAAAACAAATCTAAGTAGCAGTCATGTGTTCAGTCCTTACAAAATCGACTTATGCAATAAAACAGTTAAAATGTGTTCTCTAAGTTTGGCTGCACGGATAGCCGAGTGGTATAGGTCATCACACCATTACCACTGTGCACGACGTGTCGCGGGTTCGATCCCCGCATAGGACAAGAATTTGTGCGTTTCAGAAATGCACACACATTTGTTTTTTTCCCCTTTAGTAAGTTTCGATAGTGTTTTTGGATTTATAACAATATATTAAAATCTTGTTTACTCAATTTTCAGAAATAGTGCACGCGCAGTTGTCAGTCATAGTAATACCGGTGTTCTTCTGTCTCGTGGCTGTCATCCTAGTCGTGTTTGGTATCGCCTATTACCAACATCGTTCTAGGTAAGTGTTTTATAGCAATAGATGCGTATTATAATATTATTTCTATCGACCCACGAAAATACAATTACCATTAAAAGTTGACGAGATGAGCGTGACGCCACTCCTTGGTAAAATTCATCCCACGGAGTGACGTCACCAGCCCAACTTATGAACCTTTAAATTTTTTATGTTTCGATAGGTGAAAGTACCGATTTTTGCAATTTGTCCGCCAGAAAAAGAAATAAACCGCAAAATTTATTCGATGTTCCCATCCTTATGTAAAAAGTAATAACAATATATAGTGTTCGTGTTGTTTCACAATAAATCTAGTTATACCATAAAATAAAACATGGCAATAAAAACTAATTGTGTTGATAACATTGTAACTTTCTACCGTACAAATTATTCACGTTTTACAATGTATGTTAACATCTGTGGTATGTTGTTAAACCAAGTTTAATTGTTTTACGCACTAATTATTTATTATCATGTGAGTTTCCGTAAAATTATGTAGTTTACTAGTTTCATATCTGTGCGAAAGTATGATTCATTTTTTTTTGCCGTATGTAAACATTTTCTAGACAAGGGCTCATCAAGTACCAGGAAATCTGCCATTTATTTCCT
Organism: Chrysodeixis includens; assembly: GCA_941860345.1. Taxonomy (NCBI): domain Eukaryota; kingdom Metazoa; phylum Arthropoda; class Insecta; order Lepidoptera; family Noctuidae; genus Chrysodeixis; species Chrysodeixis includens. The sequence continues at coordinate 5,847,363 of OW796097.1, forward strand.
TGTCTTGTTTAAAATCTATGATGTGTCTTTTAAAAGTATGAAATTTATGAAAATGTATTATTTTTCAGACATACTATCGAGGTAGCGGACTTCGACTTCGGTCAAGCCCATCTCGACTACAAAACGTTTACGGAGCGTCTTCGGGATAGCTTCAGTAACGCGTTTAATTTCCGTCAGCGGGACGACACGGACCCGCTCACCACTAACACTAGATACGACTCCATGACGTAAATTGTATGTATAAAGCTAACTTGATCACCGACTGACAATGGGAATAACAACGGCACAGATTATAAAGAAGAATGCAACCTCGTTTTTGAAAATTCGTCCTGACATTCTTGGCCAAACAGATTTGTGACGTCTCTGTTTCATTAAAAAGTGATATTTATTTGTTTTTAGAACGCAACGCCATTTTGAATTTCGTTTTGTAATATAATTCCTGGCCATGCAGAAATGTAACGTCTATCTATAAAATAAAATGTAGTCGATTTTAGAACACATATCGTAATTTTAGAACTTCGAGAATTTTCTATTGAAGCTTCCATTTAGTTTCGCTTAGAATGTTTTTTAATCGAACGATTGAGTCGCTGTTGCTTTTTTGTAACAATAGTTTGAATTCAGTCGCTTTGAACTAATCATAATGAATTAACTTTAATAATATTGATTTAATTTCTGATAATTGAGACATTTTGAATATGAACACGTTAATGTTTATAATTTCTTTAAGTTACTTTTAAAATTCTATCGTCTAGCACAAATTAGTGATCGAAAAGCTTAGAAATAAAATGAATGACAGATTGCTTTATATTAATTTTAAATCACTGTATACTAAAATTATTTCTCTATTTTATTAGCTTTAACTTACCAGTGATTAACTAATAAAAAAATCGAATCACATATTAAACTTTTAAAACGCAGCCTCAAATTGAGCAATGTTGATTAAATGAAATGTTTGATGTAAGTAAGAGTTACTTGGTAAAATTTTAATTCATTCGAGCCTATAAGTCACAGTAAAAAAACGAAATGAATTGTTGGATCTTATTCATTTTAATTAGTTGATTGAAATATGCTTTATAAAATATCACGCTTTGAGAAAAAATCGTATGTCAAAGGTAAGTGTTTTTTGAATACTTTAGTATTCGTCGGTGGTCAGACAGCCAATAAATTGATATCTGTGTCAAATATAAAAAAAAAGTATTAATATATTTATCATCTAAATTTTTTAATTAAAATTCATTCCAATTTTAGTACTTTTATTAAATGTAAAATAGTAATGTATATTTTTTTCAAATAGATTATATCGATTATTGTAGGAATTAGGGATGTTTGAAAATAGTACTGACATGGAATTGTTTGTAATAGATTTGCGTTTGTATGAGGCCTCGCCTGATGTAGATTCTGAGTGCTGGTAACAATGCTTAGAGCCTTCGTTGTGGCCATCCTAGGATTGCTGTTAATGAACTCATAGGTCAGGGCCTGGGCCTATAGACAAGTTAAGTTACATTTCCGTGCGCCTACACTGATTGATACTGCTCAAATGTATTGAACTAACATGTCAAAGTCATGTCTTATGTCAAAAAGGAATGTCACTTCCATACATTTGAAGTTTTCTACACGTTACTAAGTTGTAGATGCAATGTATGATGAAGTAATGTAACATTGTCTAGGCCCTGTAGGATTTGCATCGTGTTCGCGACATTAACAAAACTTAGACATCTTCGTCCGTTTAACGCTTTTGTTTTGGTAAACTTCTAGACTCTTTCTGAAGATAACTCTCGATATTGAAATCTCTACGTCCGGCTTTAGATTGTTTAGCTTTAACTCTCCAGTGTAGTCAATCTTTGAAAGAAAAGCAAATAGTCGAGTAGTTGGTTTGAAATGGCCTCTCATTTAATATTTAATTAAGTGTATGTGATCTCTGTGTCTGTCTTGTCTCTTTGTGTGTCATTTAAAAATATTTGTACCAAAAATGATGATTATATTGTATTGATAAAGTTTTTTTTTTTCTGACAGACTGACGCGTGAAATGATAATTCTATTTTTATTGTTATATTTGTTTTCATTAATTTAATTTGATTAACTTTTGTCTATTGCACTATTTTTATTAAGGAAATCTTAAATAGTTTATTGTGATAAAGATGTCTTATATACGTAATGCGAGGGGATAAAGGGGACTTGAATATGTAAATGGCTGCAAATGTTCTAGTGTAGTTTGCACGAATGCTTTGAACTGTGATATTTAAGCGAAGTGTAAAGATAATCAATGTTTGGACGCCATATTTACATAAATTATTATGTCTATAGTTTCTCCTCTGTTTGTCTATGGGAGTTCCTGACTTACAGCTACCCTCACTCTGTATCAATACATTTAGTTGTCCCTAAGTCTAGTGCACAACATCACACGAATGCCATAAAATATTCCTATTAAAATTATTGTATTATTTCGTTAGCAAAATTAGTGCAAGAGGTTCAAGTTTTCATTATTTTTTACTTTGAAACTAACTGAACTAGTGCTATGTTAGGACTGAAGCGCACTAACGTAATCAGTCATGGTTTGTGATATATTAGATTTAATCAGATTAGGTCTATAATTATTAATCACGTATTTAATAAAGAAATTGCGCCATTAGTACAATACTGAAATTGACAACTAAAATGGGAAGATTTTTTTTTATTATTTTATCAGATTTTTCAATGAAAAATGCTCTGACATTATAGATTTGATTTTATTTACTTTTATAGCAGCCGTCAGTTTCTGCTGTTTCTACTAGTCTTCAGTAATGTACTTTTGGCGCAATTATTGAGTAATATTAATTTGTAGTTACAATAAACTGTTATTTAAAATATTTGTCTTTGATTTTTAACCTAAAGTTATTGCCAACATTATATAGTATTTAAAACTGCCATAATTATTATTATCAGCTTGAAGAGTTTTAAAGTAAGATGGCTAGATAATTAAGCTTTCCTTAACCCAAGTTGAATGCTATACGCACAAGCATATTATAAATATTGATGGTTATCTGTACCTATCTAATTCTTTGTATAAAAGGTGAACTAAAAATGAAATGCTTACATATACGAAAGCACAATACGCACAAACATACGAGAGCGTAAACAAAGAACGATTCGTTATACAATTATTGCTTTAAAAATTGCGAGTCATATCGTAACATACTTAGTCATACAATGTTGATAAACATTAGAATGTTTCCATTTACGCAGAAAACAATCGCGTGACATTCTGATAAGCTCGTTGACCTTTCAGTTAAAATATAATGAATTCGTTATTTTGAAGACGTAAACAGATGTTTTTAAACAAATGAATTCTTAGATTTTGTTAAATTACCTACGCATTTAGTAGCTAGTCTTGGAATTGATAGTTATAACAACAGTCCTACCTAATATGTAAGTCAACTTTAAAGAAAATGTTTGTTTTCGTTTTTCTTAATGAGGCAATGCTTAAATTATGTTTGATACTTGTTGACCTTTTAGAGTACCTATGCTCATGCCCAGGTTCATCAACTATTATGGAGGTATGCAAAAACTACTTGCAGCGAGTACATGATGGAAAATACACTTATAGTTCTAATTAGGTATTTTAATTAATCGGAACGAAAAGCACAATTATTAGTTACCATTGTTTTCAAAGCTTAATACCGCTGTTCAAGGGCTAATCCCATGGCTGAATACTTGTTTTTGCTGAAAAAAGGATATTATGATGGATTATAGGTTATTAAGCAATCATCGTCCGCATTCTCCTTCCATAGATACTGCAATAATAGATACATACTTGTAAACAATTATTATCTATTGTGCCTATTGTCTCATACTTTTTACTTGATGTCAATTAATGAGAATCATCAGTAATTGTATTATTGTCACAATTCTACAATTTCCTACTTACGGTATAAATACATAGAGTAGTATAACAATGTCTACAGACGCAAGGTACGTGACAGAGATAGGGCTATCCGCCAACATTATTTTTATTATATCAACAACACAGCATACGGTATATTATTATTAAACTGTGGTTCCTGCATGGTGACCTTAGATACAGAATCCACGGTAACTAAGTACAGTCAACAACATAAGGAGGTTAAAACAGGATTAGCAATTACCTACCACTATTTTTCATAAGCTAGCCGAAATTGACTATATTTTAGTATTCAAACATTTTTATTTATTCAATAGCAGTTAGATGTAAACTCTGCGTCTCTGCCTACCCCTAAGGGAAAGAGGGGTGACGTTTATGTATGTATGTATATAGCACAATAGAAACTCATTGATTGTTCGTTCGTCACGAAAATCTGCTTTAGTAAACCAACTTCTGTTAATCGTACCTACCAGATCACATTGTATAAGTAATATGTAGAAATTCCACTTAGGTCATATGATCGAATAATAGGTATTTTTTTTTCGAGGACAATGTGGTCTATGGAAGTAGAACACAAATGTGTTCAAAGCTAATCTCATTACTAAACGTGAATGAACCGAGACGTTTATGAGGAAATGGACCATTACTTTAAGTACTTTAAGTAGGCTAGTACCAGTAACCAATTTCCTACAATAAACCGTAAAAGAAGGTAACATTGATAATGCAATTGCTACCAACATTTACCTACTTTCATTCTTAGGTATTTTTTTTGTGGTATCTATGTATTTTCGGGAAATATTGCGGAAAGCAATTTTTTGTTCTAATCTCCAATAGAAACAGAATGGCTACATCAGTCAATATTTGAGCTGAACAAGAGTTGCCGAGAGCATTGCAAGTCACCTAGCTAAATCTTCTGGATTGGGTCTTTGGAAAGTGTTTAATAAATATGTAACTAATAACGACTAAACCATCTTCAAGTAAAACTAGACTTTTCTACGCACAAAATAATTCACATTTATATTTCCTGTCAAACAAAAATGCTTTGCAACTTCACATCTCATTTTTAAACACGCCAGCGTAAATGCTACATTTACATTCATAACCCATAAGTTATGTGCGCAACACTGAACTTCTGTACTAATTTAAACTGAGCCCTGCAAAGCCGACTCAGACATTAAAAGTATTCGTTTTTCGCATTTCATTAAAATTTTAACTCGGTAAGCGCGGTCTAGGCATTTTAAGTGCCGCTCGGGTTAAGTCGCTTTAATCGTGTAACGAATACACGACGACTTGTTTAAAATAGGCTACTCTGGTGCCCTTTAATGAACCACAGTGCTCGGACCCATGGCAAGCGCCGCCCGACAACAGCATTGCTTAAATTTGAGCATTGCGAACTTTTGGACCAAAATTATTGTAGCGTTGTTGTTTTAGTTTGTCGTTCGGGCAAAATTCTCAGTTTAGTTGTTTACCTACTAATTTATTTTAAGTGAGATAGAGCAAAATGCTAGATTTTTGTTATATCGTTTTTGTTTTATTAACCCTCTTATAATAACGTCAAGAAGATAAGATATTTAACTCTGTGCAGCAAACGAGCACTAGGGGTATAAAACGGAGCATAGATTTCAAATCGATTTACTTAAACCTAAGAACATTGTCCACGTTGCCCGCTGTCTATAAACACTACAGCAGTAAGGGACTATGTACCTTGGTACCTATATGTGTCACATGTAACATACTTTCACTACTTTATTCATTGCTTGAATGGCGAATCATCCAGATAATCTCATTTGGTGCGAGCTCTAGCCGGTACGTTTACAGTGGTACAAAAACAGCATTATACGGCCGGATTACGGAGAAAAATCCTGTATTGTTATAAAAAATGTATTGTATTTATTGAAACTTGGCTATTTCATGTTTTATTCCGTCATATATTGCGTTTCTTTATTCTTTTTTTTGGGTGATATCGCTCGCAGTTAAAGAAATGAATCTTTTCTTATTTTCAAGCAGTACCGATCAGATTATTAAGATATATTCATATTCGCTTGTAAATGTCGAAAATTATACGTACGACGTAGCGTACATTAAAATTTTAGAAAAACTTAAAAACGCACCAGTCGTCCCTACAATTTTTTGAAGTTCCCATCGGTTTTCTGGTCAGCCATTTTCAGAACCTGGCTTTCCTATCATGGGAGCAGCTTGTACAAAAAAAGAATAATCAAAATCGGTTCACCCAGTCAAAAGTAATGAGGTAACAAACGTAAAAAATAAACATACAGATAATTTGAGAACCTCCTTTTTTTGAAGTCGGTTAATTATTATCAAATACTATCGGCTATTTTTAGAATTCTAGAAACCGAGTTTCGTGTCAGCATTATTACAGAAAATACTAAGACAGACATAATAATATACAATAATAAAGGCTAAAGTAAATGGCCTATTATTCCAAACATCCAGTAACGAACCGTGTTGATAAATCCTCATTACTTTAGTGTGAGAGGCCTTTGACCCGAGATGAGACGGTTACTGCCATTATCATTATTATAAACAGCGTAAACTTTTTAAGGTTCAACTCGGTTCAACATGATTTACATTTGACCTAATTAAGTTTTCGTGAATAAACCGTAATAAATTTTCTGGTTTAAAATTTAGCTTTTTTGTGTACAGTTAGCAACAAAAGTCACTTATGTTAATCTGATATTGTTTGTCGACTTTGTTGCTGACCGTACAAATGCAAGACAAGTGAATGCTACTTAGTAGAAACAAATTATTACAATCTTTGATTGGCAATACCTAAAATAAATGTCGGGAGCTTGAAGCAAAGGCATAATTGATCATTATAACTCCTTTAGCTAACCTTCATATTTTCACAACAAGCAGTTTGTAATAGATACTCGTATATAACGCATGTAACCGCATTAATAAGTGCTGTTACATTATGTAGAATCTAAACGTTACCTCAACCTACTGGCGTTCGATTCCTAACTTGTTTCGTCTATTAGTATTATAAAGAGGTAATTTCTGGATTTACCGAACTGATTTCGGAAATTATTTTACCAATAGAGAAAGCGTTATTTGTGAGTGTATATTTATATATATACTAGAAAAAAAAAGAACACTACGATATACATATGTAGATCGACCTAAAAAAGCATGTATTAAATTAAGTTGAAGCAACTTATAATAGGTACCCATCATCCTCAGCTTAGCAACAAACTAAATCATTGATTTCCAATCAATTTGTCTTCCGAAAAATATTGTTAGCCTATTACTATGCTTAGATATTTCATTTAATATCACAATGTCAATAACAGAACCTATAATCAAGGTATCAATTTCTGTGGGCGGACACTGTTTTGATCCAACATCAGACATTCCGGCTCATTTCTCATCGGGTCACGAGTGGTGTCATTGATAACATTAGCCAGACACCATGTGTAGATTATTGCATTATAATTATGAAATACAATGCACAATTACAGTATCTAAGTTAAATATAAAATAAATTGTAAATAAACCAGCCTATATACGTCCCACTGCTGGGCACAGGCCTGTTCCCATATGGGGAAGGTTTGAGCATTTAATCACCAAGCTAGGTCACTGCGGATTGACGATTTCAGATTCCAATATTTGGAACCCAGGTTTCCTCACGATGTTTTCCTTCACCGTTTGTCAGTAGTGTCTTACAATGAGTAAGAAAGTGCATATAACTTTGGTACTTGCCTGCGCTGGATCGAACTTGCAACTCTTGCATACAAATCCATACAAAATAAATGGTATCTCTTATAAATAATATCTAATGAAAATAATCATGTCGTGACCGATTTTGGCCACGGCGGCTAGAGTTACATTAGCCAGCTACGTGGGATATATTATAGTGCAATGTGTGCCCAAACACAGAGCAGGTGCAGTCTGAGATGTTGCTTTACTCCCAGATATAGCCCGACGGGACGGTAATCCGACACGAGCGCAGGAAGATCAGGCACAGGACCGACATTTTTACGTGCTTTCCGAAAACAGAATTTGTGGTATTTATTTCTGATATCGGCCGGTGGCGACTGAGCATCGAATTTAAGGCCTTAAATGTTGCTCAAAAGCTCAATTGCTTATATGCTTATAGATTTGCATTTACCTACTAAGGTATCTTTAAACATATAAAAACGAATGTAATAACCTAGAACTTGGATAAAAATACTGTTTGGTGTAATAAAGACACTTTTTACTGTAAAAGCCTTTGTTTCAGGATATTTACCAGAAATTCCTTTAGTTTTATCAATGTTTCAGGAAAACTCTGTGTTCGAAGGAATCAGCTGTACAAAACAAAGTTTAATATTATTTTAAATCTGACTATTGTTAGACTTTTCTTACTGACCATACACAAAAAAGTAATATTTCAAATTATAACCAGTAAACACTTTTGAATACAGTAACTTTAGAATTAGAAACAAAATTATCTAGTTCACTGTTTTTGTTATCATTTGGAAGAATAATATCGTTATCTTCTAGCAAATATACTGAGTTTGGCTCCTCAGTAATGTTGTTATTGCTAGTTTCTTGACTCAACTTACTTTCAAGATCTTGGACATGAATGACTGGGAGACTACGACCACCTCTTAAAGGTAACCAGTTGCAAGTGTAAGCAAAACTTCGCGCTTCACAGCGTAGAGCGGCGTTTCTCAACTATATTTATTATAATTCTATATATTCTCACGATTCCACGCTGAAAAGTGTGCGAGGTTTTCAGGGATTCCATAATATATACAGAATTCTGAAATTCTCCTCGACTGGTTAGTGTTTCGAAACGTTAGGTTCGGATGAATGCGCGTATCTTAAAAGGTGGCAAAAGGTCGTAATGATCAAGTTACCTAATTGTCTTTGGTTGGTTGTATCAAAGCAATATCTATACTTACTCTTTCTTATGAGAATATTACGATGCCTTACATCACACATACATACTGATTACTGAGAATAGGCACACGTTATTATTTTGTGCGTATGTGAAGTGAAGTGATTAAATGAGGTAAAGTTGTAGTAATTATTGTAACTGGTACAAATGATTAAAACATTAATAAATAAGTAAATTACAATAATAATAAATGTCTGAAATGAATATAAATTTAATTACTATTAAATAAAAACGATTTTCACGTTGTTTTTTAAAGTTGTCATTTTCTTTAAAGTTTTTAAATTTTCATGAAGAATGTCTAAGATTAAGCTGTCCTTAATTGTTTAACATTAATTATCGTAACTATAATAAACAAAGGCTAGGGATAGATGTAAAAACATGTTTATTGAACTGTACTATGAACTGTCGATAGTACGATGATAAGAAGATTCAATAACATTTCATTGTAATAAGAATTATTTACTTTAAGCGTTGTCATAATGAACTTAGCGGGACTATAATAAAGAGGAAAAATACCACGGTTTCATCAATAGAAAAAAAAAGGGTACAGATAATTATACGTATTTATTTTGGTACAAAATATTTGGTTAAGGTTCGTTGCTCTCATTAAAAAAATAACTATTTAGTACAATACCTATCTCGGCGAATATCTACAAACTTATTAACATTAAAACTCACTACACAATAAGTGGTTCACCGGCAACAATAGAACTCTCGATTCCACAATGGTCCTCGCCTCTGAGGATTTTGAAGAATCCGTTGTCACCCCAGTCGCTGTTCCACGAGTTAGCGATCAGCCAGTACTTGTTGCCATTCTCCACCCCCCAGCCCAAAATCTTAATAGCGTGACCGCCGAGGGCGTCGCCAATCGTGTGCTTGTAAACACCATTCTTGTAGTTCAGTAAGTCGGAGTATACAGTGAAAGCACCTTCAACTGGGCCGTTCTTAAACAATTCAGCTCTTATATGATCTTCGTTACTGGATACTGAGAACACGTGCTTTGCATAATGCTTATCCTTGTGATAGTCGACGTTGTAACCCGCCTCGCATGACTTTTGGCATTTCGGGGTCTTCGAGTCGCCGTTGCAAGGCATCCTGTTGCCGGGAACGTGATGTTCACACGGAGCGATCTCGTACGGTCTGCAGCCCTGGCTCGAGTTGTAGCTGCCGCCTGACACGAGTCCGAAGTGCTTCCAGTACTCCCAAGCCAGCGTAGGTATACCGCCGTTACAACCGAGGCCACAAATCGGACAACAACTTAGAAGATCTTCAGCGGAGAAATGGAAATGTTGTGTTCCATTTGAGTAGGTGCAGTATCGGTCGGTCATAGCCTCCACAGCGCCGAACGCCCAGCAGCTGCCGCACGAACCTTGGTCTCTGATTTCGTTCAAAGTAGGGCAGTCTGGCCATTTGTCTCTCGGATCAAAGTTTTCTGGAAGGCTTGCGATGAGCTCGGCGTCATGTGTCACTTTTGGTAATTTTGCTAAGTGTTCATCTCGTAAGACTCCAACCAATTTCCTGAGATGCGTGAATGGAGTAAGCAGCGGGAAGTTTCTACCTGCTCTCCAAGTATTTTGTTTCGAGTTGATCAGATTGATGAAGGCGTCAGAGAGCGGATTGTGTATATCGGCGGTAGCGAGCGCGAGTGCGCACACGAGCGCAACAACCGTTGCACGCGATGCGGCCATTATTCGCTTCTTTATTTTCTTTTTCACAGCTGAGTGGTTAATGGATGTGTATTCGGAGCGAATGTGGCGCGACGACTGAGCGGCGGGCGGCCGCGGCGGGTGTACTTGATACCCGTGCTCGCACGCCGTGTAATTGCATCGCAGCGCACGACACGGGGGCGAGACAGCGCTTGACCGCTCGTGTCGAAGGTTAACTATACGTACGGCTAGCAATATCACTTGGCAAACAAATATTATTATGGTCGAACGCTTTACAACGATTAGCAAACATTTGCTTTGTATCGGTCGGAAGTAATTGACTGCGGCTCGGAACGTACCCATGTTTGTTTCCATGTCGTCTCTGTGTCAGATTTAGCAGGAAGCTATTAAGACTTGATAGGGGTTTCGCTTGCATTCGTGCTTTATACTGTGGCAAAGATTTAACTCTGCATTTAGTGTATGTATTTTGCTACTGAAAATTGATCATGTCGAAGCAATGTAAAATATTTTGGCCGCAATAAAAGTTATTACATCGCGTTTTACCTCTTAAATTATTAAAATGGCAATAAAATAACTGTAATAACACTATTATCGAGTTTACAAACCCTTACATTTTATTGTTATGACAAATAAATTAGATAAACTACTGATGTCCGGTCACAGGTCGTGTCATCATATACTTTTATTTTCTCTTCACAATATTCGAGCACCGAGAGATATTGTTCTATGATTATATTGAAACTTATGTAAAAGTACTATTTTCGAGAATTTTAGGTGCCATGCAACATATTTTTATGAAATTATGTGTACATGTCGGTTAGATCCCTAATTATATTGTTTCTTTAGCGGGTACATTTTATACGTTGTAGGCAACAGTTAGTATAATGTATCTATTATGTTATTTAACTTCGAATTTAGGACACACTACCTATAGGAAAGTTGATTCACTAGCAATGTAGGTAACGTTACCACACCTGGAAATGTATTTGTTTAATACAGTATAAAGTATATGATTCATTTAGTTGGTACCTCTAAGTAATCGTTATGTCTGTCACATCAATGACTGTATTTTATTTGATGCCAATTAAAAACAAAATTTAAAGTAGTATTTTCTATTTTCTTATACACATAAGAACAATAAATAAAAAATATTGTTTTGACACATTTCAGAACTTTTATCTTAAATTTCAATTCTCATTCAAGCATGTATGATATTAAATTAATTAAAAATGGCTTAAATTGTTGCAGCTTTAGTGCTAAGTCGAGTTTGAGCCTAATGGGATAAAAGAGGAATCTTTTAGCACATTTACAGTTATTCTGTGTCGTGATGAACATTTCTGATAGATATTCAGATGTTTTTCTTGGAATTAATCATGGGCATGAATCCCTCAGACACTGGATGGTATTTTCACTGGTACTTTACCGTGTAAAACTAAAATAATTACAAGCTCTTTTACTGCGCAATTCATTTCTCTTTATCATATTTTTTTCTATGGACAAAAATTCCATAAAAATATTTCTTTTTATAGGCATAATAAATTCGAGTAGGTGGTCGACATTCATGAAATTGACAAACTTTTTATTATTTAAAGTAAAGTGTAATTTCTATTTGAATGGTAATTTAATTATTTAAAAACCACGCAAAATATTAGTGTATTTATACTATTCATTCGCATATGCTTTATGAACTAAAAATTGTCGTAAAAGGTACCTAAATAAGTAGATAAAAGATTCAAGATCTATGTATGAGGTCGGGAAAAAAGTTTTTTCGCATTATAGTATGTATGAACTTGTAATAAAATCTTTTTGGCTATAGTATTTGTATCTGACTGGTTTTGGTATAATTGAAAGTAAAAATGTTAAAGAACATAATTCCAAATTCTAATTTTATTAGAGAGAGACAGATTTTACTACAAGTTCATACATACTATAATGCGAAAAGTCTTTTTCCTTGACCTATTATTTACATGTCAATTACAAAGATTGTTTATTTATTAACTAAACTTCATTTCAACATGTGACAGAAACTATACTAACTGAAGGTAAAAAAAATAATTTCTGCGTAAGTAACTTGAATCAGTATTTTGATCAGAAATTAATTCTGTCTTTTTCTAATTATGAACAACTGAAAAAGGACCCGATAGTTCTTCGAAGTCTAATGAGAAAGTTCAGCGTGTAATACCAGCCTATAAGACCCCACTGCTGGGCACAGGCCTCTTCTTAGTCCAGTCATTTGGTAGAAAATAAGGGAAACCTGGAAAGTTTTCTGGGAGTTTTGAAAATTGGGTATTTTATAGATTTGGATATGCTTTTTTCGAATTTTAACTTTGCCACCTCGTACCACCGCCGCTCGCGCCGCCATTTTGAAAAAATTACGCCCAAAAAAGGTTTTTTGGGAATATCTCCTTTCTGAGGCATTTTACGAAAAATATAATTTCTACAAAATTAGACTAGAAAAAATTCCCTACACTTAATATCTTATTCACTTTTCGTATATTTTTCTAAAATGTTCTATTACTGCCGCCGGACTATCTCGCATATAATACATTTGATCGTTCGTTAACAGCGAATTGGCGATATCAAAGCGACTTGCAAAATTTTTTAAACCAGGTACCTATCCTCACGCTGTTTTCCTTCACCTTTTGTCAGTAACATCTTAGAATAATTAAGAAAGTACATAACACTTTAAAAAAGGACATTGGTACTTGGCTGCACTGGGCATCGAAGCTGCACCTCGTTTATACCTACAAATCCTAACATAGAGACGCAAGGCCTCCACGATATTGCAGTTCAGCGTGTGTTAAAGTCATTTCTCATGAACTATCGACAAGGCACAGTGGAACTGTAATTAACATTCAAAGTTCGCTTTGTTTTAGCTAAGGACATCATTATGAAGTGCGATATGAATAATTTTCCTTATACTTAAATATAAAATAACAGGAAATAACACAAATACAATATGTTTTGTACGATAAGTGAACATCATAGCCACAGTATAATAATATATATAGTATTAAGTCGTCATATAAACGAACGGAACGCAAGACCGTGGCATGATACAGTCGCGAGCGTGTCGCAGTGACAAACGGACGGTGTGGTGTTGATGTAAATATAATGCTATAGGTGGGCAGCCCTATCTCTGTTAGGTACCGCACACCTGTAAGCATTTTTATTTGGAAACGGCTGAGTTTAATACTGTACAAATTTATATTGTGTATAGCGTTGTGTTAATTCAGATTCCAGGTTCATTAAATATATTTTTGGACATAATATATTAATATTATTTTTGTGGCACCATGTACTTCTACGTTTGTCTAATCTGTTTTTTCATGTGGTGTGCAATAAAGAATATTCTATCTTTTATCTATCTATTTTTACGTTGTGAAGGTATATTGTATTCCGACTACATATACATTGTTAGTTGACACGTATGTGTGGTCAATGTTAATTAGTACCTACTTACACTAAATCTTAGTTCAAGATACAGTTGTTAGATGGACATCGACTTTATATCCAAGCAGTAAGGTTTATTATCGTATGTATTACAAGTCTTAGATGGGACTCGTCGTATTACAGGTTATGAACATCGACCACACTCTTAAGTATGTGTAAGAAATTACCGTCTCAGACTCACTGTGAAGTTATGACTAATAGGAACAATGTAGTTTGACAGTGAATTAAATAACTTGAAAAAGATGTTGTAGGCAAGAATAACACAGTTTTCTGTAACTTTAGAAATTAGAAGATGAACAGACTAAGTGTCAAATCAATTCAAGACATTATTCTTGTTAAAGGTGTTTATTTATTGGAGACAAAGTTGTAAATTCAGGGTATAAAGGTAGTGCCGCTATAATACCATCTTCAACGCTGCAATGGTTTTTTCCTCGCAGAATCTTTATGAATCCATTGTCACCCCAATCGGCGTTAAAAGAGTTTGAGAGAAGCCAGTATTTAGTGCCATTCTCCACTCCCCAACCCATGAGCTTAATAGTGTGATGGCCGATCCTTTTGCCCACCGTGTGCACATACACACCGGACTTGTAAGTCATGAAATCTTCGTATAACACTATGGATGCTGTGACTGGGCCATTTAGGAATAATTCAGCTTTGATATGATTCTCATCAGTGTCAAATGTGACTTTTGGTTTTCCGAAACGCCTGTCGTGTTCGTAATCTACTTTGTAGTTTGGTTCACAGGTCTTATAGCACCTCATCGGGTCCAAATAAGGGCCACACGGTGGCAAGCTGCCGGTAGCGTTATGCTCGCACGGGGGAACCAGGTAGGGTTTACATCCCTGATTCGAGCCATAGCTGCCTCCTGATACAATTCCGGCTGTATGCCAATGGTTCCAGCACCCTTCATTGTTACCTCCTTCGCAAGATATTCCACATTCAGGGCAGCAAGTCATAAGATCTTGATCAGAGAAACGGAAATGTTGTTTTCCGCCAGCGTGTATACAGTATCGGTCAGTCATGACAGACGCGGTACCCACCGCGTAGCAACTACCGCACGATCCTTGATCTCTGATTTCGTTTAACGTCGGACAAAAGGGCCATTTCTCTCGGGGATCAAAATTCTCCGGAAGGCTTGCAATAACAGCAGGATCATGCTTCATAATCGGCGTTTCTGATCTTAACTTCAAGTTAGGAATGGTGCCGGCTAGTCTTTTTAGGTGTGCGTACGGTGTGTTTGGATGAAAGTTTCTGCCAGCGGTCCAATATTGTTGTTTGGAGTTTATCTTATCGATGAATAAATCGGAGAGTACGAAGTTTTCATCAGCAATTATTGGCATGATTGCGTACACGAAGAAAACAAAAATGCGAAACGTACACATTACTACTTTGCCGGTCTTCATCTTTAAACAAAATTATAACAATGTGGTCGGCGCAGCGACCACTTCGTGACTGCCCACTGCGCCGCAAAGTGGGTAAATATATCAGATTCACTATACGCAGTAATCAGTGTGAGTGAATGAATGTTAACGCACTATATGCAAAGTTATTTTGTTATCGTATTTTACGATATGCAGGAATCAACTGTTAATTTTAATTTAATTTTATGTTAGGTAGGTACAGTCGACCTCATTGCTATATTAGCAGTCAAGGATTCAAAAATGTGTGCTGATGTGAACGTTTCAATCATACATATACTGACCGTAGAATATTCGGGTTACTGAGAAAAAAGCGGCAGTTATTGTATGTAATCTTGACCACAACAAGTAATACTTTAAGCTGTCACGTTTGAACTTCTTTGACATGTATACATTTTTGTAGCCAAAAAGGGACAGTGTAGTACCTAATGAACTCGATTGAATTTTACAACGATGGCTTAGCATTTATATATGTAGTTTTAAACTATACCTACTTTTAGCGCTATGACTAATATTGTAAGGATTAAATAAATTAATCTAGTGAGTTATCCATGATCTCCAGTTTTTTACCTTGGTTGCTTTCAAAAACTTATTCTTTTCCCTGTAACTATTTTTTAAACAATAATCATTTAATGTTTTGAACGTAAAAAGTGTTCACATAGCCTGGCAGGTTCATTTTAGAGTGCTTCGGTACCCATGAGGTCACAGGGCATTTGACCACCGGCACACACAAGCGGCAAACACGAAACAGGCGGTCTCCTCGATTGTCATGTATTTTCGAAGAATCGTTCCCATTTTACCATCTTCGGTTCGTTAAGTATGAGGAATATAAATACGAGAGGCAAAAATGCAAGAACTTGTATGACAGTGGATAGCAAAACAAAGACTTCAATCGTGTTGAAGGAGATCGATGCAAAAAAATATTAAAAAAGAACCATTTTCGGTCTCTTATTTTTTTTCAAAAACAGACTTTCTGGACTAACCAAACTTATTTTGACGATTTCAGTCTTGACGATTTTGTCAATATCAGATTTTGTTTTTGAATAGTGAATTATTGCATCAACTTTTGATTTCATTTTCTTGTGTTTGAAAACCATGACACCTGTGTCATGGTTTTCCAGAGATTGATAGAAACTAATAGAAAGTAGCTCATTACATTTTAGATTCTAGTTTTGAACAAGACCTCTGTATGTTGGGCCTGTGTTCACTTGTAAAAAGGAGCTGGTTTCTTCCGTTGAAGTTATTCCCTGAACTTACAGCTACATGCCATACCTTTCAAGGTGCACCATAATACCCGCTAAGCTAAAATAAACTCAATTAATTAGTATTTGCAGTATATTTTTTAAATTCGTTTTCAATTACAATGTCCTTATTTTTTGTCATTGACAGATTGAAAATTTACTGTCTAAACGTTAAAAGGATTTAGCAATATCGATGGATTTTCGTGGATTATAAATGGATCTTAAGTGCCTAACAACAGTATTTATATGAGACCCTGTAAAGTAAGGGTCTAATAAAATTATTGATTAAAAAGTTTTTTTCTTGCATCTTTTATTGGGGCAGCAAGTTCGAGCCCGTTTTTGTTAATCAAATTTTTCTTTAAACTTTTTATAACGGGCAGTCCGTCTTAGCTCACTTGTTCAGTTGAATTTTAGGATCAATTAATTGTTTCGTGTCCTTCATCAATAGACGTCAACAACCAGTTAAATAACCATTAGGTAAGACAGATTTTTTTTTAATATTTAATAAAAAATGAGTTAAAACTCGTGTGACGTCACAGTGCACTTTTTACTGACAAGTGACTTATGTGCTACTGTCATACGATTTACCATTTATTTTGAACGGATTTAAGAAGAAAAAATGCGTGTGCAATGAATTTTTCAATTTTTTTTTCGAAAGACTAATGAGATTTTTTGTCAAATATTTATTTCACGAATGCCCAAACTTATTATTATAACCATGTTTTTTGCTGTTCGTACGTCATTTAATGAAAGGACCGTTAGTTGTTTTATATACTTTAAATACCCAATAATACCCATATTCAATAAATATACAAGGTAATCCTTGGACCCTACAAAAAGTGTTCGATAAGTTATCGCTAAACACGTGTGGAAAAATATGTGATGTGCTATGCTATTTTTTGTATTTCGCTTTATGTATAATTCCACGGATAGTACTGGAATTAATTATCCACATGTGTATGTAATAAAACTATTTTATGTCAGTCTTCGTATACCTAGTATTGGCTGATCCAGTTGATGATAACTCTTTTTTTTTTGCGAAATACAATCGATTATAAAAATTACTATGTAAAAATAAAAATTAGTGTAAGTTTTAATTTAAGAATATTCATAAACCATGTTTCGTCCTTACCCTGCCCCTATCCCGCAGCACATCTTCTTCCTCCACACGTTCCTATCTTACGTCATCTCGCAAGTAATACTCTATGCAGCCATATCATCTTTCACACAATCCATCCATTGTTTCTATGGTCGTCCTCTTCCTCTATACCCATCCACATTCATGTATAGCACCTTCCTCACCACCTTACTATTCATACACCATATTTAAATTTAGAAAATGTCCGAAACTTTTTCGGTTCCAATTTTCAAACGATCATTTAAAAAAATAAATATTCAACTTTTTTTTACGAACCCTCTCTGATCTCGTGTAGCCGGTTTCTAATATACCAGTACACCGAATTCATTGGGTATTAGTGAATAGGCCACGATTTTAATTAAAATCAACAAGGGCAGTGAAAAGCCCCAACTGGGAACGGTCGGTACATCTATCCGTTGTAATAATTACTAAGGTAATTATTCGTTATCCGTTAGTACTCTATTCCTATGTGGTTCCAAATAAATTGGATGCACGTTTTAGCCTTTGTAAATTTCGCTCACAGTAATATTATCGTTTTATGGGTAAACAGTCCACAAATGATTTGTTTGCATAATCGAACTCATTTTTGTAATGGGAATATCAAAATTCTCATTTGTACTAAATACTAAAATACGTGTAATAAACATATACAGTACGTTATTTAATAAATCTCGTAAATACTTCGCAATTGTCGTTGTTAAATTTAATTACGCAATATTTTTACAAAACGCCTACATGTTACGACTGAGCAACATGCTAGAGATGTGAATGTTGCCTACTCTTGACATAAGAACAGCTGTTTTTTTCTAAAAGTTACGTAGATGCCTACTTGCTATTAAAAAAGTTAAGTAAATAAGTTCTATAAATGTAGAGCTGAAAAAAATCCTTCAGTTTGCCGAAAAACTCTTAAAACTACACGATAATGGTTAATATCTTAAGAAAGCATCTGGCTTATAGCTTCACTGGTCTAGAACCGATAAAGCCGACCCTTATCTTAACGAAATTTCAGCGAAACTAAAACTTTACGATTATATTTATTCATGTTTTTCTGTACTTTCTTTGAGTGAACATATTTTTATGGCAACTATTGTTGCCTGCGACTTTGTCCACGCGAATGTCGGCTATAGGCGCAAAATACTATCTCCCTATGATGCTGTCGGTTTAAAAATTAATCTATGTGTTAATTCAGGGTGTTACCTAACTCCGTAACCAAATTTTGTCAATATTGATCCAGCAGAATGAATTTAAAAGGGTATCTAACAAACATACTTAGGTACAAACTTTCATAACATTAGTAGGACATACACACGGAAATAAGCTTTAATTACAATATTAATTACTGTTATATGAGGAAATAGCATCTTAAGGCTTTTGTTTTAATTGTTTGCATATTGAAACCTCTTTATAAATGTCAGAATGACGATGTTCAAAAACCATATTTAATAGGGATTATGGCAGTCTGTTTTCTGTCCTAGCATTCTTTGGTACTGATTGTAACAGCGGCATTTATAGTCCTTTAACCCCTTAACATAACTTTTACGGGCTCTCGTTTATTGGCGGCACGCGAAAGCTTTGAGGTTATAGCCAAAGCCGTCTACCACGACCTCTTAAACAAAGCATATCGTGGCTGTGAAAAAGAGATGGCGCTCTATACTCTATAGCGCGTCATCTCGCTTCCACAACTTCAACCTTCTTACATTAAGATATGATGGTAGGTTCTTTGCTGCATAAATTACACAAACATAAAGTCTTTTTAAGACCTGATTAGCGTAGAGACTAGCATTTGTATTTCTGGGCCAAGTGTGCTTTATGACTTGTCATTACATTGCTCTTGCTCTCATCCTGTACTTACTACTACTGAGATCAGAAACAACGTTTAAATTGTTAGGAATGATTTTGCTTACTGGCCATAAATATGGACTTGGAAATAAAGATATATTTCTTTGAAACGTCTCCCGCAATGAGGAGTTTAATCCTAGTATTGCGGGATGTTTCTCAAGCATTTAACTTACATGCAGACAGACACCCAGATACAGAAGAAGCGTATACCACCTTCACGAAGTTATGCGCGACATGTAGTGTGAAATAGTTTTTTAATTATACTTCCAAGGATTTAAAGAGATTTTATTGATCCTTAGGTCTAGCAAAATGTTTCTCCCCATTCAACATTGGCTTGACGACTATACTTTAGAAGCGTTCTGTTATTGAAGTAACTGTTTTACTACCAACACTTAGGTACTTTCCTAATTGCCTACAAGTTATGTTATGGCTAACTGATGCCCAGGACTCGCGCTACTATCGGTCATGACTGCATATGATGCTGGCGGTTCAAAATTAGCCTGTATAATCCAGGATGTCAACTATCTTCATAAAAAAATCATCAAAGTTGCTCCAGTCGTTTGATCTTGGAAGAATAACAAACATCCATCTATCCATAATTACCAACTTTCATAATCCTAGTAAGATTAGGTAAATACACGGAAATAAGCTTTAATTACAATATTAATTACTGTTACATGAGGAAGTAGCATTTAAGGCTTTTGTTTTAATCGTTTGCATATTAAAACCTCTTTACAAATGTCAGACGAACATTCATTCAAAAATCATACAGTTTCTAAGCTATTGAATAATCATTTAAATATCAAAACATGTTCATTATTATAAAGGCAGGTTGGCAGGCCATTAAGCAGTAGTGATGTCCGGCACAGATGGCAAATTATCTGCGGAACCACTTGGTTTAACTATCGTATTGCACGCATCTGTACGCTGTCTAAAACGTCCCTGTTATTACTGTTAATGTTGTCGTATTCAACCCTCTAGCGTATCTGCTATTTTCTGTTGTTGATATCTGTTGTTTTTAGAAGACAATATACAGCCTATAATTTTGTATTTAGTTAGTCATTTTTAATTTGTTAAGAGATAAAAATGAACAATAATAAAAAGTAATAACTTAGCCTGTATACGCCCCATTGCTAGGCACAGGCCTCTTCCCATATAGGGAAGATTCACCACGCTAGATCAGTGTGGATTGGCGATTTCAGATTTCAATAAACTGTACATAATGCAAATTTTATATTAGCCAATTTCAAAGCCCAATTAGACTGTAGGCTACCGTTGTTGGTCGAGAATACATTTGAGTTTCCTTTGAGTCATATATTCAGTGATTATCAGCCGTAGCAGCCGCTAAAGCCAATATCCTCCTGATATGTGCCCATAGTTAGCATAAAGATCCTTTATAGTGCCGTGACGTCACCACTATGACGGCAGCGCCTTGTTTATACCTCTGTTTTGCTGGGCTCCTAGTTGATTATCATTACTTTACTTTAGTTATGTATGTTTGGTTAAAAAAACCCAGGATCTGGATGTGGACCCAAAGCAGTTCAGGATGAAAATAAATTCTGAACTTACTATAGTCTAAATTGTTGTTATTTACTCGTCTATGTGTTTACCTGATTATCTTTTTACATAATTCACGTTCGTGTATTTGTTTTTTTTAATGTAGTTATAAGATAATTGCCATGATATTTTAAATGCTGTATAGGTATAGTTGTAATTGGCATGTACTTTAGTACTTTACTTTAAAACTTGATATGTAAATATTATGTGTGATGTGCCAAAATAAGAAGATATTGCCTAATATTATGTTTATTTCAGAAACAAAAAACAACACAAAGTTCTTCCAAAGAGGTTGGAATAAGGAGACTGGAATACACTTAGTGGTTTTAGGGAATAACTGGAATATCTTTATTCTTTATGTTTACATATTTAAATCAGGAATAGAAACAAGTTATGTTTTTAATAAAACTGCTTTCGCTTTATCCTGCTTTATGTCAGACGGTAGACACACAAATCAAGCTCTGGGTTCGAAGATCAAATAACGGCGTCTAGTTATACCCAGATATCTTTACCATTTATATAATATTTACCAAGTATTCGTATATACACAGTAATAAAAAAATGTTACATACGGAAATAATTTGATGTACACAACGTGTTAAAAAAAATCTTCGGATAATGGGCTATATTCAATTTAGCCTTATTGTGTCACATTTTATTTCCTAATTATTTTCAGTACTTAGAATATTATAGGGGTGTATTATACCGTAATTTCAAGTAAAACTTACAAAATAATATACAACGTTGATAAAAGCGAGAGGCATTAAATGAAACCACATATTCTGTATATCATTATAAGGCTACACAACAAAAATCAAATCAATGTAAGCAATAGTTTAGTCACAGGATATTTTTTTAGTTTTTTTTTTAGTTTGAACATGCTGTATCTTCCTGATTAGGTGACTAAGTTTTATAGGCATAGTTATCTAGTTGGCTCCGAAACTAGTCGGGCTATCCCGATAAATACGCGTGAGTATACCGTTATAACGTTTTAAGTATGAATCATCCTCACGAAAGTTATTATAAAAATATTGCTTACATTGATTTGATTTTTGTTGTGTAGCCTTATAATGATATACAGAATATGTGGTTTCATTTAATGCCTCTCGCTTTTATCAACGTTGTATAATGAATAATGTTATTTTGGTAAGTAATACGTTATTATAACTATCTACATATTTTGTTGTTAGATATTAATGAACAGAAAGAATAGGTTAACAATCTTAACAATACTAAAGCGTCCCAGATATTCTTTTGTACGAAATAATAAATAGATTTTCTGTAATAATAGCCTAGAAATTTTCGCAACGTGAAAAGACCAAGATTTTTGTAAGAAAATGCTTTTGTGGGGCCAACATACGGAAATTCCAGGTTTACTTTTAAAGTTCAGGTTTTAGTGCTTACAGTAAACCTAGTGCTTTATACTAGCATAATTATGTACAACTGAGCGCCTGCCACCTCTGTAGTAACCAGTTGTGGAAGCGTGACAGCGCACTACACGGTGTAGAGCGGCGTCTTTCTTCCACAACTGCAATAATATTATTTTAAGCGGTCGTCGTAGGTCCCCTGAAAACTACGCTGTGTTTATTTAAAGGAAGTATGTACAGCCACGAGCAAATACATGTATACGCGACCAAACAATTAAAGCTTCAGTCCTAGTCAAATGATTTATGAAATCGTAAAATTTTCTTTCAAATTAACCAGTTTTTGTTTAGTTTAGAATATCACAAATATTCCATAATAGCTTCAGAAATTTTGCATAAGAAATGTACTGCAACTGTTTGGTCGTGTACGCATGTTTTTGCTCGTGACTGTACATATTGTATTTTTCATTCTCCTCAAGTGTAACAAAACTCTTTGCAGCGCATAAATTTTACTGTCTTTAGAATGATACAACCTTTTTGTGCCTTGCAGGGTTAAGCTGAAATGTTGAACATTCTCATTTTGTTAGCACTTACTTAGAGATCTTAATCCAAGACTATTGACACTGTGTAAGCAGGACAACACTATACAGTTCCGGACCGTGTAGAGCGCCATCTCGCTCCCACAAAAGACTACAGTATTTTGAGAGGTTATAATACAGGCGAAGACAATATAAGTCTCTTTTATTAAGGTACCATGTATTCCGTGATACCTGCATGGCCTTGGGGTAACCAGGGCTTTGCTATTTCGCACCAAAATTTCTTAGAATATTTGATGTTTGTTTCGTGAAAATTGGACGAGTGAACTGCTGAGACTTGAATTGTCGTAGAAATATAAATATTCTTCTAGTAATATGAAGAAATGTATTTTAGAACAGGTAACGGTTAAAAGAATCTTAAAAAAATAATTCGATACGAAATTGGATTTGATATCATTAAGCATCACAAACTGACTAATTGAGATTAATGAATATCACAATAAAAACTATAGAACGTGTCTATGTATCGACCTTATTTATATTAACCTTATTACTCTCGAGTTCTTGACCTCTAAAGACAGCGAAAAATAAAAACAAATGAACATCATTTCTACTTTCCACAACAAATTGTTTTAACCAAACGCTAACTTACAAAGACTGAAGTTTCAAAACAAAATTAAACGAATAAAAAATAACACACCACTCAGCTTTTCCTACACATAAATGCGCGAAAAGAAACCAAACACGAAGTCTTTACTTTTATAATAACACCAAGAGTTTATAAAGAGACAAAGCAAACTCAGGCAATTTGTTGTTGGCGTGAATTTCGCCCAAAGGGAATCGCGTCTAACACTCCGGTGGTACGCGGAGTTTTCCCTCTTGTTGCTCAGTAATTATTATTAGAATAGAACATTGTCCTCCTCTGCAATACACGGCGAGATTTATTACGACAAGTGTCGTTATTATGTGTTTTAACTGTTTCATTATAATAATACAATATTCCACGACTTTCACACAACGCCATCTAGTCTCAAATTAAGCAGTCTTTGTGTTATGAATACTAGACAACTGATAAACATACTTATATACTTCTAAATACATACATATCTATCGATCTATCTATCTATCTTCTTCTATACAATAAAAATCAATTGCTGTTCGTTAGTCTCGCTAAAACTCGAGAACGGCTTAGCGGATTTATCTCATCTCGGTCTTGAATTGTTCGTGGAGGCCTAAGAAAGGTTTAAAAGGTGAGAAAATATCGAATAATTGCCGGGCAAGCCCTAAAAACAGTCTTTTTCTTTTTCCTATACAAAAGTCTAGGTCTTTTATTTATTGATGGGGCAGTACGAAGTCTGCCGTGTCAGCTAGTAATAGATAAATTACACCCAGACACAGAACAAATAATCGTGCTCATCATACAAATATTTGTCCTGGGTGGGAATCGAACCCACGACCTCTGGTATAGCAGTCAGGGCTACTAACCACTAGACCACAAGGCCCGTCATAATTCTCGTTGTATCTCTGTTCGGAATAAATTAGTATTCGGACGATAGGTCTGAATGCTTCGAGCGTTAAATTCACACTTCTCAGCTTCACTGTCAAAAACCGTTCGTAATTTGAAATGATAAATTGTGAAATAATTTTCGCAGTGATTTGTAGATTGTATGTACTAGCCAGTGATGACTTGTTAAGTATTATTTGATTACTCATATTATGTCTACAATTGTAATGTTAGTACGTTCTTAGATTAATTGTATTTGATTGTTTAGTGAAAAGGTTAACGTTTTCTTAAACAAATAAAGTCATTAACTTTTACTATAAAATACTTGTCTCAATTTCATCTGAAATTATGATAGAGTATACAATTTCTTGCATTTGAAATATAATTTTAGTTTATACAGAATTAAGATTCATAGAGATATGTAGATACATGTTCGTACACCAAGATTTGCTCGTAATATAATGGAAAACGCTAGGAATATGGAATGCATTTCATTCGGAGAATATTTTTGCTTTGCGAACGAGATTCAAAGTTCTTCGTTTCTATTGTTAACGAATTCAGGAATATACGAAGTATGGCTGTCCGAGAGTTCATCTCATGTTATTCGAATGAAGCTAACTTATAACACAATGCAATAAAATTGATGAAGGCTTCGTTGCTCTGCGGAATATTCGACGTTCAACCCTAAGAAATGTATGTAGACTGAAAGTTGAGAAGTCAAATACCAGCTTTTTGCATTCTAATGTATTGGCAAACGATCTCTGTGTAAGTTTGAGTTCTACTTACAAAAAAAAAATGTCTGTATGTCTGTATCAGAACATATTCAGATATTTTTTTAAATAATTGTGTGGTCTGAACTAATTTGAAGCATGGCTGAGTTGTGCGGCTAATCAAAATAACTGTTGTTTTTGTAACAAGAAAAAAAAGGAATGTCCTTTTTATAAAAAAATAATTACCAATGAGTATTACCGAAATTCAGAACAATTGTTTTTACATAGTTTAAATCAACTGTCAAAATATTTGTAGTCAATAAAAAAACATAATTTTCTTCTTTAAATAATTTTATTTATTAAACTATGAAGTATTCAAAAATTCTGGTCTAATAGATAGATAGAGTATTCTCTATTGCACACCACATGAAAACAGATTTCATTAATCATGTCTAATGCATTTCTGAACATTACCATTCAATAGTCGTAACTTACAAACTACGTAACACCATCCAAACTTACGTTGTAACAGTAAAACGTATTTCACGTAACGTTATTTCATTAATAGGATGGTAATATAAGGTTTCTGCTTGCAGTAATATTATGTGGTGCGTTAACTTTCCGTGTCCCGTATATTTACTACTAGCTGTCCGCTCGCGGCTTTGCCCGCGTGTATATTAGGTTACTTTGGTTGATTTTTTTCAGTTTGTGTCCGAAAAATCCAAATATCTTACGGAACCCTATTTTTTCAAAAATAAAATATAATCGTGTAGTAAAATATACACCGTGTAACATAATTAACGCACATCCTGAAACTACTTTGTTCAGAATCGATAAAAGAATCCATTTCATTAATAAAAATAAATATTTTTTTTTACCAAAAAAATATTTAGAAATAATTAAATTGTAGACACTATTTTCATAAAGCACTCGAAGTAAACAAAAATGAGCCTTAAGTCGATGCAATAAGGCTATAAGGCTATAGGCTATAAGTAACGTATTGAGCAATAGGGCGCCCACGCGTTTTGCCAATTATTTGTACAAATTATTCTGACAATATGTAATAAAAACAAATATCTAAGAAAATGATAAAAATGTTTCAATACATTAATTGTGGATAAAAAAGGATATTCTTTTTGGGGTGTCTGTGGATGTGCGTTATTTCCGTTACACGTTGTATGTTACTCGTGGATAATGTAGCTTTCGAATGGTGAAAGAATTTTTAAAATCGGTCCAGTAGTTTTTGAGCCTATTCATTACAACCAAACAAACAAACAAAGTTTTCCTCTTTATAATATTAGTGTAGATACCGGGACTCCGAGTATTCCTACGAAAACTGGGATCGAGGGTTAATCCCGGTCCCGGTAATGTGTTTTGTTTTAATTTATTTAATCGTACGTTAGTTGTTCTCTTACTTTGGTTCAGTATGTTCGTTTGACTGTAGTTTTGCTGTAATAAGTTGTAGTTTAATATTTTTTTTGTCTAATTATTAAACTGATGTTATTATATTTTTTCATTTTTACTAGCTTATTTTGTATCTAGACGCTACTTAAGGGAGTTAGTACTTATCTAGGGACTAGAAAGGGAATGAAAATATATGCTAAATTTGGTTCTAGGTTAATTAAATCCTTTAGCAACTGTCCGAAAATCAATTCTTATTTTTTGCTTCTAATGCCTAGTATGTGTTTTTTTCCTGAGGTGCTGTGCTTCTAATTATAAAAGTAATTATTTTGATATGTCATAGTTATAAATTATAATTATTTTTCCACTAATTGCACGTTTTATAATTTAAGATTTATTTTAGTTTATTACGTAAATTTCGTATATCCTTGCTTTGCGTGAATATACACGTAATCCGAATAATAATTATGTAAAAATCCAAACATACTTTTGTACCCAAAAATAAATATCTTCCTACAAAAAGGACAAAACGACGTTAAGTAAGTAAAAATGTTTTACTTAATTACTCTCTTTTCGTATGTAAAACAATCGTAAAAATCCCCGAACAATGCCGACTGTCGGACTAAACCTGAAAAATATTAGAACCGTTTTACCGAGGATTTTAACAATGTCGTTTATTGTCCCGTTTGTTAAATTCGCAGGTGATTGCGGAAGTTTTGATTTTTGTTTCTACCTTTAATGGATCCGACCCAGTTTGCACTTTCATAATTATTTGTTTTTAAAAATTTACAGCTTATCCCCAGAGGATGATCCAAGGATGTTTTTTGAGAGGTCACGTCTTTGGGAACATGTTTTTTTCATAATATGTTCCATTACTACCATATTCAAAGTTTTCCTCGGTAATTAATACTCTGTAACTCAGTTACCTGTAAAAATGAGACAAATTAATCTGTCTTTTACACGTTTTGACATGCTCTCCATTAATAAATTCAAAGCGTGAGGATAACATTACACATGAGCAATTATCAATATTGAAAATTCGATGAGACAACTACATTAGTACATAGTCTTGGTCGGTTCAGATCCCAATTGAACAGGTTTCACTGTAAAAAACTGAAAACAGTTATCTGTAGTGATGTATCATGGTAGAGATAGAACGCAAACGACGTAATAGGTAAACGGCACATGAACAACAACTTAATTATTTCCTCTGACAAACAAATAAAAGCAGTCTTAACTCAACAGCAGCCGACATTGTTCACGTCTCTATTTAGTATGTTACCCGCGACTGCATTTAAATCTTGTTTAATGAGCACAATTCGAGCGCTCGTTTGGTATATTTAGGTAACAGAACATTATGTGGTTTGAAACGGTGAAGTCCATTCGTGGTGGCAAATGACCCATATACCGGGGCTCCGTAGCGGAGTTTAAAACGCGATCCGGCAATTTATTACTTCAAACTATGTGTTTGCTCAAACGTTTTCATAGTACCTGAACATAATGTGATGTCTGTTTCACTCTATAATAGGCTTATTTGCAACGATTTGCGTTCGCATTCCACTAAATGTAAAGGCTAGTCTGGAATGCTGAAGCTTTGTATTGCGAAATGTTCTTAATAAAATAGACGCTCATAATTTCAAATTAATCTTGAACATTCCGGTTTCCTTGTTTTAATATCCTTTAATAATGCGATATGAAAGGATGAGAGAAACTGTTAAAGGAGGTTGAAACAAGTTGGAATTGTACTGTAATTGGACAGAATGTCTGACAATAACAGGCGTAACGATCTAAGAACGTCAAATAAACGCACTTCCCGGCGCGTTGTGTATTCTCCCTCATAACGACAACACAGCGTTTTGTCTGGTGTTTGACATCGATCTGTGGTGTCGCCGGCTTACTTCTACGCTGACGGCACAAAAATAACAATTGCATAAAAGAAGGGGAACTTCTGCCCTCCCCGAACGTCTTTGTTCGCGGGAAGATTGCCCGATGCACCGCTCGCCTTATTATCAACAAAAGAATTTACGATTTCCTTCCTCTTACATTTGTTTAGGAACTAATGGAGGAAACTTCAGGAAACCCTTCTTAAAAAAATTCACGTGAATGAGAAAATGTTCGTAAAAGTGACGGTTGCTATGGCAACGCCCCTGTGAGCGAATTCTAGTTACATAATTAGATTAGCTCCGAAAGGATTAGCCGAATTAAAATTAACGGATAATACCTTGTTGAGCAAGTTTTTGAGTCGAAGATTAAAAGGGAGACTCATTTTATCTGTGGCTTTTGTACAAGACTGCCGTTTTATATTTAGAGGAAATATTTGTGTTTGTATACTTTGGTAGTACTTTGTACGTAGAAATGAATACACATGTTACAAAGAAGGTTTTACGTATATTGTGTACTCGTAAGTAGGTGCTTGTTGTTGGTTTATATAAAGTTTCGAGGAAAAAGGATTGGATTACGATTTAATCTCCGTCTCCATGGTACTGTTTGTATTTATTAGAAAATATAACAAAAGTTCTAAAAGAAGCTTAATACAAGTAGATAAGAGGAGGTACTTAAAGAGAAAATGAAATGAAATTGAAACGAATAGTTTTTCCTATCTACGAAGATACAAAAGCATTGGTGGAGTAAATTGTTGTAGATTTACATGTCTTTTTCAAATAAAAAAATATACGATAACTTAAGGATAAACTGTTTTGTTTTTCTATATATATTTTTAATTGATTTAAAAACTAGTTTTAAAGTTTTTAAGCCGCCCGTTGGTCTCTGGCGTGTCTTAAATCCCCCTTAAAATAGGTACAGTTGATCTTAGCAAGCCCTTTAATGAGGAGAGCTGACATAGTTCTTGTTTTTGTTTGTACGACTTTCACACATCGCAATCTAGTCACATACTAAGCTGAACTTGTATTATGAGTACTAAACAATGCATAAACACGTTTATTGTAAAAGCAATATTTCGGACAACTACCACACTATGTGTTACTGCGTTTTACTTTTACAGCAACACTCATACATTAAGAGTTAGTGGTAGACCCCAAGGACGTTTTAAAAGCTCATAACAAGCGTACAGAATTTTTGTCCTACCCTTTAATCGTCTCATAACCATTACTTTCATACATTGTAGCATTTGTAGCATACTCTAATTAGACAATTTTCTCTTTAATTCGTTTCGAAACAGTTTTCAGCTACCATAATAGTATCGCAAAAGTAAACAACTATTGCTCCTGTTTCCAGTTCGTTGCCTTGTTTGTGGGTAAGCTATACTTGTATGTGTGTGTAGGTTTATAGTATCCTACTAATACTGTCAATGCGAAAGTTTGTAAGGATGTATGTATGTTTGTTACTCTTTCACGCTTAAATGACTGGAGCAATTTTGATTATTTTTGGTATAGAGTTAGCTGACATCCTAGTTTAACACATAGGCTACTTTTTAACCGACAGCGTCCGACGGGGGTGATGTTTTTGCAGCTATAACCGACATTTGCGCGGGCGAAGTCTCGGGAAACGGCTAGTATACGATATCTCAGACATTTGCAATACTGAGCAAACGTATGCATATATATGACGGTTTTAGCATACTCTTAGATTTTAAACACCTTTATCGTAGTTCTATTTAGAAAAACGAGAATTGAAATTTCAGTTAGATTTCTAGATAGACTAGTTACGTACAATCTACCTAAGATTGAGTTTCTAAGAGATCCCTTAGGACTTTTACTATTTAGATACTTTTAGTAACGTTTTTAAGATAACATTTAATCTCGGGGGATTGGATTTTCAGCTTAATTATTTCTAAATACACTTTAAGATAGTTATATCTATCTACAGCATGTTCTACTAAGTAAACTATGATAAAAAATACAGTAAAATTCTCGCATACATATTTCATATCTCCTCCCCTCAAAAATATTAATGAATTTTCGAAAATCTTTTGGAAAATCCCCTCAAAAACGATGCAGTGATTTGCAGGTTCACGTTACAAAGACGAACACATCATTATATCGCAATGATGCGTGCTCCAGTAGACGCCGAGCAGGTTGCAGATACTACTTGATTGATGGTACTCTGGAGTACTCCGGAGTTATAGGATGTGTCCTATTCACTAGGCATTGGTATTAGAATATGTACGAGTATTTACAGTTTACATTATGATTTTATTTGAGAGTCTGTCTTTAGCTTCGTACTGGTAAAATACTGATATGTTTTACATATAAACCTTCCTCTTGAATTTGTCTATCTATTAAAGGCAACCGCTTTAAGATCCGTTACGTAGTTTTAAAGATTTAAGCGAAACAGACAGACAGCGACAGCGACTTTGTTTTATACTATGCCGTGATTGGTCAATTTTGATATGTAATATGAAGTATGCTTGACGTATTAGCGTTAAGTATATTTTCTTCTATCTAATCTAGTTGAAAGCTATGTTGAGGTCAGCTTATAGTCTAATCGGCATATCGTTTTTAATATGAATGTATTGCCTTCATCGATGCCGATCATTTAGACTGGGTAGGTAAGTTACCAAATGATTGTTTAAAATTTTGAAGATCATATTGTGCTTGCTAAGTTGCTATAAACTTTATGTTAGTATTTCATTTCTAACCAAAGACATATTTGATATTATTGTAAGTTTACCAAGTCTTAGAAATTACTCAATTGTAAAATTCAATTACGAAATTACCTTCGCATTGTATATTTTACGTAAAATGTTATTGCAATGTTTTAATTCATTTTGGAAAACAAATTGTACTTTGAATACTTGAATAGTAATGCAGAATTTATTTAAAGTAGATTTGTTTATTATGACTGGGTTAGTTTGCTTTGATTTAATTAAATTATATGTCGCTCGTGACTTGTTTAATATTAACCATGGTCACGACTGCTAAATCATATTACTTACTAGATGTGGTCTGAAACTACTTTCATTAGAGTTAACCTCCTTGCAATCTTGTAAAAAAAAACAACGAATTTAAAGGACTAGGACGAAGTGATTTGAGAGCAAAAAGGTCATCCCTGATATCTATGGTACGGTCATGTTTTATTTTTCTAGAAACTGTCAAGCTGTATTTTGAGAAGTTATTAATTAGAGTTAAGTCGACGGTAGCAGAAATGATGAATAAAGTATAGAGTATCAAAGAGACGTCAAACTGCTTAGACATAGAGCTGTGTGTTATATTCATGCAAGTCAAACCACTTGGCAGAGAATGATAGAAAAAAATATTTACTATGTTTAATTTTAGTTCTGTTTTTTTTTATATTCCAGTCAAAAAGTGACATTTTATGTGTTAGTATTTATTCAGTAATTGTTTCTTTAATCTGCGAGACTGGCCGGATTTGCCGCTTGTCTGTGACATTCAAGGCCTCATGAGTCACTGACCAATAGCCCCATGATACTGAAAGCCCAAGTTAATGTCAAACTGGGCGCGTTTTAGTTAAGATTGTTTTATTGTAGTTCGAATGAATTCTAGCATTTAATTTGGACTTATCTGGAGGTAAGTCAGCGCCCCCGCCGAGCCGAGTTAAAAGGCTAGGTAGCATTTGTTTTTGAGATAAGCAACACGTTTTTAACCGACTTCAAAAAAGGTGGAGGTGCTTAATTGGTCGGAATATATTTTTTTTTTTTCGGCTGCTTCATTTACCAAAATGATAAGATATTTTAAATTTAATTATTGGTATTAAAATATTTTTCATCTATTAGACGAAAAGTTTTCATTGAAACACTATATAGGCTACTTTATTAATAAAAATTTCTTAGGTATTTGTAATAGATAGGTATCCATTTTCTAAAAGGATCGTGACGTTCACCGAAATAGTATCTCTAACTTCATCAATTATCACAAATTGTTCCTAAAAGTCGTCTCCCAATTTGTAATCGAGTAAAACATTAAGACACAATACCTAAAACGCTGACAGAACCCAATTTAAAAGTTTTCCCTTTTCAAGTAAATTGTGATTCTATTGAAAAATTACTTAAAGACAAACGTAATATCCTTTTCTAGGTGCCATATTGTAAACTCTTTCTAGACATACATCCGTATTTAAGTCTTTGAACACCGTAGGGGTCACCGGTGACCGAAAAACAATACACATTTTGTTGCTCGGCAGTCAAAGTGTTAAGAACAGCACTGAAGAAAAGGTCGTTTTCAGTGGCTTACTCTCTTTTTCAAGAGCAATGTAGAGACATCCAGACATTTTAGAACGTTACTTAGTTAAGTATCGTTCCTGCATTCGACTGTTAGCTCTATGCCTTATTGCCTTTCTTAATGTAAGGTTTCCAATTAAACAAAAAAATGTAGGTAAGTTTTGTACTAATTACGGGTTGATCAAACCTTTTTTGTCCTGTTGCGTACGGGGAAACAAAGAACACAAACATTATTTTTTATCTGACCCTTTACTGTTACTTCTGCAATACGAGAGCTACAGGTTGTTGTTATTTATTATTATTATCTGTCAGCCTTGCATTGGTTGTTGACCAATATTATTACGCAGATAACATTGTTATTTTATCATGAACACATGTTCCGTACATTTTTTCGCACCCCTGTATAATTTTCGGACTCCCAAGTTTGGGAACCAAGCTTATCCCGATAATATTGTTGGGAAACAAGACATTTGTGGTGAAACGAATAGAAATTGTTTCCGTACAACTGACTGTTATGATTTTCTCTTTGGGAACGTTTCAAATGGTTCCGTTGAGACAGAGTACTGAGAACTTCAAGTTTAAGTTTTGTTTGTTTTGCGGGAACTACTGTTATTGCGTTTTAAGGATACCGTGTTTGTTGTAATTAAATCTATTCAGTAGATATGCTCGACTTCAGCCGTGTTATTGCAACGTTCTCTTATAAGAAATGTTCAAAGAATTCTCAGAGGATTAACTATTGTTGTTCTTAGTAGATGATCCGTTTTCTCTTGAAACGAATATTTGTAGGATACATTTATAGAATATTTGTAGAATTCATTTATCAATTCACAGAAAACTATTTCACATAAGAAGTAACTAGGCAAATTGGTCCAATAACTTCATAGGAACATCAATGAACTACCATTTATCCGGCCGTAATCGTTGCTTTAGTACATATCTATATTTATTTGCGATGTAATCCGTGTGGTATCAGAATTCATGAGAGCTTACGTAGGTTTCCCGTTTGCGGTCTCGATTTCCTGCGAAACCGGAAATTTCCGATCGTACGTCCAGAAACAGGGAATTCCAAGTTATATTCCTATTTAACGTTTAACGAAGGAAAGTTGACATGTCCGACCAAGTTACTACATCCTGTACATGGTATATATTTTGAGAATTATTTGCTTTAAATTTTAGTAGAAAACAATTTACAGTAAAGAGAAATCGATTACTGATCTATATCGATAATCTGCAAATCGAGTTAACTCGAGTTGACTCGATTTTTCTCTATAAGGGAAGGGTGCGATGGTATTATATGTAGGTATATCTCGGTCCTAAGGTGGCGTGATTAATTAACTTGCTAAGTTCTACGTACTTTTGATGTGTCTCACTTCTTAACGTCAGAAAGTTTGGTGTTTTTGTGATAAATATGATCATAACTTAAGCACGCGCCTGGTAACATGTTAAGACAGTTCGTGGGGAGCATATGGCGTTTACAACTTTATACGAGGAGTTATATTCCATACAAATGGCATTTTTTATTTAGAACACAAGAAATTGATTGCTTAAAATTAAGTGGGTATCTAATTTCTAAACAATTGAATTCTCATTTCAATTTAAGTACCTATTATTTGCTAGATAATGTTACACTTCTCGTGTGTCTCACACACACTAGCATACCTTGTGAATGTAGAAATAGTCTCATTAAGAATGCTCTCGAACTAATAATGACTTCACTTACGTTCAGTATCTAGGGTTGTCGACTATTACCATAAAACTGTTTTAAAACAACCATATTTTTCTGTAGCTTCCAATTTATTGCAATGTATTCGTAGACGCAAACCACAATTTTAATATTATCGGGGAAATAAATACGTCTGCAACAGATAACAGCTTTGGTTTTTGATATTATTTACAAAAGCCGCCAGCCCTGGTATCGACATGTTTGCATAGGAATGTTACTTTACGGTGCTCTCAAACGCATGTGTTTTATTTAATTGAATTTTAATTTGATTCGCGGGAATCGGGAGGTAATTTAAATGTGTTTTTTCCTCTTCTTTCAACTTACATTTACTTTTATTCGTACTTGCCGTAGTTAATCATTATTATATGTGGTCGTTCTGTGTCTAGGTGTGTAATACAAATATAAATTATATATATAGGTATATTTATCAGTTGTTTAAAGGCCATAATAGGTATAGTCTCAGCCTAGTTTTGGATCAGATGTTAACAAGTAAATATGAATAATATATTTTTATAGTAAAGTTATAATTTCTTAGTTTAGCTTATATTGCAGATGTTTTTAATATTATCAAATCGAAGTCCAGTGGCGCAGAAAATGTGCTTGGGTATCGTTATGATAGGGTATACCTTTGACTGTCGTCTGGAATCAGGCCGATCACAACCGTCCGAAGTTAGTGGGTTGAAAATCTGGGAACTGCTCCACAGGATACGATAATAAGGGACGGATATCGGTTCGCCCTAGATGTTGACTGATATAGAACTGTTTACCTGGTATTATCGGGATCTTGAACAGTCCACTGAGAAAAACGTTTTTGTTATTGCATTTAAGTATTAGTTTAAAGATCGGGTCACAATTTCAGGTTCAAAGTTCAACACGAAGGTTAGATACATACTTTATGGGCATATTGACAATTTTTTACAAGACTTTTTATTAAATTGTAAGGAGTCAATTCGTAACCAGCAAGTGTAATAATTGAAAATATTCGAATCAAAAGATCTGTACAACATTTGCCAACAAGCCAACATCAGCGATTTAAAGGTCAACGACCTTCGAGATAAGACCCCAAACACGACTCCACCATATTTTCCAGTCCGTACGAATCAAAGCGCAACTGAGCGCGCATTACGAATAATATTTCATCCTCAGGATTATTCCCTTCTAATAACACTGTTGCCGTAAATTGACGCTGAATCTGAGCCTTATTAAACTGTCTTGTAAATCGTGTTCGCGCTGTACAAAGTGCTGATCACATAAAAAATAACAGGCCCATAAAAGCGGCATGCCTCCCGGTCGGGACGGTCGTATAATCAGACAAATATATCAGGATAACTATTGATTTTGTGTCTTATTTTTAGAAGGGTGTAGTGAGATTGGATTATTAAATGTGATGTTATGTTTCTTTGTTTTGTATTTTTGTAAATTCGCGATCGTTGTTTGTTTGTTTTACATTGATTTTGTGGCGTTTGGCTTTAATTTTGCTTGTATGAGTTTTGGTTCCGTCAACATAAAAAATATTTTCTTAACTTATGGTTAAACATGGGTTAAGAACAATATTGATGATGAGATAGATGATAAGACATTATGAATTTGGACAACTGCTTTGTAATAAATGGAACTTCTCATGGAATTCATTATTTCTTGAAATTTCTTTCCGCCAAACAAAGGTTGATTCACAATCAATTGTGTTATTGTGACAACTTTGTGACATGTCACGAGTAAATTCATTGAATACAGTACAGCTTTACTGCAAATTATGTCTTAAACAATATTGTTTTCCTGCAAAAATACGATAGCAAAACGAGAGTTATACATACGAGGGACCATTTGAACCTACAAAACATAGACACGTAGAACAAATAAAAAACAATTGATAATATAATAAGTTGTATTTCATAGAAGAGCTGTTAATAATACAACATTCAATTCACGTTTCATTACGGGTTATCAGTTCAGTGGTTCTCGTACAATGTAATGGTACTTGTCGGAATTTTATTGGTTTTTCGCGTACATTCGAACTCTTGTAGTATTACCGTCAGTCATATCGGAGTCGCAAATCGTATAGAGGTCGGATATCGGGGACTCTCTATGGGCACCGCTGTTCTTATTTCCTTAGGCCACATGCAAATAGAAATGAAAATATTGTTTTGTTTTATATGAATTTGAATTTGGAATTTGCAAATTTAATAGATACGATAATATTGTTTTGAAATGAATTGCATTTGGATTTGGAACGTGTTTTGTTTTCATTATCGAATAAAACAATAGTTATAGCCATAGTACAATAGTTATAGTTTATCCAGCCAGTTTTTTTAGTTTTAAGTGTTTTCGAAATAAATTGAATGTGTAAATAAATTACGTATAAAGTGTACGTAAGAGTACCTAATTACGTGACAAGAATTTTAATTGTTAAAAAAAAAGGATTTAAAGAAATGAAATTGTTTCTTATTGAGTCTTATTTTTTATATATTAAGTAATTAAAAAGAATGACATATTATATTTTTTTAACAAGTATTTTAATAAGTAGGTATAACCCAATAGTTTCGTTGTTAGTCACGTGGATTCATCCTAACATAAGGGGCGTCGCTGACCCAGTTGCGGATCGTCGCGGGATCACTCCAAAGGGTTTACGGTTTCAATATTTGGAAGCCTTCACATATACGCGCACTTAAGCCGTCTTACATAATGCACTTCCTCTCAAGTTACGCCGACTTTTATGAAGTAAACAACGCAATTGATGTTCGCGACCTATTTTTAACTGCAAGATTAGTTGTAGCCTTGCGTAACGAGCGACAGCCTTCACAAGGTAGTCTAATCTGGTTCACAGGGCTGGTATCCAATTTGCCGCCACGTTATTGTGGGGCTTCGACCACAGCTCGCGTAATTGACACCGAAAGTATAACCGCAACTTATAAATCGTAAAACGTAACCTAGACGACAACCGCATGGCGCAAAAACCACCTGCGAAATTACGACACGTACTAGTCCAGCACGCCGCTCCGCCCGCGCCCGCGCGCCGCGACAATCGCCGGCCGGTATATCCAATCTACTCGATGCTTTATTATTATAGTCCCGACTTCCAATAAAAATAACGTAATTTACCATCCGAATAGAGCGGTCTTATAGGTTTAGTTTAGAAAGTTGGCATCTTGTCCATAGCGGTTATTCCGCGTTCCCTACATAGACTGCCAGGCTGCAGGTTGTACAAAAAGAAGGCTCTATTTAACGGGAACTGATTCGGAAAAAAGCGCTCTGTGAGCTCCATGACGAAGAACCGGATTACTATGGCCGGGCCGCAAAACAAATCCAGTACGATTTACGTACCGTAAACTCGTTACGCGTTTCGAACGAGACGCGTTCGTGGCGGCGTTTATAGTTGGAATTTGTTTCTTGTTGTTAGTATAGCAGAGTCGAGATCGGGTGTCGCGGCCCGCGTTAAGTACCGCCGGGCGGCGAGAGAGAGGCGAGCTTACACTCCATGGAGAGGTTCGCAGGTTCATTCGGAGGAAGTGTCGTTATCACAGTCGCTGTTCGGCGGTCGGACGGCGCGGTTCGTTGCGGGCGGTCTGCGCACTCGATACGTCTGTACTCACTTCGCCAGAAGTTTTGCGGAGATCGTGTTCTCATATTGCATCGGCTGCGGCCTTTCTCAGCTCGTGACAGATCACGGACGCTTTATAGAAAGTGAAACTGTATGCTTGACACGTGACAACAGATTGTGCAAGGACAACTAAACTTTGTGTTGGATTAAGTGTATGAATTAGGACAAAACGGTTTTCTAGTGAAAATCGAACTATACTTGGACTCGTTTCGATATCAGCGCAGTTTTATGAATTAAACTGCGCCTAGATTATTGAAACGTAGCTGATATTTCCATTATTACGGTAAGTTTAATAACTAGACTCTACATTTAAGAATAACGGATAAAATAATAACAAAAAACACATGAATATGTATGAATGAATAAATTAAAGTTACAGTAAATAAATAAGATTTTCAAGGTAACTTCAGCTTAAAATAAAATACATACCTTTAACAAGCTTCTATTAAAAGTGATGAATGAATTGAAATTGATAGATCACCTTTCAGTTCTCACTCAACACTTTCCTTTGACGATAAACAATATGCGTAAAGATTAAATAAAAATTATATGAATATAAAGTGCTGTGTCATCAACCTTTTGCTAACCGGCTGCCGGTCGAGTATTCATAAGAACGGAAGTAGGAGAAAAATGGTAATATCATTAGAGCAATATCGCTGCATCGCTTAGGGGCCTTACTTACAAACTCCGAAATAATTTAAGCTAATAATATGAAAATTTAAAGTACGTTTTCGTGCCAATGCTTTGACGTGAAATTAGATTGCTTTTTTAAGGCAAATTTTTCTTTGATTTTTATCTTCGGAAAACTCTGTCCACTCACAGAAAATTCACAGCGCACATGAGCCAACCTATATTTTAAATTTACAAAAATGTTTTACCGTATAAATAAAATGTTGTAGTTACCTATTATACCTACTACCTACTAGCCTTAGTCTCATTCTGATTTTCTCGAATCCCGGAACTTTTTTGAACTAAAACCTACATAATATTTTGTAATAGGATCTGTATAATGATATATCAACCTTACTCCGTGAAAAACTTAGTTATAATAAGTAGAAAACGACGGTAAAACCTAAGTAATATAATTATCATTTAAATGTATTTATTCTTGTTGTACGAAAAATTACATAGCGTGAAATGCATGTAATGCATAAATTTGTAATAACAACATAAAGGGTGACGGTGATCTTTGATTCTGGGGTCGAGCTGAGCCAATTAGTGCCTTCAATGTTTTATTCATTATCTACAATAAGTATTCGATATAAATAAAGATAAAGCCCCGTAATTAGCGAACGTGGGTATCGTTCAACGTACGTTTTATTACGAAATGTCTAACTGTAATAATAATGCCGATATGAGATTTGCGACATTTATAATTTTGAAACGTGATAATGATGTGCTTTTGTTTAAGTATCTTTACATTATATTTCTAAATACTGGTATTTTTATATTATATTTCTAAAGATAAATAAGGCATATTCGTCTAGTATTAATTTTTGAACAATATTTTGAAAAACCCGTATTTAATTATAACTAAAACACCTTTATTATTGTAGAAATAAGAAAAGCTAAATTAAAACAGCTTTGTATGTTAAAAGGTAGACATATTTTGTAACAGACGTCATACATACCGTTTCTTAGAAGTTTAGATATAATCAATGCATCTGTTTTTTACAATCAAAATTATAATGCCCGATTAAATCATATTGTTTCTTGACCGCTAATTACAAACCAGTACTCCAACAATAGACTGTGTCATACATACTGATTGAACAGGCAATCGCATGTCAAACTCAAAAGTCGAACACTCATTCTTATTTTAATCCCGTACGATTTAAAAAGTAAGATTGCAATTCGTGGCATAGATGATACTGGCTGACTATGCTATATAGTATCTTTTTTTAATTCTGGATAAGTTTATAAACCTGGCCAGTATTAAACGCTACGGTGAGAAAGAAAAAAAAAGTTTGCAAAATGTGGCACAGATAGGACTGGCTGTCTATGGTGACATTTTTTTAAATCCAGAATATAACAAAATTGGCCAACACTAAACGTGAAGACCCAGAAAAAAATGTTTACTAAGTAAAATTGCAAAACGTGGCACAGATATTTTCTATGGTGGAAAAAAAAAGATTCTAATAACGCGTATTGACACGGGCTATTAGTATGCATCGTATCACGCGAGACGCGGTATCATCGTCATATCACATTTCTACTTACACTTGTAAACGAAACCGACATTGTATTACGAAAGGAGAAAAGTCAAGGTTTTTGTTACGTAAGCCATTTTTTGTCTTTGTATTAAGTAATAAGCGTAATTCAACTGGCTGATCTTGATGTCATTCATATTTAACAGGGTTTCACCTAATACATTGATTTAGTTTTCTTATTATGTAGAACTTCTAATATACTTACAATTATCAATAGGTTTCATAATGGTTTCAGGATTAACTGACATTTAATATCGAATTTGTGAGATTTCATAGACCAAGGAAATCAGTAGATCTTTTCCGTGTTCTAAAATAACACACATATTACACGGCTACGTTTAACCCATACAAAAGTACCGTAATTTTATTATATTGGTAGTTAAGTCTGATCTTATCTAGATTAAATATAATCGAGTGTTGCGATTATATCGCGTTGAAGCGTGCAGCAGATGAATCTATAGACACTGTATAGCCACAGAATTAATACATACAGTAGTTTTACTCGGCCGTTTCTAAAAAATAATACCTACAGTCGCTTGGTACGCAAAAGCGATAGGGCTGCCTAGCTAATTACATCATTTTCCATTTTAATTACATCAACAACACACCGTCAGTACGTCCTTGCGACAAGCTCGCGACTCTAGCATGCCACGATCCGATAGCGTAGGCATACTCGCGTTGTTTCCGTTTATGATACGTATAGGAAAACTTCATACTGAATATATTATTATACTGTAGTATAACATAACATAGAGACAATGTATGATGATAGAATATCATCGATCAATCGTATTACATAGTGATGATTTAAATGAAGTAATTGACATGGATATATGATATACTTAATTACAAATTACCAAATTTAAACTACACGTTCCAATATTTTTCATAACTTATAGTATTTTCGTAATAGTGCAACGAAAGTCCAATTAATTAGTACAAATTTCTGACTAAACTTTGAGACTGGTTTGTATGAATGTTTGCAATACGATCGCAAAGCAATTACGATGTTACTATTTACAGGTTGTGATGCAATTTGCTTTGGTATGAAATTAAATAGTGTCGTGGTCGCCTAGCAGGTCAATGACCCGGTCGTGAATGGTTGAAATGCAATTTGACTTAGGTATTCAAATTAGAATTGTAATATAGATTGTATTGTATTTTGTATGTATGTATGATATTGTAAATTGTATGTATTTTTTTTAATAATTCGAAGACGATATTAAAAAATACGTGAAAGACAATTTTGTGAAATAGCTAGGATGCGGAAAATTCTAATTTGAAATCGCAAAGCTAGAAACGTGGTGTGATAGCAACATTAAATATCTACATGTGTTGGTCCTAGTCTAAAGATAATCAGAACAGATGTGATCACTTAATTTATCATTATATTGTGCTTAATAAAATAGCTATTGAAAGCTTGTAAAGTAATAAGCAACTTAACTTAAAACTAACAATTCTTAAGCTCTCAAGTGTAGGTACTTAAAACCTTTCACCTGAATAATTTCAAAGTTATTGCGGTTTCTCTTAAATGCCAAGACCAGATATCTATCGATAAACAATAAAACTTTGAGCAGTTTAACACTAGCTTTACTATCTTTATAAATATCTGGAAATTTTATGCTCTAAGATACTGAATTCGAAATTTAATGTGAACACAGTCAGATTAGGAAAAGTTAATATGTACTTACTAAGTTTTCATGCCGCTGTCTTTATAGGTGTTAGCTTCTAAGTTATCTGATGAAATAAATAAATTTATATTTACTACTTAAGATAAACATAAATGTACCTAGCTAGATTTCTTTATAAATAAATAATTATTATTGCTGGAATACAGGAAAATAAGCAACTAGTTTGTACGGAAATTTGTATATTATTTGAAACTGATATTATACTTTTGATTTCTTCAAGATACTTTAATGTTCCGCCATATCTGGTCTTTAAGACGAGATCGAAACTGTAAGTCTATGAATACAACAAAAATCAAAATGATAATTTTAATTAAAACAAAGTAAGCTTATTTATCTTTATTACAGAACACGTAGGTTTTCTACCGAATTAACATCCTGTTGATAAAAGAACTGACCATTCCAAACCTTAGTCACTTAGTAATATTTCTCCTACATAGCCGAGCTCCATTTATTTCTAGTTCTGCACGACATTAACAAGTTACCAACGGTAATCTTTTTTGCTGTACTGCAATAAACTAGTGGGCAGTCGTTAGTATAAAATATGATACCACTTATTAGGTAATAAGACTATATACTTGACACTCATTACTTTACGAATAAAATACTTAGGTCTTAGCCTAACGTTTCATAAGTAATATAACTAGCTTTTTTCCCGCGGCTTTGCACGTTCGGAAGTCGGTTGTAGCTGCAAAACAATATCCTCCGTTTCACGTAGTTAGTTAAAAAGTTGCCTATGTGTTAATATAGCGTATTAGCTACCTTAATACCGAATTGCATCAAAATTAATCCCGCCGTTTTTGAATAAGGGGTAACAAACATACATACATACGTCCTCCTTTATAATATTGGTGTGTTGGTTATAGCTGCAAAAAATACTCTACTCTGTACTTAATCCATTAAAAAGCAAGCCTTTGTGATAATCCAGCGTATTAGCTACCTCTATATCGGATTACAACTAAATTGGCCTTGCTGTTTTAGCGACAAAAAGTACCATACTTACGCACACATACAAACTCACATAATTTTGCCTTCAAAATATTGGAATGATTATTTAAACATATAAGCATTTAAAAAGGGTCGCTAAAATGATAGATTGCTTCTTAATTCTTACATTTTCGTTTTCATGTTTACATAAGTTGATTGCGGTGCTAATTAAAATTTCACGTTTAAATAATGGTGTCAACTCGAGTTCGAAGCTAATAGGATTATGAAAGTGATGATGAACGAATTTTTCGATTAGTTTGTGATCGTATTATCTAGTGTTATGTCACTGCGCTATCGAATGACATTAGTTTGTTACAGTTTATTTGTATTAGACACAAGTCTAGCTGTGCGCTAAGATACAATTTAGTGTACTTAATATTCATTTAAATAGTACTTTCTACTTGAATATTTTGAGGATTTTTTTCTCTTTAACGTATTTGATATTAACTCACTATGGTTGGTATGGTATTGGTTCGAACTTAGAGGAGTCAAGATTGCAAGATTCTTTATTGTTAATGAGTATTAATTTGACGGCATATAATTGACTGACTAAACATTTATTCGTAATCTGTCATCAAACTCTAAACCGTAACACTCATGCAAACCTCGTGTTAATAATTACAACGCTCCTAATAGGTTTACGTCGTGTGAATCATAAACAAAGTTATTCAAGTGTCACACGACCTCCGTACCCATGATAGACGAAAATTAAATAAAAAAAAGATAAAGTTACTGTACTGTTCCGCGGTATACATAATTAATGTATGATAATGTCCGAGTAGGGTTACGTGGCACCCACTTATGGAAACCATTCCCTTCTGCATTTTTATCTACATTTATGATTAGATGGCTTTGGGAATAGGTTTGCTAGATAACTTCTAGTTCTATATCATGTGTTAAATGGCTGTTTGAGATTCAGACACGCTATGGGGAAATTAGATAGAGGTTTTTATATGTAGAGTTGAATGTCATTAGATTATTTTAAACGGTTTTCAGAGATAAAAGAACTTTGATGGAAGACCTCTTTGCCTTAACGTTCTTGTCGATGAAAATTTAGCATAAAATTCTATTCACAGAAATTCGTCAATAAAGACGTCTTTACAATTCAATGCAAAATAAAAATAACAATGAAAGCGTCTTAGAAGACTCCACATTAAACGCCATAAAAGCGAAATTACCAAAATAATGTCTGCAGTCTGCA
This sequence comes from Chrysodeixis includens, assembly GCA_941860345.1. NCBI lineage: Eukaryota > Metazoa > Arthropoda > Insecta > Lepidoptera > Noctuidae > Chrysodeixis > Chrysodeixis includens. The sequence goes on from OW796097.1 coordinate 5,891,514, forward strand.
CCATACACTTTTCTAATAGTTTCATTAAGTGTAATTGACCGACAAACCGATCATTAAATTCCTGAGAGCGAACAAAGACAATGGAATGACTTCCATAATGTTTAGGAACAATACTTTGGCTGCCAACCTTAACATTGAAAGTAACTAGAGGGCCTACCACGATATCTACAAGTAAAACTGCCACAGTTGTGGAAAAGAGATAGCGCGCTACACAAAGTAGAGCGATGTCTCTCTTTTTCGCCTACAACAGTCTTTCTATTAGAGTGTGGTAGTAGACTATCAGATGTTCCCCTTAGATATCACAGACTTTTTATTTTATCATACTCTGACAGTCAGAAAGGTAGCGACTAGTCGCTGCGATTAGTTGCTACCAGTTGTGATCTGACACAACTGACAGTTTGTCATACGCTGTCTAAAAACTTCTCTTTTGTCATTCAAATTGAAGTCGTGATTTAGAAAAGTCAAATAGATAGCGAGCAGTATTTACTTGTATTATTTTTATTTGATAACGTCTTTCAATCTGCTATTTATCGACTATCGAAATAAGATTAAAATAAGCTTACTTTTTACCATTTAAATCCATGACAGCTAAATAAATATACTTTTACTTTATTGATAACTTTCAGTGTCGAAATATTGCAAAATTTTAGGCAAAAAATGGTTATAACATTTTTGTGATTGGATACTAAGTAAATATTTTGTCGCGAGTCTGTCTCGTCAATTTTTGATTCATGGAGTTTTTTTGTTACCTCGTTTTTGCACGTCGGTGTACTAAATAATAAAGTGTGTATTAGATGCGATCTATTTCGCTCGCAGCGTGGCATCTCATCCAATTGATATTTAATTCAGAACGTGAGTTCTATGTGAAGTAGTTACAACGTTTAATTGCTCACGATACCAGACATCTATAGAATAGGTTTATTATGTTTTTTTCAGGTTATTTGGAATCATGCGCAAAAAGTAATTTTATGCAGAATCGGATAATTTAAATTGTTGGAGACACAATTTTCGGCTGTGGTCGAGTTCATGAAAAGTATCTTTTTATTTTGCAATTTATTAAAACATTTAATTTTAATCTTTGATTTACTTCTCATCGGGCTATAAATAACGATAGACTCGAAAATGTACGATGAAATTTTACGTAAGCCACTGCCATTGGGAAATGCGGTGCGCGACAAGATACGATTGTCGAGGGAGGAAAATAAATGAAAATTCAACGCGTAATACTCAGTGGATATCAAAACACACTTCAGGTCAGTGTAATTTGGCAGACAAGCTTTTTTGGAAAGTCGTTTTAGCCGGCGCTCCCCCCAAATGCGGCGTGACTTGGCTAGCGAAAGAGATGAGATTAATGACAGGGGTGGAACTACTTACGTCGGGCCGCAGTCACACCGATGTCCCCACATGTACTAGACCTGCTTTGTAAGGGTAGTAACGGAATAAAAGCTTTTTGTAAACATAACATTGTTTTATGTAACGTAAAAATAAAAGAATTATTATTTTGTAACACTGTAAGGTCACTCACCTTCGAACTCACATGAATTCGCAGCTTTTTAGATATAGTTATTAGATAATCCCACGGAAATACTATATTTGTGTGAGATACAAAAGCTGTGTTAATTTAGATTGTCAGCTAATTCCATTCTTAGGTTTATTACAATTAGTAAAGGTCGTTTGGTCGTGACCATGTAACAATCAAACAAAAAGCACACAGACACACAAACTTTTCCTGTACAATATTAATATGAATGCCATGTTAATTGGAACTGTCTTCAATAGCAAGCACAGTTATCTTACATTCATGTTTTGGCATCGAACACAACACCAATTCACCACCAACTTATCAAAACCATCGATCAACGTTGCCTGTCACTGTCACATCTATAATTCACTCTCGGTTATACCGTTACATTTAAAACAGTAATCTCGGAGGGATGCTTGTCGACCGACCGACGATCCCGATATAAGTTTCCGGCAACTTTTCTTTAACCAGTTTTCTTACAAAAGTGCTTTCTACCTACATAAGTAGATGTATATCAATTGGAGGTTACGTGCCGGTGTGATAGGAGGAACTTTATCTTGAACTGCCGATGGCACCGATTGTTCGTTGGACTCTGACTCGCATACATTAGATCTGACCTTTTGTCGGACGGCCCTACCCTTCACTTCTTCAAAAATCAATTCATTAAAGAATAAATCTTGATAAGGAGTTATAACTAGAAGTAATTAAAGTTCTTTTTCGTGTGACGTGATCTATGAGTTCAATCAAATTTGCTGTCTTTATGAATTTGTTAGTGAGCTTTTTGGGATTAACATAATGAGATTAATGAAACTGTTTTGTTCGCCTCAGTGTACATGAATAGCTTTGTCAGATAATGAGGTTGGAAGTCTAGCGTCTTTGAAGAACGAAGCGATTTCTATTTTGTCATTTTACTCTGCTCATTAATAAATATTTTGTTTTAGAGTTTCAAGTTAGTGTGGTTATTTACAGTACCTTGTTAGCGACCTTTAATTAAGTTGCCTGTATTTTAATATCATTAATATTTAATATCGTTTACCAACTTTATATGCACACTGGTAATGCCTATTTCGTGGTTAATATTTTAAGTTATTTCGGTAAATTAAATTCACACACCCACATACTAAAGCGACAGTCAGTTTAATTGACATTTTAAATCATGTCATCGTGAAGTAATCGCGTTTTAGTGATTCTCATATTATTATAATAATAGCATTTCACGTATATTCCACATTTCCTGCTAATCTAGAGCAAAAGCTATCGCACAAAAGTAAATGCAAAATTACTTATAGTAGTAAGTTTTGTCGACAAAAGAAAACAAATATGCTCTGTAAAATGTAAATAACATTCAGCAAAAATTACAGAGCCATTGGCGCTATTTGTGAAACTAGCCGATACTAAAAGATTAACAAACGTTCTTTTTAAACTTTTTCCTCAGTTGTAATGCTTTTCAGCGCACTTTACTAGACTTTACGTGCATTAACCGAAGCTTAGGAAAATTTATATCCTGGAAGAGTGTGAAATGGCTTATTCAAATGCAAATGCAGAATCCTGGCCGGTCAAAGTGATTTCGCTTAGTGTATTTATTTTCTCCTTCTTTTCGTGGCGTTTTCATTTGAAATGTGGGGAATATTAAAGTGGAGTGCTATCGTCGTTTTCCTGTGTGTTTTACATATTCTGATCAAATACGTTAGATGGCCAGGTAAACTAAACAGGCGAGTGCAAATCACTTTTATAGCATTCGCATCTTTATTTAAAAGGATTAAGGTTGTATTTTGTGATTCCTTGTTTTTTATGAGGGATTTATGATCGTATGTTCTGGCATTGTAAACATCATGTTTTAAGACTGTTAATTACTTCATCGGGGATGCGTAGCTTAGGATTGTTTATAGGAACCAATTGAATTGCTTCAAGAAATCTGTGTAACTATACCAAACAATGCCAGAAATTAAGGGACTATGTCGGGTTAACAAAAACACTATTTTTTTGTTCCACACTCCTGGTGAAAACGCAGCCTAAGGCTTATCAAAAGAAAGTCTTGTTTCCCGTTTTCTCTCGCCATCTTAGAAATAAACGTCTTTAAATCAAACTCCAGATCAAATCAAGAAATGTAACATAATTACAAATGTCTCAAGCTAGTAACATTTACTTTATATCCTTGACAGTTAGCGGAATAGTTTAAACCTGATCTAGCCAGTTAAGTCATACATTAAAGTCAGACAGTTCCTGATACCAACATGTAGAGTTTCTGGTTTAGCTTTCGCAGATGTTATCAGTGCCTGAGATGTTGACTGGTTAATCTTAACATTATGATGAGTTATTTAAAAATAACTCATCATAATGTTAAGATTAACCAGACCAACTGACCTCTAAAGAGGGGTGGGGGTGTTTAAATCGATTTTACCTCAAAAAGGCAGCGCACGTGTCCAATGTGCAATGGTTTTTGTCTTCAAGCAGCTACCGTTATCCAAACACATAGAGTTTTTATATTGATGCGTAGACATTAACATCTTTAATTATAGGGAGATTTGCCTTGCTAAATTTTTTAGTGACACTTTACTAATACTTAAACGTTATAACGGTTTACTCACGCGTATTTTTTGGGATAGGCGGACTCGCGACCCCGCCGCCGCGTCAGCTTATGATTAAGGACTCCGGTTGGGTCCGAAACTAGTCGGGCTATCCCGATAAATACGCGTGAGTAAACCGTTATAACGTTTAAGTATGAATCATCCTCACGAAAGTTATTATAAAAATATTTTACTAATAATATATTATAAAAAAAAGTTTGTAATTGTGACCAGATTGATGGATGGATGGATCAATTTTGATATTTGGTACCTAGGAGTGAGCTGACACCCTGGATTAACGTATAGGCTATTTTTCAATCAACTGAATAAGAGGTAATGTTTATGCAGCAATAACCGACATTCGCGCAGGTGAAGTCGCGGGCTACAGCTAGATATTAATAAGAATAAGGAGCTGACTGGTATGCTCAAGGATTTTAATAAAATCAAATGAAACGATGATACATTACATTTCTATTTAAATATCATATGCAATAAAATATACATCTAATACTGAGGAGTCAAATGAGTTCAAGTTCAAGTATCAATTTTATGTAATAACATATCTATATGTATTTGACCTATTAGCACGCATGACCTAACCTTTAAGCATAGCATTTTGAAAGGTCAAGTCTATATGCAAGTGGTCATAAAAAACAATGTCTATGGTTGAGCAACCATAGAGTAGTCGCTGTTTGTAGGTCGATGAGGTCACAGTTGTATTCTCCAAGTTTTTTGATGAAATATTACATCATCGTGATGAATTTGATGAAGATTAGAGTTAAAACAATGCGGCGATGTGGCATGACAACCTAAGGTTGTATTAGATTGAAGATAGCGATTATATGACCCATTGTATCATTATGTGGAAACGTCTATACTTTTTGCGATTGTTTTTTGTTTATAAAAGTAGTTTTTGAACAAAGGATTTGATTTGAGGTCAAATTATCTCCAATTGTATACTATATAAATGTTACTAATGTGCGGACAGCCTTATTCAAATGTAAAAACTCTTTACTAATCAAAGTCCAATATTTTATACAATAACGTAATCAATAAAACGTTGTGTAGACAAATAAATGGTGATTGCTGTTGATTTGATTACAAACGAATTCTGTCAGTTTATGACTCAGATAATAACTACGTAGGTGGTTCTCAATAAGAGAATATTACTTTCACAAGAGTAAGTCGTCATGTCGCGAGTAATCTATGTTTGATGCATTTGATGCACATGGCAACAGAATCTCTAAAAGTACAAAATAAGGTTTGTTTTCTTGCTGACTAAACGCAGAATGCTAAAATACAACTTAAGCACCCTTATTGATGTCGTGCTGTTTTTGTCACCGTCAAGAGATATGACAAAGACACAATGCGACTTTTATAATGTCGTTGATGTTAAATACGGGTAGAAGTTGTTTTAAATTTCTATATGTCGTTTCTTTACACCTTAGACAGATAAAAATCGCATCAGATTTAATAACGCTTCAAAACAAATGGAAGTCATGTCTAATTAGCTACAAATTCTAAGCACACGTCGTCGACAAATACAGAAACGACAAAACCTGGTCGTTTGAACGGAACTCGTTGATATTTCCGTTTAGACTAGTCCATTGACAGCTGGGAGGCATTAGAAAATACGGAGACATACCAATAACACTCTCGCTTTTCACGAGATCAATGACACCGCGTCTTGACCCCGGCTCGTGATTTTACACCGTATTACGTTACGTATTTTATGCCGTTCCCAACAAAAACTGTGAACGATTATGAATCGTTACGACAACGCAATTTCAATACAAATGTCACGATTGAACCTAAATCTGTTGAGTACTTTCGATTTTTACGCCATCCGCCGTGTTTTCAAAGGTTGTTATTATGGGTTAGTTGTGATTGTGGTGAATAATTTTGTGTTTGTGCAATTTTAGATTTATAAGGCTACTAGCTGTTGCCCGCGACCTCGTATGCATTAGAAATATTCCAGCAAAAATAAAGATTTTGATCGATTCTCAGACCTACTCAATATGCTCACAAAATATCAAGAGATTCATTCGACCCGTTCCGGAAAAGTTTGGTATAGAAAATTATTTGAGTTAGTTATAGAAAAGTGGGCGTTTAATACTTCTGTAGATATTGCAGAAATATATCAAGTATCCTACTCCCACGATACTGAGAATCTACTGATATGAGAAACAATAATACAAACATTATTAAACTAAACTGTTACAGGTATAATAAAATATTAAAATACATTCTTAACTTAACAGATACATAAATAAAATTATAACAAAAACTAAACATAAGACTTCTGTAATCGGAGTTACTGTCTCTCTAATCTTCGATTTGAGAGATCCTATTTTTAGGATTAAAAAGTACAAAGAGGTTTTCTTCGATACTCGTCTTAATGTACCCACGTAAGTCTGTCAAAGGAGAAGGTTCTATTCACATCGAAACAACCTGAACAATACTAGCCAAGAAACATTTAAAGGCAGTATAATCCTACTAATATTATAAACACGAAAGTTTGTGAGTATGGTTGGATGTTTGTTACTCTTTCACACCTTAACGGCTTGTGCCGTGTGTTAATTCCGGGTGTCATCTAAAATTTATTTTTAGATGACACCCGGAATTAACACACAGGCTACTTTTTTACCGACTGCGTCCGAGAGACAGGGTAATGTTTTGCTGCTATAACCGACATTCGCACAAACTAAGTCATGGGTGAAAGAGTAAAAATAATTTACATCGTTTAATTTCAGTTGTGATCATAATTTCTCAAGCTTTAATCACGTCATACAAAGGCAAAAGATTATGACTGCGAAGGTGTGTTTGTTTGCTACCTCTTCATATTTCAACGACTGCATAAATTTTATAAAGATATAGAAATAGTAACATCCTGTTCCTCATAAGCTCTTTACAGCAAATGTTCGTTGCGTAAATAAGTATGTAAATAATACTTTGATGCAGAGATAATATATTCCGCGATGTATTCAAAGTTTTAATGTACTAATAAAATATTAAGTCAATTCCTGGATGCGCTAGCATAAACGACTTTATCTGAAGGAAATTAATGTGAAAGCGTGCTTGAATAGTTTAATGATAGTGTTATGAAACTTGAGAAGTCAACGTAACACTTGTCATATTCTTGAGGACCTACCATCTATTACAGTAATATTATAGCTGGTGTGGAAGCGTGACAGCACAACATGGCATAGAGCGGCGTCTCTCTCCCACACCCGAAAAAATATTACGGTAATAGGTGGTGGTAGGTCTCCGTGTGGTGTCCGGATATAAAGAATAGCACCACCCCATATCCTCCACTGGGTATCGTAAAAGGCGACTAATGGACCTTAAGACCCAGTGCACTGTACCAAGCACCTTGGGTCACCCGAATGGTGGCGGGTAAACAACCAACAATCGCATTCCCAAAGAGGGTTAGTGTCAGGCAGGCGGCCGACTATAAAAACATAGCCAAAACTTTAAGCAACATGTCTAAAAGACGTGTTGCGCCGACGCGACCCCAAGTAAAAATTGGGATAAGGGCAGGGGAATGATGATGATGAGGTGGTGGTAGGTCTGCTCGTTGCATAGTTATATGTATTGTAATATGATGGACGACAGTATGCGTAAATGCAGCTAATATTGCTAAATTGTTCACGCTCTACTGTTACATATTGCTTCATATAAAACTAGGAACATCATTTTGATGTATATTCGTAGACTGGATTTAATTGCAATAAATAATTTAATCGAAAGAGGTCGTTTTATTTGTAGAAATGTTTGCTAATGAGGCCTCGTTTTAGAACAGAACAAAGGTTTACAGTTTCTGTTAAACTACGCAAAAAGTTTTAAAGCAAACTATGAATACGCGGATAGAAGGCAGTTTGCTGAACGAGCAATTCACTCCGTGGCATAGTTTTGAAGTTCTTAATTTGTTTCACACATTCACCTACTTATTTAAGTGATGAGAACTAAACAATACTTGTCACGATTGTCAATTGTTACGTTAACTGCCAACTACAATAGAACAAATGACGACACTGGTTTTTAGTTCTAATTAACACGTCAGCGCCGATGTGAATGGATGCGGAGTGCCAACACTCTTTTATTTATGATAAAAACTTAATAGATTCTGTTCACGCGATTCGGATGAGCGTCCGAGATGCAATGACAAGTATTCTGCGGAGACGGAGGGTGACCGTTAGTGGACGTGCCGGCATCCGCCGTGCAGGTACCGTTACGGGTCCGTCGCCGGACGATCAATGTGAGGCGACTCGAACTTTGCAAATACATGTCAAACGATCTTTGTTTGCCATTAGCCTTCTGACCTCAAACCAGTTTAAGGAATAATCGACGAATTAAGCCGCGAACTCGTGTCGAGAATTTTTATGACCAATTCTCGAACAATTAGCATGGAATTTGAAGATCACTAGAATTCGATCGTTGATCGACACGAATTCTAAATTTGGACTAGATATTCGTTATATTTATTTGAATAGGTAATACTCCCGTTTATAATATGCATAGAAAATAATCTTATGTTTATGCTACATAGCAGAAAACAATCAGTTTCGGCTTAACTCATTAATCCTCTATAATTTGATCCCCTTAATTCTGTAAATCTGTAGGAGGGTAATACTCAATAACAAAACATCGTCGAAGCCACAACAATAACATCTCAAATTACTTTACTAATTTAAGGAAATATTTAGTTGAGCTTAAAATAAGTAATAAACGCCATTTACAAAATGAAATATCAAAGTTCTTGAGGCCTGGCTTAGTAGCAGGCTCTCAGTTTAATTTCCTTTTTGAAGAAAGTTCGCGTCAAATATTAACTTAGTGAAGATTTTTCTTTGCTTCTTGTTGTAATCTTTTGTTTGAGATTTCTCGGCAAGTGTATAACAGCTGTTTCAATAGTCGCTGGGACGGTGACGAATACCATTACCAACTGACCGTGAAAATCTGACGTTTTCTCTGCGCACGAGCACTCTTGATACTGTGGGGCCATTAAGTAAGAGAATTTCGTAGCAGACATTCTTACTTAAATTACTACATACCTAATCTAAATATACGTCATAATATGTTGCATATTACCGCAATGCGTAACATTAAAATAATGTTTGTTAAATAGTATAATTCGTTCGCTGCTTTAAAGTGTTATGTAAACTTATAAATCTTGCTCCACACTTAAAAAAATGCACGTGTGGTAATTAAAATCAAAACAATGTTTTTTATTTCCAGTGGGTGAAAAAGCGCTTTAGAAAGGACAAAATTTTAAGTAAGTTTTAAAATGTCATTCCTACGAAGAGACAGGTAAAACCTCCATAGAGTCCCATAATTAAACTCAAACTCAAATGAAGTTAAATCGCTTGTTTAGGAACCACAAACTTATATACCTACTCATAGGTGTTTCGCGTACACAGGTGATACTTTCTTCATTTACGCGACTGGTGCGTATCGAAACATATCGGAAATATAGATTGCAATGCAAGAAGAATTATGAGGTTTATTGCGTAGCGCAGTTGCAAACACTTCAAGAATTAGACTTCGGGGCCGGCCCGTGCATAATGTGACAGCTAAGAATTAATGAATACCATTTGTTTATTTCTCAAACGAAGTTATTTAGAAAGGTATATTGGACAGCTAAACATAATTTACGGCATGATTAAGTTATGAATGTTTATTGATTTATATTTTTACAGTTGAATTTGTGAAGTTGTGGCAGTTACTAATGTTCTGTGGTTTACCGTTGCTTTTTATGTACCCTTCGAAAAATAATAACACAGTTTATCTCTCACGGCGATTGATTGGTAACCTAGTAACAAGCCTGTTGCTAACCGAGTATGTGATGAACACGGAAAATAGATTTAATCTATAGTAACCAATATAATATAATATATTCAATATGATACATGATTCTGTTGAAAAGACTTCTGAGAATAAACATGGAGATTTTCAAAATTAGATAAACCTTTTTGGTCTGTTATACAGTCACTACATTTTTGGACTACGACTAAGGAAACTAAGAAACACCGATATAAAATTAGATTTATCTAAAACCATTATTTTCCCCTCAAAGTAAATGGCAGTTAAATTATGGATTCTTTTAAGAGGCACAAATTTTAAGATAAAATTAATTTTGAAGGTTTATGCGAATATTAAGTTGATTAGTTTCCCCATTCCGATTTAATTTAGCATAAAAATTGCGATAGGAACAGTGCAAGCCTATTAAAGGAGATTTATGAGAATATTAGTCAAAATAAAGATCAATGTTAGTCTATTAAAATAAGATGAGTTGGCTTTTATTTTTTTATTGATATGACCTACAGCTATACATCTTTTAAAACGGTAAGAAATAGGAATCTTTATACTCTACAAAAATTACATTATCATAATATAGTTTAATTTTGTGAATAATATAACTTTTGTGGTAAGTAACGTGAATGTTGTCAGATAATAAAGAAATTCACATAAAATTAATTCTAAATTCCCGATGAGATACGTGCTGCCCATATCGGTACGACATATTTGATCAATCATATAGCCGTTTCCCATGCAACAATTCACACTCAGTACAAGACTACTGAGAATTTCATAGTAGAAAGAAACGTAGTACATTTTCTTAATCTGAATCTTAGAACGAAGACCTAAATCTTAACAGATAATTTGGCACCAAATATTCAAAGGAGCCGCAGTAAACAATGAAAATTGATTACTCAAATAAGGGACGCACAATTGAACGTACATTACAGCAAGTACCGTCCCGTTGTACATCAAAACGAATTCCTTTGTAAATACAGTCTGTCTCAACAAAGAAATCCATTGATTTGATACCTTTGATGGGAGATACCTGTCTAAGCCTGTTTGTTCATTGAGTTAGGGATTTCTGCTGACAATAGAATACCGAAGACCCACATGATGAGAAATGAAAGCATTTCCCTTTGTGCTTATTTTTCTCAGTAAACACATCGTCTGTATTTATTTGGTCTCCTCCCAATTCCGTAGACTGTGGGTGATTTTTCTTATTTGTCGTTAAGCATCCTTAAAATGTCTTTTAGTTCCAAATAATTACTTTTCCATTGTTTTATTTACACCGTATTTTTGTTAGCGACGTCTTGATTGTTCCTCGAATTAGCTCCAATTAGAGTTCAACTGGCAAGAAGTTTAAAAGGAAGATACCGTTTTTATCTGGGAATAGGTCGGTAAATAAATACCAACTCCTTGGTATAACGTGTACACCAACATCAGCAAAATAAAAACGATCTACCAACATTGTGCAAATATTAAAACTATTATTAAGATAACTTAAGACTTCCTAATATATTACGCAATCAACTAAGACGTCTCAAGAACGGAAAACAGGCACATTCGGACATCCATAAATAAATGTTTATGTTCGTAATTACATCGAAATAATTTGATTTGTTATACTGTTCACGAAGTTGATGAGGTCATGGTGTAATGAAACTAATTAGAGAGGGTCTACCATCAACTCTAGTGATATTATTGGAGGTGTGGGAGGGAGACAGTGCACTACAAAGTGTAGAGCGGCGTCTCTTTTCCGCAACTGCAGTGACATCACTTTAAGAGCTAGTAGTAGGGCAGATTGGTAAGTCTTGGCGTTCCTTGAAAGTCTGCCAGCTTATAATTTACTTAACGAATTGTAATCAAAATAAAAATGTAAATAAACGGAAGATTTATTGAATCCTCGTGATTTACAAAGAGCGTTGATTAGAATTTATTTTTGGTAATCCGTTGCCCGAGGCCTTGTGTGGGTGATATTGGAAACACAATACAAAAAATGTTATGATATTATTTTTTGTATATTAAACAAAAAAATTGGATAGAAAATAATGACTATGTGCTACTGACACCAGCCATGTTTTTGTCTATTTCATTCTAAAAAGCTTAATAACCCTTGTTAGTTACAGGTGTGAGTAACCTAAACAAACATAAAACGTAAAGGTTTTTGATCTACAGTCACAGGCTTATAATATTTATCAGATCTAATGTTTCTCCTATTTAAATTCGAATAATATTATCTCTCTCGGTTTTACAGCTTAAATTATAATAATTATCATTTACAACGCTCTACTTTTTAAAGGACGTTGACCTTTCGTAGTTTGGGCTTAGGAACATAGATTTGTAGGTTTCAAGGTAGGCAGGTAGGTAGGTAGGTACGTAGGTATAGAACAAAGGGAGATATAAACATTAAATCTCTTGAGAAAATTGCTTACTTTGTAGGAAAATGACGCGTGTCTAATATTTATTGTAGGTTGTGTATCTCCTTACTATCACACAGATTATTTACCTTAACATAAAAGCACTGTTACTTTGACGAGACTTAATAATGATACAAATATGTTTGATGTTCCTGTTGTGTCATCACTATGGTGATGTATGGTTTTGGTACGATTATATCTGTAACATCGTTCTTTTATTCGCAGATTAGGCAGTAGCAAGATTATCGTGGGAAAAAATACATACGATGGAAAAATATGAATCATATTGTGTGTCATGCAGGGTACTTAAGATCTTAGCGCCCAACCTCTTGTATATAATAATATTCTACGACTTTTATCCAACGTTCTACGCAGAGCTTCTATTATGAGAACAATTCTACTAGACAACTGATAAACATACATATATATTCCTAAATACATACATATTATAGATAAATTACACCCAGTCACAGAAGAAATGATCGTAGACACCACACAAACATTTGCCCTGGGTGGGGATCGAACTCACGACCTCTAGTATAGCCAGGGCCACTAACCACTAGACCAGTAGGCCCGTCAAATGATGTACTTTGTACCATCATCTCGTCATGTAAGAGTGTTGCACGTAGAAACAAAACGCCGCTCTACGCTGTGGAAAGCGCTGTCTTGTTCCTGAAACTGCAACAGTTCTATGCGTCAAGCGATTGTCAAGTGTATTACTTCCCTAAATCTTGCATTTCTGTTTCTTTTCTTAACTTTTAGTAGACAATAATTAAACAGTTAATGATTTTAAAGTATGAAATATGAAAGCGAGAATTTTCTCAAGTAAAAAGCATGCGATGTACATGTCATAAAACTTTTCCTTAACCATGTTTATTTATGTATTCCATTGTTAAATTTATTCAAATGCCCAATGTGAAAAAGTGAAATTTAAATGTCGTTATAAATATTCAATTTTACCATTATGCCAATTAGGAGTACAAAAAATTGTCGTGCCATAAAAATTCTTGTACTTTTCTCAAAAAAAACTGGTAAGGTCAGCAACAAAACTCGATGAACAAAATGCAGGTTTACGAATTCCCAAAAATGTTTTAAAACGTGTGCACAATATACAATTTTTTCAGTAATATTGTAGTGTTTAAGATACTTTGATTTTCAGTATACATAGTTGTTATATTTCATCGTTAATTTTCCTTAAAAAATTGTCAGTATTCATTGACTGTTGCGGCCTGTACTTGCAAAGGCCACGGTCACGACACCGCACGTAACATATTCTCAGAGTTTCAACGAAAGTGACGGACAAATCACCAAGTCGTGATGTTCACAACGTTTCAAAGTTCGTAACATGTTGCGTCAAACACTGATTCCATACAATAACCGTGTAATTCATTCATTGATTACTCAACTAACCTACGCTGAGTCAAAGACACACCTTAAAGTTTAGTTGTTGTGCTAATTATTGTATTTTAATATTTTGCATACTATTATTCTGTGTATCGTGTATTAGCTAGTGGGTGTCGGGAATGCAAAGGCGTTTCGAGAAATCGTTGTTAGATATTCGTATCTTTGTAAATCTCTATCGCAGGCTAAACTCATATAGATTATAGAACTTGGTACGTTTGATTCATCTTTGAATAAAGCGTAATCGGATGTTTATTTTCTATTGTGCTCTTTCTGCTTTTCCTATAAAGTGTGGGTGTCTTTCTAAAGAGTTTAAGCTTATGTATGATAGCAGAAAGTAGCAACATCAAAGCGGTTGTAAATATATGACGATGTTATTGTAGTGAAATTACAAATGGTACACAATTGGTTATATGAATGATTTTGTTATATAAATAGGTGTTTTAGCTCAAAACTGTCGTATATTTGATGTCGAATCGTTTTTCAGCATCAAACATAATATTGTCTTGCGGTTCTATGTACGGAATTGTAGGTATGCACGAGGTTGCAGGTTCGAATAGGCAAGTACCAAAGTGACTATTCCAAAGATATTTATAGAGACTTTCTTAATTTACACACTACTGACAAAAAGTGAAGGAAGAAAACGTGAGTCAACCTGGATTTTCAAATATTGGGATCTGAAATGGGCAAGCCGCAGTGAGCTAGCATGGTGATCAATACTCAAATCTTCCTTATATAAGAAGGGCTGTAACTAGCAGTAGAACATTAATAGCATAGATATTATATGTATAGCCGCTGAAGGGGGGAGGGGTCGAAAAATTAATAAGCGTGGTTTTATACACAGAGTGTGTTCCATGTTACGGTTAACAATTATTAGCATAGCTACACAATAATTTAGCATGAAATATCATAGAAATGTCACCTGACCACTACAACAGACACGAACAACCTCAAGGAAAATGTCTGGAATGTTTAAAACGCCAACATTTACCTCATAACTAACTGTTTTAATAATTTTCGTCCCGACAAGTGCGCATACGCAACCAGCTAAACTGGAATTTAATTGTATTCGCTCTTTGCACTATTGCAATCGAAATCGGATACATTATTGCTTTTCGTGGTACAACCGTTTATTTATATTAATTATAAATTATGTGTAGGAAACTGTGGGCACAGTGTAATAATACATACAGTATAATACGGAAGTTATGCGCTAAGTATTGTTGCAAAAATCCAGGTAATTATCTAATTGCTAATCCGTTCCTCTTCAACTTAACAAAACTAATTGGTACCGTTTAAACATTTTAGACGTTTTACGTAAAATATAAGTAAAAGAATCATTGACCTCTAATTTATATTTTATACTAAAAGACTTCGTAACAATTATTCGTCAATAATTTTCACCAAAAATTAAAAGCCTTACACTTTCCTTGAAATTTTGCCTTTTCTTAGTAAAACTAATTATAGATTTTTTGAATATAATTAGCTTTTATTCTTAAGCTTCCCTGTTAACAGATGGACCGAGTTTCACAGCGATACATTTCCCGTATGCCTCGCTTTTCGGATTTATTTAAATAAACGACCGCTTAACATTTATTTAAGAAACCTAAACCCACCTTCCGTTTTATTGCTGTCATTAAATGAATAAATAATCAAAAAAACAGAGAAAATGTGAAAGTGTAGGAAAATTAGCAAGTTAAACAAACTAGTTGTGATGTTGTGCCCACAACTTTTTCACTGGGAACTTTAAATGTGATTGATATACAGAATGACTTGACTGTATTACAACCATGATGGTTAGGTTAAACCTAAAAAATAAAAATATCAAATAGAAAACCTTATTGGACTTGCCCATGAAGATTTCCGTACCAGCAAGTTGTTTGCAAATTTTTAAACTAGTTACTAGATCTCGTTCAAACCAATTTTCTGTAATGTAAATAGTATACTGTATTTAGATTTATCATTCTGTTATTATAGAAGTCACAGGAAGACATTATGCTACTTTGGAAATGTTCTTAGAATTGTTACTTTAGAACCCTAAGAAACTAAACTATTATTCACTAGTTACTAATAAACGGCAACGTTTTAATAAAACATTATTCTTTGTTAAAAAAAGGTTACAACTTAAGAAAAATGCTAAGTGGCCTTGCCTTTGAGTTGTTAACATTTTTCACCACGCTTCAGTGAACACGGTTCAATGACCTCTCGGAGATAAAAACAAAAATACAAAGTCAGTTGATTCAATTGACCTGCTAAATATAAGTTAAAACGGTTACCGCCTTTCACTAACATTGGTTTGGTCACATTTTTTTCACGTAAGTCATACTCGTACCAACTTATTTGTTGCGTTTTATCACTGTACACTTTCATCTAATAATAGAGTATGAATAGGTTGTGTTTTGTTTCTCTTGTTACGACACAGAATAGCACGTGAGGGGTGATTGTCGGGTCATTTGGTGTCACATAATACCAATTTTTAACTTTCCTATTGAGGCAAAGTTCTTGTCTCTAGTTGAAGATGGGCAGGCATGATGTTTAAAGCGACTTGCTCACTCCATGTTTGCGATTCAAGTGTAGTTTTCATCAGCACGTCTCAGCTTTCATGTTTTTCCAGCACGTTATATAGCAACGCAATTATCCTTCTACGTGTTACACAGATATATTTTGATACGCGTTTCTCTCTATTACGCTATCACGCAGGCATTTCCAGTGCAGCTTTCTAGGCTATCTAATTAGCTAGTTACGTTACAGGACTTGAGTTTGTATATACGGGGATCGGCTAATAGCTATCTAAAATCGATGCGATCTAAATTCGGGAGCAGCAGTAAATTCGTGGCTCTTAATGGAATTTCCGCATCGCAGCGTAGCGCGGCGTGCGTCCGGCCGCGGGTAACATGGACCCGGCGTTTCGCGCTGCGCCCTGCAACAGCGTTACCCCCATATTAATCTGATTAATTTCTAAACGCGCCTCCTAAAAGGTACCGACTGTAAATGATTTTTGCCATCGGCATTCTGACATCCCCTTAACTCAACACCTTCGCCTTAGGGTGTGACAAGACCCTACGTTTTGTTAAGCAATGAGCTATGAATATTAATAAACAAAATGGAAGTCGAGATGGGTGCATAAATCGGATTGGATTTATATAACAATCAATCCTCGTTTCTTACGAGTTTGAAGATTGTTGACTGTATTAAAATTATTATATCAAAAGAATACCAAACTATAATAAGATTCGGGATTAAATTTTAATACAAGAACAAGTTTTTGGTGTATATTTTAAATTAATGATTTTAACAATGTTAAAAAGATAATATTTAAAGTTTTAATTAAAACAGCGCAGACATGATGAGATACGGCAGTATTCGCACGGAAGCGCGCTGATGGCTTTATGACAGTAAAATCGCTTTTATATAATGTAAGGCTCAATCAAACTGATGTGCTCTGCAATCGGTGAATCGATTGTATAAACATTGATTTCCAATCTGAGTTCCCCAATCTGAACATAACATACGGAGCTCAAATAAAGATATCCGCGTTCACTACGAATCGGTGCACACAGCTCTTGGTTTGATTTTAATCAAAAGTTTCGATTGGACTGCCAACCATCCGGTCGAGTGCAATCGCGGCGTACGTTTAGATCGCGCTACTGCCACTATGATCGGGCTTTAATGACTGCACCCGAAATGTGTGTTCAATCTAATGCGTATTTGCAGTTCCATAATTGTTGAAACTTTCAGCGTGCCACCGTGCACCGGCGCGGTGCGAGTCGCGTTTCTATCTGCTTCCTGACACACATGTAACTCGTTATAAGTTTGTCGGCGCTGCTCTCTCACATGGAAATGCCTAGCGCCGCGACAATCCGTTAACGAGAAAACCATAATATGTTTCATTACATCATAATTATAATTCATAACAATTGTAGGTCGGGTTCCGAGACTGCGTTTAATTTCCTTGGTGATATAACGACAGTATTTTCAAAGAGAGTTTTAATGAAAAGTGAAGGTAAATCTCCACGGTCTCTGAGCCCACATTTAAGTGAAATAAAAATAAATTGTACTCAAAGTGGGATAGCCGCTCAAATTAAGCACCTGAATAAATTGTGTGATAATCCGTAGCAGTCTTTTAATGCTTTACAGAGCCGCCGGCGACGAAGGCGTGCGGAAAAGAATAAACGAATGAGATAATGATTACTCTCATTTCATTACTTCTCTTGATCCTAGTAATTGAGGAAATTGGGTCGAAGTGTGATAAGAGAGAGAGAGTATCGGGTGTTATTGGGCCGGTCCCATTAGGGACCTCTTAATCGTATTTAACGCCTTTATCACCTGGGGGTGCGCAATGGGCCGTAACGGGCGAACATAAGGTGCAGAATTTTCGGGATCCGCAGTTAATAGCCCTGTTCGTGTGCTCTTATTTTCCGAAATGCTTCAGTTCTATTCACAAAGTGTATTTGCATAATCACACCTATTCAACTATTGTTAACGATGCAGTAGGTAGGTGGGGTCCGCACTGGGAATCGGTATGGTGTTGTGTGCCACTCGGCTCCGCAATATTTTCGCCGGCGCGGCGGGCGGCGCGGCCTGGAGGGTTCGCCGGCTAGTGCTGTTTTAATTTATATATTTTTTCTTCTCGCTCCCGAGACTGGGCCGAGAGTTCATAATGGACAAAACATTAACTCAGTCTACTTTGGTTGAAAGCTTTCAGGGCTTTTCGACTCATCTTGCGTTAACATTTCCGAGTTTCTACGCATTAAGTAAACCATATTTATTTAAACTTATACATATAGCGAGGCTTTAAGGCTGGCCCAAAAATGTAGGTCGTGTATAGTTTAATTTGTAAGAGATAAATTTAGGTAAGCAATGAAGCTTAAGATGAATGGCCTTACGAAAGTTTGTATGGTTAGAATAGATTAAGTAAGATATTTATGTAATCGATTCCAATTAATATTAATGATGAACAGCTGTTAAACTAATTTGGATAACGTCGTCGGTAGGGAGGCGGAGAAAGTTCTTAAGAGAGTGAAAACGGCAAAAATGCCGGCGGTTCACTTTCCTTCGAGGTGTGCATATGCCGCATATGTTAGACTGGTTTAGATGACGAAGTCTACAACTATTTATGTTGTCATGGTAACTAGTAAACAAACAACTTTCTGTATATCATTATCATATCAGTAGGAAATAGGAATATTTAGAGCGGGGTTTACATCGATACTAAATGATCATGAGGGTAGGCCATAAGATTAGATAACTGATTGGCGTTGCAGTATCTCGTTATTTGGGAAAAGGTTCCTGGTTTCAAAGCTGTCGTGGAACGGGAAAATATGCTACTTTAAATACGTTTCCATATTACGAAAAGTTTGGGTAAAATGGTTAGGTCTGAAACAAAATCATGACGTAATATTGAAGTTTTATAAATATGTAACGTTATAAACTTTCCTTTTTAATAAATACATCAACATTTTATACAGACCTAAAACTAGTATTATTCAAAAATAAGTAAATTATAGTGACTTATTGACTGAATACAGGAACATCCAATTTTTTTATTCTATGTATATTTTAATTAACTCGCAAAAAATATTTTTATGCATGCAATTATTTCAATTTGATAAACGATTAGCGATAGCGATAGCGATAGCGTAATAATTTGTAAAACGAATTCGCAATTCAAATGCAAAATCTGTTTCATAACAATTAATTATTTGGCATTATTTTTCGCGCGTTCATTTTAAAATACATTCTATTGTATTTGACAAATAAAATTAAAAAGTAGGATTTTTTTTAAATAGTTCTTGGCAACTAAAAAGTAGGTACGTGTAGGTACTGCCAGTACTAAAAAACTAAGCTTAAAAAAGTTTAAAAAATATATTATCTACATCATTTTATTAATTACTTTTTATGGCATCTTAAAAATAAGTCGTGTTAAAAAATAAGTATCAATAACCGATACTAAAAAGAGAAACTCAGTAAAGAGAAATTTCCTTTTTTAGAGGGATCGTTTCGCGATGATTTTCAATAATATTTTACAATGACGATAAAAAGTTTACAATGACTGTTCAACACCGCAAACACTAATAAAGGCTATTTTATGTCGATAAGAGTCATTGGGACCGATTACGGCGGGAAGCTGTGGAAAGTGACACAATGTTTCTTAATGGTATTGGTTTCATTTTATAACGTTTATCGGATAGATTTAGAACAATGCACTGGGTGAAATTGACTGTTTAGCGGAATCATTGACTCTGGCAGAAGTAAAAAACAAATAGTATTTTTTTATATGTTGGGAACTTAGGTACGTTATAATTCTATTTATTAAAAATGTACTAAAAAAGTAATATTTTTAGTTTTGTCTTTAGATCTGCTGGAAATGCGAGAAATAAATTGGAAATAACACCCGTGATTCTGTTATTCTGAGTAGGAAATTATTTCCCATAGCCATATACCTATATGAATTTATTCATACAACATACTATGATGTTCTTGTCCGATAAACATCACAACTGTTGATTATCAACTAAAAATCTAATTATTGTTATGATTTATTATAGTTTGTAGTTGGTAAATATAATTGTAAGTATCTTGTTAGTACAAAACACTAAAAATGTTCTTACTTTAACACACATTTATATTACAATACTTTCCAACCAGTACGTACCTACTAATAATGTATATTATTATGAATAAAAAATCTGCTAAAAGCAACACATTTGAAAAAAGAATCCCTGTTCAATTGTAAATTTAAATTTTCACATTTTTTACGGGTTCTTTTTCTTTTTGTTTTTAACGGGTTATAATTTTATAATATTATTATGCCACTCACACAAATTAAATTAAGAATTAAATGCGTGGCTACACATATTGAATTCTTAATTTAATTTAATTTCTTTACTTAAATCCAAATAGTTATTAGAACGAGCCTTTAACATTTCGGAGACTGCATTATTTTCTGAAATAAAATTGCGTATATTTCTTAACCTTCTTTTGTATTAATTACAAATCTATAGGCACAATCATGTATAACAGGCCTTATACATAATGACTGTGCCTGCATTAGGCAGTAGGCACACGGGCGGACCGCAGCTATGCGGCTAGTTGCGACACTCGCGTCCAAAGTGCACACTGATGTGGGACATTGTGGATACCTAGCTGTTCGTAGATTTGTATTGTTTATCGATGATACGGTAAATTGGAAGGTATATGCCAGTATAATAACATAAGTAGAAGTTTGGTAATAGCTTTTTAGATTTTGTCTAAGTTGCAATTTTTGTTGTTAATGTGTAAAATAAAAATGCAAATTTATCCTAATTATATTTATTTATTTAAAGGATGATAGTTCAAAATGGTCGTGTTATCTTAGTCGAAAATAAATTGGTGCTACTTCCGAACTTAAAAACTTTTAAATAGTACAGGAGGTCATTGATCGCTGTCGAAGTGTCAGTATCCTCGCCTAGAAACAAAAGAGAATTCGGAAATTTGAACAAGATTAATGTTCCTCTCAGGTAAATTAATAATATTGAGGGACCGTTAATTTTGTGTCCGAACGCCAATTTTCTTGATAGCGTTTGGTTTTAGAGTTATAGCCGTAAACAACTTGTCATTAAGAGTTAAGAGCTTCATGTTAGCTTAAGACCTCAACATCATTTATTTTGTGAATCAACGAAACTTTTCACTCTCGCCTCTTTGCTAGAAGAGCCAAAAACCGCTAGGTGTCTAATAAAGAAAACAAGTTGCGATGATTTACCTCACAGAAACAACGCAACATTCAAAGCGCGTATTCAAATACAAAACAGTAGCGGGCAAGTGACAAGCCGACGAAGATACCGCCTCCCTAGATGTGCCAACTTGGCCACTTGTTAGTCAAAACGCTTGATAGATCTACCGTTACTATAGAGATAGTATACCACTATATCAAGAATAGTGACTATTGAAGCTGTGATAGCTTAGTGGCAAGACCGTAGGACTGCTAAGTCAGAGGTCTTGAGTTCGATCCCCACGACGCGCACCGACTTTTCGAATGTTTGTGTGCATTTAAGAAATAAATATCACAGCTTCCGTGTTTCGGAAGGCACGTAAAAATGTGGGTCCTGCGCCTGATCTCTCTCCGGTCGTGTCGGATTACCGTCCCATCGGGCTATGAGAGTAAAAGGAATAGAGAGTGCACCTGTGTTTGCGCACACGCTTGTGCACTATAATATGTCCTGCGTAGCTGGCTGGTGTCATAGTAACACTGGCCGCCGTGACCGAAATCGGTCCGGACCGCTATTATATCAAGAATTCCGTCGCTTTGTATCCTGTGGTTATTCGCGGCGGATCGTCATTTTATTGCGAAAGTTCAAGTGCCACGAATTGAGAAGTTTACGAGGCTCGGTATTATATTATATTCGAGCCGGCTTTATCGCTCACACGTCTTCGTGCATAACGACACGTATTTTATTACTTACACGAAAATATATTACATACAAAAATACTTGGTAACGGTGATGTAAAGACTAGACACGAGATAAGTAGGTAAGCATTTACACCGAACGTCAGACAATAGAATTCATTATATTATTATGGGCCTGTAGGTGTAATTAAAGGATTCACCTTTGCCGACAAATAGAGAATAGTGAATAGATCAGAAGTCGGACTTGTCTGGCCAATTTAGGGGTTCGTTGTTCGCTTATTACTTGCCGTAATGTGCCCTTTAACTTTTATGGGGTGAAGTTGCGGAATGAGACCGGCGCGGGCTCGCTTGGGACTAATATAGGCCAAGAGTTCGCACTTTTGTTTAAATTTGCACTAATTTTATTGTTGTACCTATGTTTGGATGATTGTCTAGTGGCGATAGTGTTGTTGTGGGATGTTAGACTAACTTCATTAAGTAACAAAATTTTTATACATTTTATTATTTTGACTAATGTTTAATCATTTCTTCCAGGTAAGTCAGAGCTATACATTAAGAGTATATGAAGCCGAGTAAGTATATGGAACCTTTTCGCTAGTTTTAAAACATATACGGTAGGTAGCGGTATATAATTTGTAGATCCACCACGTTTCCACCATCCGTAAGTACTTTACAACTCGTCGCGCGCCGTTGCCCTTTAAGAACTGAATTTTAAATCAAAATTATGAGAGCATCCAAAGAATTTCTAATCACTACCTTATCGAGACGTCGTTACTTAAGTAAAAGTAATTAAGAAGATTTCATCGCATAAAATAGTGTTGAAAGCAGATTCGAGTGGTTTCAAGTTGCTCTATAAATCCAGAACCCTTTACACTTCATAGAATAGCAGTGAGGAGGGTCTTGTAGAACAATTACTTGGGAATATATTACGGGCGAGGACGAGGCGAGTCGAGCGAGGCGGTCGCGAGTAATGCCGCGATATTAACTTATCTCAGGTGCGTGCGGCAGTAAATATACAGAGTGCTTACTTTGGGAGTGTCAACGGAGCTGAAATAATGTAACTGGGAGAGACCTTATCTCAGCACATCCACAACGGTTACCCCGCGGTACGGATGTCGGAAAACGTGGAGCGGCCAACAATTTATTAAAAACGATGGCGTGCAACTCAAATGATCATCTATCAT
Organism: Chrysodeixis includens; assembly: GCA_941860345.1. Lineage (NCBI taxonomy): Eukaryota > Metazoa > Arthropoda > Insecta > Lepidoptera > Noctuidae > Chrysodeixis > Chrysodeixis includens. The sequence continues at coordinate 5,914,790 of OW796097.1, forward strand.
TAGATTTATTGTTGTGCCAAAAGAATATGCGCGGCTCCTGACATGGTTATTAACGAATAGGACTTGGCGTCATACTTTGTTATTCTGCAGTTTTCATCAATATTTGCTTTTGTATTATTGAAAGTCGTCCAACATTATGTTCCGTTATTTTCCCTATTTACATCGTATCTGAGTGAAAGAAAGTGAAATAAGAAGTAATACATTTCTCTTTTCTAGCTTTTTTTCCTATTATGTATTCTGGTGTAGTTACGTATAATTTTTATGTGTAAATTGGCTCAGTACACAGATATGTAGGCAGACACACATCTGACTCTAAAAGCTTTGAAGAAGGCGACACGTATCGAGATGTGTTAGGTATTCTCTGTTTGTCGCGAAACAGTGAGCGTAACGGATCACGTGTTCACGAATCTTGCCATCACTTTGTAGATATTACTTCAAACAGCACGTTTTTTGGATAGTCCTCGAGAATGTAATATGTCTCTTTTTGACGTGTTTATAATAGTGCTCGATATCCAATCCAAAAGAATATCAGTTCAGTTTCTCTGCAAAGGTAAGGCTCGTTTCCTTAACAGGCTCAAGGAGGGGACTCCCAAAATTATTGCGAATATATGCGATAACGCAATGCCGCGCTCCGAGAAAGGACCATTGTACGCTAGCTCTCGCATAAACTTAACTAATTACACGTAATTTATATGAGTCTAAGTAACACTGTCTAAGGATACTATTCAGGCGGCACTTATTTATTAAATAAAACTTGTCGTGTAATTACGGGATGCTCTAATATTCTAACCGCAATCTACTCAAATATTACAAGCTTTCCAATTTTATCTGAAACCAAAATAGACGTCAGGAATGTGAAATCCCGTGATATTATTAATCTCTAATCTCAGTTTAACATAGGATTTGACTTAATGATTAAGGGGTCGTTTTGAGGCAAGATCGATCTCGAGATCTGCGGCACTTAATCCTTGATATGAGTTTCAGTCGGTTGATCGCCAAGTCTATTACGCAATGTGGGTCGTAACCTCTAACAGTTGCTACGAGGCTTACATTTTAGTAATCCGCTTGTCGACAGGGTCTTCGCCCGACCGACGCTACCTACGGAATTGAGACGACTTTCAAAATGCCGACGTATGTGCAATTTTGGTTTCAATTAAGACGAGACAAATTGAGTCGCATTTGAAACCGGCGATGGGGCGTAAAACGACGAAAGATAAAAATTTCTTCAAGTAATTTGTTTAATTCCGTTAGGAGTTATCAAGAAAACACTTCGGCACGGCAAATTAAACCAGTATCTTGTATCAGACGATAAATCAAAGTGGTCTTGTTATTCCATCTGGATCGACCATGTAAAGCTAGTTAATCCAGCGAAAAATAAACACAGAAACGATCTCAACACCAAATCAGCAAAAGCGGTTTTATCAGAAAATGGAATCGTTCGACAATTTAAAATGCAAATGTCTCGCAAGACATATTTATGTAGAATATAAGCAAAAGTTGTTCGGCCCGATACCGCAGCCGCTAGATAAGCCCTTTCAGTTCACTTTAGCACCCTCCCGTTCCCTTTATTTCAAACATTATCTACTTGAGGTTGGGAGCGAAAAAATTAGGCCAATTTAAGCGAACCAGTGAACCATTTTATTTATGTTGTTTGAATAGACGTCTGTTTGAATAAAAATAACGTTTAAAAGCTTATTGTGTTTTTTTGTATCTATATTAGCCTGTCTAAAATACCAATTTCAATTTAACGAATGGCAGAAAAAGCTTTACAAATTATTTTATATAGGTCATCGAAGTAACATTATTGTACCTGTCTATCCCAAAACATTATACGACCGTTTCTATTAACATATTGATCAAAATACCGCAAACAATAACTATTGAACTCGCAATATCATTTATTCAAGATCGAGAATTCGAGAACGACAAAGATATATGTATTCAGACATATAAATGCTAATTCGAAGATATCTGTTTGAGTAATAAAACTAAGAGGGAATCTCGAGGAGCAAGTTCGGTATCAGATAGCGGAGCAGAGGCTATATGATTTATTCTCCTCGATAAGACTTCCTTGGGGATGTTTTGTTGAGTTACACAAAAAGATAAAAGAAATTTGGCAAGTTTGTGTAATTCTTTCACCAATTAAGTCAAATTAATTACACATTTTAATGGTGAAATACCTTGCTCTTTTATCTAGAGTTATTTCGGGGTTATATTTTATCATTTGTTATGGCATTGTGGAAAATAAGGAGCGTGCTTTTTGTGGGGCTTCGTTCCTTAAATTTATCGATTAAACTCGTCGAGCGCGAAATGCAGACATTGTATTTTGATAATATGTATCCAGTTTAATTGTAGGAATTAGTAATCCGACCCAATTCGCGACATGTGAACGCACTACGAGCTTCGCCACATGTGAACATAAGCAACACTAAGTGAAGTAGTCGGTGTCTGTTGCCTAATCGGGTATCACTAAAGCCTTTTACTGTAACTATTGTTGTGTCAGAAGAATGCGCCGCGAAATGGCACCAATGACACGTCTGTTAAGTGCTCATTCTTACGGGCATGAACAATGACGGGCTTCCTTACAAACGTACACCAGTTAAGTAATCCAGTGTCGTTTGAAAGAATCCTAAGATTTAAGTGCTATTGTGCAATTGATTTCTGCACTCTCGTTGGTAAATGGCCCGAGGTCTCTTTGTCATAGTTCCTGTTTACTTAAAAGTTTAAGTAGTGAAAATCGGTCAAGCGCGATGGAGGCGAGTCTCGCGTCATTAGATTGTAGATGGAAAAGTTTGTTTTCGATTTTTACTTCGATTAAAGGTGTTCGAATGTCTGCAGTTCTCAAGATATTTTTGTTCCGTTTGAGTTGTTATAAACCTATTTATATATGATGCAATGGCTTTCATAAAAATAGATAGTTTTCTATTAGTAGGTATGTAGGTACATGAATCAGGTTTCATTTATTTTGCAGGAATCGTAATATTTATTTTGGTATGCCACCATGCCATCAAAATTGTGCTATCAAACTGTTGCACTCCAAAAAGTTATTTATTTTTATCAGATTGAATCCGTGGCTCGTAGTGGTACCTCATAATTTCGTTTGAAAGCACTATAACAATGAACTAATACAATGAAAAGTCATTTGGCAAGTGTTAATATACTCGGGGTTGTTGTTTCACTCTTAATTGGCTATAAACTCATAATTCACTGATAACAAAAGGCGAACGGCACACAGGAATATCGGCGTGATTCCAATTATCATCGCGAAATTGAGTCAAGCGACTACTGGCACATAAGTACCAAGTAACAAATGAAGATCCCGTCTCTGGTTGCGTTCCATTGTCGCTTCCTAGTAGACGTTTGTACAACACCCGTCGAAGTTATTATACAAACGCCGCAGTGTACGCCGAGGTATAATGGGGTATTTCGTGTTCCGTATTCGCAGTATCACCGAGGATTCTAAACAACGGACTTGTGCAAACAAAGGTTCATTGCTGGCATTGTTACAGTCGCGAGCAGACAACGCCGACTTAATGGTGACATTGTAGGAAACGTTAATTAAACCAACAACGATTCAACGAATGTGAGACTTTGAGCCCCCACAGGTCTCTGTTTAATAACACTGAAACTGGTATTTATGTCGTGTCCGAAACTGTTGTCATAATACTTTAACACACTTGTCCATTCAACATTAAACTTTCTGCGCGCCGTTGTTTCTAACTTTGGGAAGATTAGTTTATTCAACAAAAGAGTGATATATATCTCTATTTAAACTGGTTGTTTTGTTTACTTTTTGGGAGTAGTTTTGCATTATGTTATTATGTAGTGTTGGGAAATTAAAGTAGGATTTGTGAAAAATATTTTATCTTTACTTAGGTAGTTACCACAAACAAAACTTAAACACAGCCTGATTAGTTACGTAGATATTTTCTCATTACTATCACAGTGGCTTAAAGATACGAGTACGTCCGTGCGAGTATTAAATCTCCAACCCTCTTACAAAATGATTTAAATTCCCATATCTTTAAAAGTAGTTTGCATAACAATGCATGACAGCATAAACTGTCTGAAAAAAATGTCTAATGACGTCACAGTCCTATTAACATGCGCTCGATATTTATGCCAGATACCATTGCACCCGTTCCATTTTAAAGAGTCAAACACTTCAGTTTGTAATTCGTATCTATTAGGGATTTTTGCGCAACAAACGCGGTCTTTTCTCCCACAAATTGTAGCTGGATTAACAAGGAATAAAAAACAAAACAACGTAAATAAATGGCATTTGGCACGGCCGCGGCGCTTCGAAATCTGTAGCGAACCGAACGGACAATGAATCGACAAAAATTCGGCCCACTTACATAATTATTAGTGTTTCCGAGTAACACAAATCTATTTTAACGTTAATAAGGCTTTTTGTATTGGACTCGCCCTGCTTGAGCCTTAGTTATAAATATTTTGATGGCATTAAAATACTAATGTATTCAACAGCCTGTTTTAGGAAAAAAGAATATGAATTGCAAATTTCATCATTCAAGATGAGCGCATATCGGCTTCTGACGTGGAACATCATCTTTTAGGTTTTAAGGGGAAACTTTACATAAAAGTTCCATAATTATTCTGCTGTACCCATATCAATATCGAGTGTTCAAGACAACTTGGTGATCTTGTCTTCTGAATTCCAGTAAAAATGTGCATAATTTTATATTTTAACTAAATATTTAATAACTTAAGTCCTAACGGTGCCTAAGCAATTACGTAGACATTTCCTAAATTTACGTAACCGTCAATTTATCACGATAACATTAACATTATCATAGGCTACGATCAGTACAGACCCGATATTGTTGGCTACAAAGATTGCTATACAAATAAACGCAATATAAAGCCGTTGTCCGGGATGTTGGATGCCATCCATCATTTCCTTTCACTTCATTAGGCGTAACGTTCAAAATAAACATGTTGTCCGCTAACCATCCGAACGATGAATAACCTTGCTGCGGTATTTACTCATAATATATTGTATTATATCGTACACAATTATTGTTATCTTACTTCTGAATAATGCTTCCATATTTTGGAGCATTGCGTAGTTCTTTTGTCTATGTAAGCGTAAAGAGGTTTTATGCAAAATCAAGTTTTAAAAAATGAATTTTAAACTGTCCATATAATATGTAAAAAGTATTTTCAAATATGGAACAAAACCGAATAGAATGTTTATAAACATCGAAAATTTTCGTACACCCAATATTTTATCTTTTATCTACAACTGAATACTGAGTTGTGAAATGCATGCAAAACTTGTGGAAGGCTATAAAACGTAGGAAGAGACAATACAATAAAGCAGCGATACACGATGCATGGAAGTGAACTCAATTCCGTATAAAAATTCATTGAATCTATTTCGTATCTCTTGTTCTCTCTCTCTCTTTTATCTCTGTCTCTTAACTTAACATGCAGTTCGGTTTTACAGTTATCTCATTCAAGAAATTAAGGTGATACAGTTTTTCGGTAAAATTATCACCTACTAAACAATCTTTGTAAAAGAATCACGACATTGCAGGCAGAATTAAAATTAAATAAAGTTACATTTCCATTCAAGATGTAACAACCATTCAAGCTTGAACATAAAAAGTGGACTTTTCTGCAATAATATTTCTTAAAGAGTTACATAATTGGCTCGAACGTTTTCATCTAGTATTTATTTCAAAATAACTACTTCAATTCTATTAAGCGAATTACAAATCAGATGCCGCAGAAATGGGCAGAGTACTCGAACGATGGAAGATCAATAAACGAACAAGCGTGAAGAACATACACAAGTATAGACACAGTGTTGCTCTTATCATTACCCGGGATTCAGGAAATAAACAAGGAAACATAGGTTGTTGTGGACGATGTAAACAAAACGTTGGAGGTGAGGCGCCAAGTATTACTGCTGTCGATTCCCACACTCCCGAAGATCCTTGTTTGTCTAAGGCGTTCGAACAACTTGCGTGAAATTGATATGAAGCTTACACACGAACCTCTGTTTGCGCATAGTGAATCGTTATTACAATCGTGATAGGATCTCGTGTGCTTTTATTTTTTATGAAATAAGCTTTGTTTTGACATGCGTCGAGGTGAATTTTGTGGGAACCGTAAGCCTTTTTGATTGCTATTTGTATTGCTGTGATTTATTTTTTGGCGTGTTATTTGTGAAGCAGCTGAATAGTTTTACCTTTATTTTTATTTTGAAATTCGGTGAAATTGTAATGTAATATACTTATCCTTTAAAAAAACTATTGGCTAATGAGAGAACACAAAACAAGTAACAACGTACTACTTTTTCACTCAGCAAAACATTTTTAAACTCGCTACAGCGGACCTAATGAGATTGGCAACAGCCAAACTCCATTTAACTTTAATCCCATTGGTAACTTTACTCATATCATTAGGCACATAAAACACAAAGAAGTCAGAGAATCGGAAACTTACGAGGTGTACCCGGAGCGATATAACGCGAGATAGGAGAGGCGGCCTTCCCTTCCGAACCATATACTACCTATTCATTGCGAGGGGTAACAAAATTTTATTTCAAGTTAAATTGTGTTCGCAACTCAGCCACTTCTTATTTATTGGGGGAAGTATTGACGCCTCTGGCATATCACACGTGAACAAAAGCATCTAATAACAAAGTCAAAGCGCCCTCCGTCATACACCAATCCCGAAATGCATTTCCCCCAAAGTGCCTCTATTATTTCTTCGCTTTGAAGTTTATTAAATCAAATTGTCTCCGCTAATAATCTTTTGCATCTTATTAGGAAGGGTGCGTCTTTATAAAATAAATACGTGCGGCATATTTGATAGGTGATTGCTGTCAGAGGCACGGCTTAAGCGTCTCAGACGTTTCCTTATTTATTTGAGGCCCGTTTTATGTTGTCATTTTATGTCGTCTTCAGACAAAATACGTAAACGCTTACATGTTAACATGTCAAAGTTCATCGCGTATTTCCTTATTCCTGAGGATCTTATGTGTAATGGCGAGAGTGCTGTCAGCTCCGTTCGCCTTTTTCGTTTAAGGCCCTCTATTTTAATTAACTTTAACAATAAAATGAATAAACTTGTGGCGGTGGGCATCTTGCGACGTCGTCGTATCGGCGTCCCCACAAGTGTGCCTTGTTTTATTCATAGGCTTCTTTGAATAAAGATGAAAATATTAAGTCTGACCAAGGAAAACGCCGACTGGGGGCTAATGTGGTTGGGGGTTAATAGTCATACATATTAATGGGAAAAATAATATGTTGACCGCGTTGTTTAAGGTGTCATGTCTCTTTCACAAATAAAAACAAAACGTGTCGAAAACCAAAAGTATTTAGATGTACCTGAAATACAAAAGAGTATAATATGTACAATAAATCCTTAATACATAGTTTGATATTACATCATTATACTTAAATCAAAAATATTTTAATACTAAACAAAAAAGAGTCATTAAAATATTTGAGGTGCTTTGAATACGAAAGCTAAAAATAAATTTAGAGGAAACGGTCTGCCCGACGTGACTGCTTTGTTAAAAAATAACGAAAAACAAAATGGTATTGCGAGAGCACTAATTAGCTACCGGCCGCATGAAAGCTTGTTGCAATGAAACGGGGATGATGACTTACAGCTGTTATCATTTGTTTAGTTACTCATGAAGCACTTGTGAGACTAGGAGTAAATTGGGATTTTTATGGAAAATCTTACTAATATTATTCATGCGGAAGTTTGTAACTATGGATAGATGCTTGTAACTCTTTCACGCTCACACGGCTAGATCAATTTTGACGATAATTAGTATGATATGCTATACACCTTGAATTAACACATAGGCTAAATTTCAACAAATTCCGATATAGGTAATGTTTTAGCAGCTTTCTTTCGCGCGGATGGAGTCGCGGGTGGAGCAGCTAATGTGATATAAAAATGCTTAGACTCTTCTTTTTGTGTTGGTAATGACCTGTTTAATTAACTAATGATATCACAAACAAAGACATAAACAAACTGAGTCTTTAAAAGGCTTACTCAGTGGAGCAGTCAAAGCCGCCTCTAGGAAAAACTGTTAGAATGTATTAAAAAAGAAAAATAAATAAAAATGTAAAGCGTTTACACGTGTAAACTTTGAAGTACTTAAAAAGCAATCTTTTTAATGTCAGGATCATACGTAATAACGTAAAACGATAATTGGGGATCGTAATAAACGAATTCGAGAGCCCACCCCCAATGCTGACTGACTTTAATACTTTGAATTTTAATGGCAATTATTTCTAAGACATCGAGTTTTTAGAATAAATCATTGTAAAACGAATTAGGTATTTTTATGAGGAAAAGTATTGTAATAAATTTATTTTATTGTTTTCTTTTTACATTGGTTAATTGCTTTTAAGCACGTTTTCGTTCATAACTCTTAATTTGTAGTTCATAGTTTTATAACTACTATTTTTCGTATCACTCGTTATTCAAGCGGTTAACTGATAGACGTAAGTATAATATATACTTATAAGTATGTTACAGTCTATTTTATCTATCAGATTTTTTCAGAACATAAGATATTAACATAAAAGTGTTAACCAGAAACTAAGGCCACCGCCACAATGTATCCACGTGGTTTGGGTTAAGTTGACAATTACAATTAGATTTAAAACAAAAGTAGTAGGTATAAATACTCGGAATTAGTCAGTTGCGTCACTGTTAATCTCGCATTTAAAATGTAAATCAACATTGTCTCGCAAATTTAAAACACAGGTAGCAGAATTCTGTCTAGACTTGCTTCAACTTAGTCCGTAACTTACTCAATGGAAATCTATATTTAAATGCAGCACCTGGCCCATCAATCCTCGTTTATGAAAAAACAACATGGTGGACTCAACTGGGCGCGCTTGCAACACTTTTACAGCTACTTATGCCTCTCATCTCTCGTGATAAATGAGTGTTGGCGGAGTTTTAGTGCGCGCCGCCTGCGCGTTACGGTCGCCTAAGATACTAACTTGCGAAGACGTGGACCGTAAACACTCGGTGCGTTCACTTGTTTCAACATTATTGTCGACCGACGCACAGTTTTGACTTTCCCGAATCTCAGTTGGGTAATCGTTTCCTATTATTTCTGTAACAAATAGTGAAATCTTGCCGAAATGATGTTTAGCAACCCCGGGATCCAGTTAAATGTTTATTTAGGTGTTTCTGTTGACTTTATAGAGTAAATATTTTGACTGATACTCAAAGTTATTCGATACGAAATATTTGCATGTTTTTTATCTCCTTTGCGAATGCTTTTGGAGGTTGGTAATAAAATTTTCGTATTCAAATTGGGAGGTACTCTGAAGTACATAAACAGATATCGTATAGAACTAAAAAGCGTACAATAATATTTACATAAAAGAATAGACTAACGAATCGTATTTACACGCAAAACAAGGCGCTTTTCCTTTTCATTTTCCGCATCTCCGAGTCAACACGGAGTGCGTTGCTTCGCCTGTCGGCTTTTCTCCCACTTTAATGGCTTCATCTTTATTCGAGGCCTCGTGAATATTACTGGGTGCCTACCCAACATTTTGTCCTGTTACTATTACTGACACACCATTCAGGCCTAAGCATGGCTGGCTCAAATTTTTTTAGTGATTTAATTGGTTGAGTTTATGGCCATGAAGTTTAAATGTTGTGTGAGCATAGCCTATTCTGTGCCATCCTTATTATATTTTCCACTTCAGAACAATTTCAAGTGTGTAACTTGAAAGGAAATTATAGATAAAAAGGGACTAAAGAAACACGCTAAGGGGTTTATTTTTTATTTTCCTTAAAATACTTCTGAGTAATAATTTCCCGCTTAGCACGCCCTGAAGAGTCATTTCCTTGCTCACACAATTCAAGATTATAGAGGTACCTTTATCACATAATACAAAGAATAGATTTATTGTATCAGATAATAACTATTATTTACTGAATTGGAAAAAGGTTCGACGGTGGTTCATTGAAACGTTATTTATGACGCAAATAAATTGTGATCTAATTTTATATCATTTGCTTTTATTTTCGTTTAGATACATACGTACTTTATCTTGTATTTATGACCTAGGTTTTTCCACACCCTCTAAATACTTACGAACCATCGTCACCGCCTTTACTTATAGGAAACATTGGTTAATTAACACACCCGTATGCGATTGTGTCTTGTTTCAAACAAAACAATAAACAGTCGCGCAAAAGCAACTGATTTTAAAATTGATAGCGCGCATGAAGGTTTGAAAGTAGTTCGACGTAACGGATCGTTCATCTTTATTCACACCGCGCTCATGAATAACACAGCTAGAATAAATACAACTCCCGCGGGACCTAGTGATAGCGTGACGTCACAGACAAGAGCAATTCACTCCACGATCTTTATTACGCCCAAGTTCCTTAAGTGGCGGATAAGATACGAATAATACGAGATTAGAGAAGTTATCTCTAGTGAATTATTAAATGCATAGTTTGTACAAGTTTGTATATTTAGTGTCTTTACTCTTGCCGAGATTTGTGCTTTAGATGTTCAAGTTGGTTTTCTGTTAGGATGTTTTTGTTTGCGGGCACACACTTTTGTTAGTTTGTATAGTATAAATACGGTGATATGAACTTATCCAGTGTTTTGTACAAATTAATAATTTATTGAACCCGTTCTATAGCGCTGATACTTGTATTTTATTTTGTCCAACTGTATTTTTTTATTATTTACAGAAATAATTTCTTGATTTATATATTTCTTGTTTTTTAGTAATTTAAACTTTTTTCATACACAAAAGATTCAACCGACCTTTAGTTAACATAACCACGGGGCGCATCTCTTAGCATTTACAAACAAGTTTGATACTCTAGTCGCGTACAAGTGATAAGGCTAATTTAGCCTTTCCTTACCATTATGTCAGAAGTAAGACATGTCGGAATGTAACATAAGCTAGGTCTTGAAAAACTTCAGAATTATTCTTCGTTAGTTTTCGTCAGTTATGGAATAAAATTCCTCGTCAAAGTCTTAAGTATAGTAAGTAGACGACTGATAAACATACTTAAATATTTAGAAATGCGCCAGACACAGAATAAATATGATCGTGCTCATCACACAAATATTTGTCCTGGGTGGGAATCGAACCCATGACCTCCGGTATAGCAGTAAAGGCCACTAACCACTAGACCAACAGGCTTCGTTATAATATTCAAACAGATGCTACAAATTTAAAACTCAGCGCGGTTTAAAAAGTTTGGTTCACCATAATGTGTAAAACTCGTTGAATACTCAGGTAACATTAATTTAAGTGCTAGTTTACAAAACCATCATAACATGAGACGCGAAATTACATCACATTTTTATCATACCGTATTTCACACACACTGATTTCCAATTTAACATACAGCATAAAAGCGGCATTTTATCCGTTTAATTTAAATAAAAAAAAATGTAGTTTAAATAAGTGTACTATTAATTCTCTGGAAGCAATTACACGATGCAATTCGTTTAGCTCTGAAGTTTATTAAGGTTCGTCTGACTGAACATATGTGCTAGGCATTTCATTTCGCAATATAAATCATGTAATACCAGTACTCGCTTTTCTACGGGCCTTATTAAATCGTTTCGCGGAAAAACGGAAAGAGATTTCTCTTCACTGATGCGATTCCAATTTCGCTCTATTTCTAATTGAATACAGGATTTTTAAATGAATTCGCCATTGCCATTGGTGTGTTGGAAAATATTAATTTGTTAACGGATTTATGTATGGGGATTTTACAGATGAATAATTTTTCAGATTTTTATTTGCTCGTGCATTTTCTGTTATTTTTAAAGCGATGTGAGTGAATAAATGTTATGTTATTGAAAATAGTAAAAACTTTTAAACAAATATGAACTGTTTTTTTTTTATTTATTCATCAGTACGCCTTTTTGTAACGTTTTTAATTAATTGACTATGTTTTTTTTTCATTTGATAGGTTGTATCATTCATTTACAATCTGTTTTAAACTATACTACTGTTTTTTTCTTTTTAGTCATGTCATTTAATAACTCAAGTAGGTACCTAAATACTTACTACCTTTGACATCGGCATTTTCTAGGTCTTTGGTAGTGTAATCCACGTAGACAAACAAAAATACTCTGCCAATCACAGCTTCTATTTTCTTAAACTCTCCAAGAAGTACGGTGCCTTCTAAATTAGCATAGAAACTCATTCTGTTATGGTTCCGTATGTGGCAGGATAACTGCTCTCGCGGCTTCCTTGATGTGAAAACTTCGGAATGCCTATAAATATATAATGCAGCCTAATAAGTTACTACATACGTACAGCTAATTGTTACATAAATTAATCTACAGCGCGCTTTAAAAGAGACAGGCGTTATATTTTGTTGCTTTTTTTTCGTGGCTGTGAATACCTCTTTTAAAGAACCTCGTTTAATAATACAGAGAACAACTCTTCTTTTCCTCGAATCAAAAAATATAAGAATACATATTTTTTGATTCTTAAATAATTTAGTTATTGGACCCAAAAAGTGGCCAGGTTTAAGCGGAACTATTATTATAATTATTTCTTACCTACCTTACCATACAGCTCAAAATTTGCATAGATGGATATATTTTTTTTAACATATTTCCAATTACTGAGTAGTTTATTTAAATAAGACCGTATATACAAATTTGTCTTAGCCGATTTCGGCTACGGTGACTACTATCGCTTGGTATCTTGCCCTTTCATGCGGCCAGTGATGACTAAAATAGCCAACCTTGCAGGACAATGTACGAACACATTCAGCACCTAGTTTGAAATACATCACACATCAGTTACATGTTTTGATAATGTTAATTCTAGAACCGATGTACGTTCTTAGTGAGGTACCTCTCCTGTGGTGTAGGATGACGGCGTTTATTAGCGCCAGCGTAGTGTTCCTAACTCACACCCGATACTTGTAGTTACTTAGTTCAGTTTAAGCGACTTCACCTTGTTAAGTAACCAATTATTTACCTTTCTAATAATACATTATTATTTATTTATCTACTGACATCTTCAATGTATAGTATTCTTATAGGTTACTTAACCTAATGCAATAGACAAGTTACCATACAATTATATAAAATATGCTATGGTTCTTAGTATGGCAGGTTCGATCGCCAACACAGACAAGTAGGTACCAATGTGACTTTTTCAAAGTTATACCTATGCACTTTCTCTTTATATTTTAAGACACTACTGACAAACGATGAAGAAAAACGTCGTGATAAAATCAGGATTCCAAATATTGGAATCTGAAATCGCCAACCCGCAGTAAGCTAGCGTGGTTATAAATGCTGAAACCTTCCCTGTATGGGCCTGGCCTGTGCCCAGCAGTGGGACGGATATGGGCTCGTTTATATATTAATATTAATCAGGCTCGTTCATAAACCCTAAGATTAAAGGTACAGCAATAACTTAACCCTTTTTAATATTATATAGTATCGATAATAGCTAACTTTGTTAATAACTATTAAAAGATCAGAAACTACGGAATTATGTTGTAAACAATGTTAAGTAAGTGTCTTTATTAATACTAAAACTGGTATAAATATTTAGTAATTATAATAAAATTATTACAACAAAACTAGTTACAATTGTTACGAATTATAATCATGTGAAACGTCTAATTGTCTTGTTTTTATCCGTCCATTGTTTTCGATTTTCTTAGCTAGATTACATTAATTATTATATTACTTAAAGTTCTAGTTGTTCGTATAGATAATAATAATAATTTTGTAAAAAAAATTAGGAACAACTATAAAACGGAATGAAAAAAAGACTTATACATATATTATTCTATACCTTTTTTTTAGCCTGGTATTAAAAGTAATGACAATGAACTTTGCACAATCATTGTTAGTAAATTATTGTATTGCATTACGTCATCACAATACCTAATATATTTGCGGGTCAAAGTTCAAACACACCGAGATCCAGACAGACAGTTTTATGTTACTCTTGAACTATTAAATCAATGTAAACTCAATGACTTACAACTAGTAGAACAAAGTTTTAGTTTTAAACTCTTTTTATCTCCTATTGCAACCCAGATTCGACTTTATTAGACACTTCAAACTTTAAGAAAATGTTTAATAGACTCCGTTTCTATTGTCGATCTTGGACTAGATAATACTAGATATAACTTAACGTGTTCCCAAGGGAATATTTGGGAAAGAGTGCCAAGATCTCCTATTTGTAAGTCTCTTTTAGTTTATTCTACTGTTATTGTTTTGTTTTTTCTTTGTAACTGTGTGTGATTGTTGTTGTAATTAAAAGCTAGACAGAGGTGGGTGCCTAGTTGAGGCGTAGGAAGCTTATCCGTAGGTAGCAGATAGGAAAAGGTTAATATTTCACAATAAATGAAATTGATTTGATATCTGTATCTTGAGTAAACTAGTTGGGTAATGTCACGTGTGGATTTTTACTTTATTGCACTTAATGATAATGTTTAACGACTATAAATTGTTAAGCTTATTCGACTGAATAATTTGTAAATCAACAAATTGAGAATAGGGCAAGATGAATCGTCATACAGAGCTTTGAACAGACCTTTGTCCAGCAGTAAATATCTTCCCCAGTCTGAGATTGTATTGAAAAAAAAAATACGATATTCGATTGACAGTGTCTTCACGAAGAAAAATGTTTTAATTACCTACTAAAAGTTTCATATAAATTATTTCGTGTTCACCCAAATTTCAGTTCTCCCTTCCAAGATTTCCATCTACCCAGCCAGCCTTCTAAGTAAATACGTGTCAGTCCCAAAATAATTAATTACACCACTAGAGTCCGATTACAAACAGTTAGTAAGTTACCTACAAACAATCATAATACGAGATTGCCATTAGTGCGTCGGCCATAACGACTGGCCAGGAACTTTAATACTTGAGTTAACTAACAATGGTTTCTGGAAACTTCTATACATTTTGCTTCTAGTGCCCTCATTTGTTTCATAACTTCCCTGCCGAGCTCCTATTGAAAATTGATGAAGGACTCTAGTTTTACTTTGTTTAAGCGATATGTTTTTCGTTTAGAAATAATAAAATAAGTATATTGATTTTTAAACAGCAAATTGTAAACAGTGTGTTCTATTTCACAAACTAATATATTATTTCTTCTAACTATACAATTTAACATTAAAAACAGACAATGGTTGTCAAAATTAAGTAGGTTTCGTGGAAAGTCAGGGTCTTTTAACTACAAGTACAATATGTATTAAAAATTTCAAATTATTTGAAATAAAATTAAACAATACTATCCAAATCAGCTAATACCAAAGCGTTTGCAAATGACTGAACGCAAATACATATAACACGAAACAAACTCTAAACAAAGCTAAACTTTAATTAAGATAAAATCACTCGATTTCTAGAGGTTAGCAAAATAAATATCCTATACTAATGAAAACGTGAAAGTTTTTGATGTTTGCATACTATAAAATATGGAAAACTATCTGGGTCTAAAATTTTGGTCGTGTGTTGTATTGAACGAATATAAGGAATAAACATTCACCTAATAGATAATTTTATAAACTAGAATATCAAAACTTTATTAATCAACTAGCTTTTGCCCGCGGCTTCGCACGCGTTAAGAAGTATTATTGTTTAGCAAGTTAGTGTAAAAATTAGGGCCTACAAAACTTCCTTGTACACAATATTCGTAACTAACTTGTCATTTGGCGCTAAACCTATCAAGCTACTGGGAGAACTTACTCGTGAGCAAGCAACATAGAACTGCCCATGAGAGAAGCAATGTTCTCTCAAGTCAATGTCCGCAAATTTGAGAGTTTGCCCCTGAGACTTGTTTATAGTCATGGCTAGTCAAAAATCTAAGAAGATTTCTACAAATATCCCCTATTTCATCAGCCCGATCGGTTTAATTTTGACAAAGTTTCATAAAAAATTTCATCCCCTATTTTATCCCCTTGGGGGTAGAATTTATCAAAATCCTTTCTTAGCAGATACCTACGTCATAACATCTACCTGCATGCCAAATTTCAGTCCAGTTTCATTTCCGTCCAGTAGTTTGGGCTGTGCGTTGATGTATTAATTTTGATCGAATTTGATTACCATAAAAACGGTTCTAGTGAGTTAATCTTAAAAGATAGACATATACTATCGCGGACATTTTTTTAGATCATTTCAATAGGAATAATTCTTACATACATATATTGTGTGTATCTTGAACCGTTTTCGCAGCGCACGCAACAGAAGCCCTCAAGGATGAAAAATTTTCTCCATTTTTTACACATTTACCATTATTTCTTCGCTCCTAATAGTTGTAACGTGATATTATATAGCCTAAAGCCTTCCTCAATTAATGATGTAATGAGATATTCAACACAAAAAGAATTTTTCGATTCGAACCAGTAGTTCCTGAGATTAGCGCGTTCAAACAAACAAACAAACAAACTCTTCAGCTTTATAATATTAGTATAGATAAACAATATTTATCTACATTTAAAACTAAACTCATAAAAGTATACTTAATTATCTACATATTTAAATTGCATATTATTATGAAACTTTTCGGCATTCAAATATTTAAACAAAAAACAGATTAAGAGTTTACGGCAAATTCATATTGAGTGATGTTTGAGTATTTACATATTATATTCTTAAAGAAACCAATCAAACCATATCATCAAGGAACGATATACGGAATTGGTAATTAACGTAAGATGGATGGACCAAGGAGAAAGAATTAAGAAAAGATGGATCGCGAACGTTTATGAAAGGGAAGAGCGAGTGCCGAGATCACGAAACATAGTATTTACCCTGAGGTTCTATTATATTATCCTACTTACATAAAAAAACGTGACAATTTGTATTTATAGATTAGTGAATGTTCGTTACTCTTTCACGATCAAGCGGTTGTAACAATGTTAGTAAAATAGCGTCGGACGGTGGTTATGTCTTGCAGCTATAACCGAGGGTTACGGGTAACAACTAGGGTTAAATATATCACAAATTACATGAAGATATCCGTAACTATGCAAGGTGAGAACTTCGGTCGGTACACGAGACAACCCTACTATCCGATATTCAACGTTTTACTCAAACTCTGAGATTCTAGAGCTTCTTAACCAGATACTTATTCGCGTTTCTTCAAGATTAAAGTAATCGCACATGGACTTGCATTACCTCATGTAAAAACCTAAAGACGATGTAACAGAGTAGGCAGTATTGAACACAATGGTTACTCAATATAGAATTGTTGATATTCTAAAATACCAACTGGAAACCACTGCACTTGAGAAACAGCTTTTCAAAAAGCAAATGACAATAACAAACGTAGGTATGTTTATTTAAATTGTCAAGAGTTGTTCTGTAGGCGAGTGTGCTAATGTTTTCATCAATTCTGATAATTGCCAGATCAATCAACCCATCACACGCGTTAATAAAGTTTAATGTAAATGGAAACTAATAAACATGAATGATTATTTAATTAACAAGATAAACGAATACATTATAAACCATGTCATTTTCCAGTACATTGGTTTACAAATATCGCGAGCAAAACAATGTTATTAACATACAATACACTACATGTATGATCAGATTAAAACGCTTTTGAATATTCGACGCTTTCGTTTTGCTAATAATTTGGATATATTTCCTTTGTGTATTTGTCACGTGTGTAATATTTTAATTCGAATACTTTATTTGAAAATTACTGGAATAAAATAGTTTAGTTTAAGATTGGATTAATGAAATTAGAATAAGTTTACGAGTAAGTTTTCAGACAATCTTTGTAAATTATAATAACAATATGTATTTTGATTTATATTACAAGCGTCCAAATCGAAGCATAAAATATTAATAATTCAAGCGAAAATAAGAATTGGAGAAGGCATTGTGAAGAGGAGTGATCGCTTCTTTGTTATATTTCTGTTGGAATCAGAAACAAATAGGTCACGGGGACAGTTCCTTAGGGGCAAACAAATTGTAAAAAATTGTGCGGTCAAGTTTGACGCGCTGACAGCTCACTTTCTAGTCCCATAACCGAAAATATTACAAGTAGTAGTACCCGAGGGGAATATTCACACTTGGCGAATTGTTCCCCCAACCAAACGTAAACATTCTGCTAAGCTGCATTTTACATTCATAATTTATTGATTGTACGCTGAATGGAAGAGATACGTGACTCGTGAGAGTGTGCACGTACGGTGTACAAGTAAACACTAACGCAAGCAGTTTAAGCTGAACGAGATATTGCAAAGTGTATCGCGTCGGCGGGAACGCTCCAACGTGAGGCGCATTATGAAAAATCTGAATTTTACTATTAGGCGTGTGTCTTTGTGGTTTGACGGCGACTTCGTCAAGTGCGACCGCGGCAACACTCGGAAACTTTCGCCCGCGGACGCTGAGTCGTTTGCATAGAGAAAGCGTCCGTTTTGTTTAAAGTTTTCCTTTTGTGAATCTAAAGTGCTATTTTATTTTTCACGTCGCTGTTTTTGGACTCACCGACGTCTGGGAAAAGGCTTTTCTTTCCCCCTCGGCCAAATTTAATAAAGAAAATCTGTTCACGCCCGGAATAGAGACGTTGGGACGTATTGTGTGAGCGGGAGTCACGCACTGGAGGTGTTACGGCGCAGTACGTACGATGTTTCATTTCCTGAGATCTCGGATCCACTAATTAAATGTTAGGAGAACTTGTTGCCAGATTTCATTTAAATCTCATAAAGCGTCGCGAACTTGAGACGGAAATTAAAAATGCTGAGCGTTTTATTGTAAAAGTTTATCTTAGTTTTGTGTGACGAGACTGCGCAGCTGAAAACGTTTTGATTTTAATTTGTCCTCCAGATCTTTTTCTCGGTATTTTATTTAATTTACATTTATATTAAAAAGCTTGTCACTTAATTAAGGTAATAAATAAAGCCGTTTACATTAAAAAAAATGAGAAAACCACAGCAACAAAAACACGTAACACTAAATATTTACTTACTTTTATAAGTGAAATAAAAGTTAAGGTTACTTGAGTTAGGTTTCTCGAGATCGTGCGTACTTAGCTTGATATCTTTTATACAGTACTTATTTCGTAGCAATTTTGTTTTACGACCATCTCAAAGTTAGAACTATCAAGTTTCAAGAAAGTTGTCTTTTTACAAGTGGTACTCAGCTTTGAATTTGAGTGCCAGCAGAAATCATGTATTACATGAAATAAATCTTTGTATGCGTTACTTGTATAACATAAAGTCCAAATATTTAGGTATGTCTTCAATATCTCAAAATTAAATGAATAAAACGTAAATTTTCCACAAAATATTCGATGATTAACTCGATTTCAACAAGTTCAGAAAACACTTACAGCGTGTACGATCAAACTAAGTTCGTGAAACACACTCGTTGAGTTCACATCAAAATCTCATCTCAAATACAGCAGCTTGGCGCAGACAGCGTTTGTTTGCCGAAGCTCAAGTCGACATTGTGAGAGTCAATAAACGATTTTATGCACGAATAACTATGTTAATGACGCCGGCAACCACAACAAAAACATTCGGCGTCTTACACGAAACTTCGCGTAACTGGGCACTTATTATACATAGGAGTGTAATGTACCTTCTATGTGGTATGCAAAATGCCTATATATCTTCTCCAATAGAGTTTGATTGTCTGTTTTTGATGGTTTGATTGGAATCGAGTCCGGAGATTTTTTGCCGCTGGCTTACCCTCCCCAAATAGACGCACAGTTCGCGAAAGAGATTTGTCGTGATATTATTATGTTGTACGTCAGAATAGTAACACAGTGATAGTTTTTGTTCAGTGTAGTGGTATATACAATCATTCCTTTCTTCGTTTCATTCCTTTGTGTTGTTTTTAGTCTGTCGCATACGATTGTATCAGAACATTGAAAGTTCCGCGATATCGGCATTGTCTTGTTAATTTATACCGAAGGCTGAATAAAAGAAAATGAATAATATTAATAATTAGGTCGATTTTCCTTATTTTACAATACGTTATAATTTTAATAATTTGGCCTTTTGGTTTGATTTTGAATGTGTTATTAATTCGTAATTCTTTTTTACAGGTAAGTTCCGGTTCTTTTCGTAAGTTCCCGAGTCGGGACCAAAAGGGATCTATTTTATTCGGGTGTGAAGACAAAGGGTACTCTCGATTGTCGTCAAACAATTGTATTCGAAGAAAGATAAGTTTTCAAGGAAGATTTAATCTTGAAAATTAAAGGTAATTTCTTAATGTAATATTTGAATTATTCGCTTACTTTTTGTTACTAAGTATACGCATATAAAAGACGTAACTGGATGTAACTATTTGAACTGTTTAAGATCTAGGAAAAAAGTATTACTATAATGTAGTAAATTGCACAAGTTAAATAACATTCCGAAAGATTTAATGAGTTCTTAAAAGCCAATGAGAAGAATAATCATCACTAACAGCATTTTAAGTAATGCCTAAGTGTTGCCTGGAAGTTTGCCCGTCGAAATAGTGTGAAGATAACAATTAAACTACGCAAACAGTACTTTGAGAGCTTCGCCGAACCCGCCGAGTTTCGCCGAGCGCCGCCAAGCTCCGCCGAAACTGCGAGTCGAGCGCAGCCCGCGGAGCCAAGCAATGAGGTTTCCATGTAGATCACAAATAATGAATTTACGGTTCGATAAATATGTAAATTTCTGCTGGAAGGATAGCAAATTAATGCTTAATTTCTCTGTTCTGTTTCGCATAAATTTCACAAATATATTCCTAAAACCCTTCTGATAGACGCCAGAAGCATTAATTCTGACACAATAATATAAATGTTTTTTAATAGTAGTAAAAACAAACTTGTTGCTTGGTGCACCTTATTTGTTAGGTATCGGTGAACTTTTTAAGGATATCCGAATTAATTTATTGGCTTACAACTTGGACAATTTAAACTTCAAAGTGTACGCTTTGGAGTGGTTTGCTTAGAGGTTCCACTCGTTTCCGCCAATTGATTTATGATTAATTTCTGAGTAAATATAAGTTGTTCAGTCAACGTTTACGGAACAGTTTTGAACAAATTAGAGGGATTGTTGTTTCGTAATACGATTGGTTATTGAGTTCTGATAAAGTGTGTTCTGAAGTAGGCTTGTAAAAAGATAGTTGCTACCCCAAAATAATGAAATAGTATCGCCAGCTACGAAACACTAAAAACTCTTTATAAAAGACCTAAATAATTTAAACATAAATCATACTTTATAAAAGGAAAATACACATGAGATAAATTAATATACCCGAGAAAGAGCAGCCAGTTTACCGTCCGCAGACGATCGTAACTCGACTTCATAAAAGAGCTCGATTCGAGGGAGACCTATATAAAATTAAACGGCCAACTTTTTCAGCACACTTCAACGAATTTCACTTTTATTACTTTATGCATTGTCGTGTTCCTTAAAAACGGTGGCTATTTAATTTGTGGTTCGTTAATCAAGCCATTAAGTACTTGACCAGTAAAAGTATCCGGGCCCCGGACTTTTGAAGAGGCATTATAATTACAGTCAACGGCCACTTTTATTATTCAATAGGTACTTGCCGCAAACCAAATTGCGCCGAATAGGGCTTTATTTGACCATTTAAATTTGCGATTTTGTGCCCTAATGTTCCAACTTTGATGTTAACTAAATAGCTTTTAAAATACATCTCCTTTACGGAGAAACGTTTGATGTCTTTAATATTTAAAGTCGATAGTCCCTTTCTTGTCGCTTTGAAGATATGTCAACAATCAAGTTAATTAAATAAAGCTCCGTAAATACAGGATTTTGGTTATCTGTGCCGGAAATTAAGTCGTAAATATGATCGATTGATAGGGCATGGAAATCTTTCCTCTCTTCCTTCTACAAAACATAAACTTTCTGATCTGTGACGAAACATAAACTACAAACACTATATGTATAATTTTTTTCTACCCTTATGACTATAAGATTAAGATAATACTAGCATCAATCATATCCCGGCAAACCGTTCTTTTATCTGTTTAACCTGCAAGCGAAGCAAGCGATATTATACCTTCCCGGTTCCCAAACATTTTACTTATGACAATTGCAGTTGTGGGAGCGAGACAGCGCACTACAGGGCGTAGACCGGCGTCTCGCTTCCACAAGAAGGGGGTAGTAGGCCCCAGTTCCCAACAGTTACACCGTTTGAGTTGCTATCACCTTGGGAGTCAGTTTATACGGTACGGGCTAACGAGTAAAGTTATAAGTAGGATCAGCAGGCTTTTAAATTAAATAATCCCTTATAGAATGATCTTTTTTATGTATTTTAAAGTCCGCTCGCGGGGCTCGAGATATAACAGATTTTGTAATGGGAACTTTTTATAAGTTGGGCAAAAAAGGTTTTTTTTTTAATGGGGTTGAAGCTTAAACTAGCTTTATTTATCTTTTGAGATATCGAACTTTAACATTGTCATCATTAAATCATTCTTACTTATTTTTCCATTTATGTTAAGTACCTAGATGAGACAACAGCCTCTAAGCTAAAACGTCACAGTCAAAAATCCCTTAACGTTCTCAATAGCACAACAAACAGACAACGTTAATAATAATCTTTTAATCCACCCTTTATTTGCCAAAACTCAGCTAATAACCTTGTTATGTGTCTTGATTCATTCGTATCGTTTTTAATAAGGTTCGTCGAATGAGATCCTACTCAACAAAGCGGGCTGATGAGCTGAAATTTGTCAGAGCCACCGACAATTTCCCCGGATCCAATTATTGCCACATTGTTGATCGCAAATGCAATATTACCCTTATGTTTACGCTGTTTTATTAACCGAAATGTTGTTTTGGAGCATTTAAAAAGGTTCCGTTTTTTCGTTACCGAATACAGGTAGAAGGGAATGAATTTTGTTTTGCTTCGGAATTTTCTGTATTACATTAATTTTGCCTTTATTATCTTGATTATTTTCGGCCATACTTTTCTACGTAACATTTTCACTGGCCCTAATCAGAGAACAAACGTTTACGTTACCAAAATAACATTTCTTTCCATGGCTTGATATGATACGGTAAACAAACTATTCGTCCGTGGTAATACAGCAATGTATATCGTAAAGTATATCGTATAATCAGCACGCTCGGATGCAGGATACGTGATCGTAATACAGTTCCCAAACTCCTTCATATATTACATCTCTTCCATATTCGATCATTCTTAAAATCCTTGCTCGAAAGACTTTGTTAGAGCAAGTTTACCGCCTTGTTACAGAATATTTACTTAAGAAATGATTATTTAAACAGTAACAATTTTAAAAAAAAGTTTCAATAAGAGTTAAAGAATTTAATAAAAAACATTGAAAGTGCTTTCAAATAATTCGTGTTGTTACAAATTGCTTTTCTCTAACAATTTTGGTTTATCCTTTTTGCATACTATATTATACCCGGGTACAAAATATACACGTATAATCTATACACGATGCTATTTTTTTTAACCAAGGTTACATCATTCGATCCTTTAACTTTAAAAAATCGCCTTTTAATATCTCATCGCCGCTAGACACCATGTCTAGCCGATAATAATGATCATACAACAATACTTTCATCACAAATTAGCTTACACATTAGCTCTACTTCCTGGGAACCATTTACCCATCAAAATTAGTATTCTAATACCCGTTCATGCAATCACTGATTGATGTAAATGATGTCTGATCACCAAATAAACATCATACACATTGATTACAAAGCTATTATATTCGTGCTTTAGGCGAAATTTCACTCCATTTGACACGCATTGCGTTTTGCCACGACTTGTGTGCTGTGTTGTTTGTATGTTTGTTATCTTTTCACATTTAAACGGCTGGACCAATTTTGATGATATTTGAAATGAAGGTAGCTGATATCCTGGATTAACATGTAGACCAACATAGTTTTGAATATTTCACTCCCAAAGAAATGAAAATTCGTTGGACGGTTGAATGGAAATGAGTAACTTTTAGTGTGAATACTAGCCTGTGTGTTTATCTAGAATAGCTTGCTACAGAATCTATCATGGCCGAGTCCCACTCGAACTTGGCCAGTTTTGTTATTTTATACGATAAACTGCGGGATACAGTTACGAACATCCATGTTTTTACGTAAAGAAGAGGATAAAGTATTAATATCAAAC
The DNA here is from genome assembly GCA_941860345.1 of Chrysodeixis includens. NCBI lineage: Eukaryota > Metazoa > Arthropoda > Insecta > Lepidoptera > Noctuidae > Chrysodeixis > Chrysodeixis includens. Next base: position 5,938,896 of record OW796097.1, read on the forward strand.
GCGATATTGGTAAACAATACTTATCTAGAGCCTAAAATAGATATGTAAATAACAAAATTATAATATTAATATTGAAATCCCTGTTATCCGTAATAGGAACTCCGGGACTAAACAAACAACAATTGACCCCACTTTACTAAATACAACAAGGTAATTAGCATTATTCAAATTTTACATCGAGTACTTATTTGCTTGGTTGTGATTCCATCGACACTTACCACTCTGACCCTCAGATGTATTAGTGTCAGTTCAAATTGGGTTATACCCGCAATATAGGACTCAATTTTGCGAGTCGTGACTAGTAATTTTGGAGGGCCAAGGGCCGCTTGCAAATGTCAAATTCAGGTGCTGCGGTTACAAACTTTTGTTAGGTCTTCAACGAAAATTGATTTTTGCGTATCCCATCAAATATTCTTTTTGAGATTCGTTCTCGGTAATTACATTTTGTGATTGCAGGTTTTTATAAGCTTTTTCTAAAGAGGTTTGCCGTGACTTGCAGAAAGAGTTGAAGCAAATTAATGAGTTTAATGCTATCTTTCTGGTTCAGCAGAATATTTATTGTTTTTGTTGGGAAATTGGTTTAAAACTTGAAAGTACTTAAAACCTTTCAAGTTTGGTTTTGTGGTGAAATATTAATTTTCGTTCCCAGGTACACACGTTATTTGATGCTTTTTAAAAGGGCCAGGTATCTGATTACTTGATAAGGTTTCACAAATGCTGCAAACCTTCGCATATTTTTCTTGTTGATGAGAAAAAAAATTTCGTATTTTGTTGCGTAAAAAAAAAAAAAATTAAATTACTCAAATTGCATAACGTTCAGTTTTAGCTACGTGTTTTTTTTTAAAGTTGTCATCTCTTTTTTAGCGCAAAAACAAATGTTAAGTTTTCCTTTTATGAAAAAAGGTTAAATACCATTGAACTTACATAGATAATTGTCACGACTTACCCCTAACGTGTAGAGAAATCCTCGTTATATTTATTTATCGCTTTCGATAGCAATGCCAAGAGGCTACAATTACCGAGGACCCCACGCTACCGCAATTTCGTAAATTACTGATTTTACTTCTGCCGAAGGCATCTCAAATTGCATCTCGTTATATGCATTAAAAGAAACATCTTCGCGTTTCTTCGCCAATGACACGTCGCTCACGATTCTGTTATCCTACTAAAGTTTAAAGGTGAAACGACTGGAATAATATTGAAAATATTTGGTGGGGAGTAGCTGAAACAGTGAGACCTTAGAATCAAAATCAAAAAGTTTTTATTTCGAGTAGGCCTTCTCAGGCATTTTCAAAATGTTACTGACTCTAGCTACGTGGTTCCAAAATGTTATTCTCCTGGAGAAGAACCGGCAAGAAACTCCATAAAATGATAACATAGGCTACTTCTTGCTCGCTATAAAAGGAGTTTAATATTTTGCAGCTATAACTAACTTCCACGCAAAAATTCGGTATGGTATTAGCTGACTCTCTAGATTAACACATAGGCTACTTTATAACCGACGACATAATATGCGGATAATAGTTTTCAGCAAACGTCCTTGCAAGTAAAGCTGGAGGAAAAGCTAGTTATGTATAAATCATACATATTTATACGCACATCTGTAATTTGCGAACCCCAAAATTTTGGTCATCGACATTGTCGGAATGTTAATGACTTGTTGTGATTACTTGAGCCTTTATTTGTTGCTATATTTATTTATTTTCTGTAGAATGTCAGATTTTTGTACTAAAGTGAAGAATTTGGGTAAAAATTAGTTCGACGGGTATCGCCTTCACTTTCTCCTTTCTTTATATTCTTGTAAATGTAAGTAGGTGATGTGAGCTGTATAAGGAGATGTATAGGTTTGTTTTGCATTGCAGACAATTTCTGACTGAATTCAAGGCCTTAAATTTTTTGGCTGAAGTTTAATACGAAAACGAAATCCGACTACTGCCCTCTGTACGGAAGAGTGATTCACCTGACATTTTTTCTGTAATGGAGTCATCTTGCACTCCCATATTTGGCAAGTTTGAGGTTCGATTTAAATGCTTAATACGAGTTGTAATAAACAACAGTAGATAATATTTATTCATTTTGTTTTCATAATAATATGGTTTGTCAGAAAAAGGTTGTATTTTACATTGAGTATTCACACTCAGGCATTACTCTAACTTATATATGGAAACCTCATTAAAGTAAGAAAATTTGAAACAAATGAAAAACCAAGTTTATTTCATATTCCTCACTTTTGCAAAGTTTTAACGCCATTTCGGCTACTATGTAGACGAAAATTGCTCCAAAATGTAACAAATCAACAGTGCAGTCTATTATGTAACTACACCAGAACTATTCGTACAATAAACTGTCAAGTCGAGTTCATTAACGAGTTACTCGCACGAGTACAAGGCGTTTTTCATAACCGATGCAGACGGCCTTATGCATATTTGATGGAGCGTGGCAGTGCTTTTAAGTACCTGTCAACGTTTGCTGAGGCGGCAGCGAGCCAACTAATTACTAAAACACCTCGTTTTAACACCTATAATGATAGCCATAAGGTTCAATTTACGTTATAAAAGGTTACTGTATAACGCGGTTCATTGTAGAACGCCTAAGTATATGTCAAGGGCGCCCGGGCTCACTTGCATACAAGTTTAACGTTGCAGCGTGTGTTATTGATGTGTTGCAAATAACCGTGAAATTTACTGAGTTTTGGTATACAAATATTTTTGTAACCTAGTCTTCATTAGTGATTGCTTAATTATTGCGCTGGCTGTGAACGCAACAAAGTATACAGTTAGTGAATGGACTAGACAAACAATAATAAATTGCTTACAACATTTTATAAATGACTAAACGTGCTATTTTTTGTTAAACATTGTAATGAATGCCAAGTTGAAGTCTAGTAGATGATTTTATCGGAAGTCATTGTTAAAAACTAAAGAAATGCAACTTGCGTTAACTAAAAAAAAGACATCTAATACAACTACGTCTTTCAGTAGGACTATACCACTTGTGAAAGTGAGACACCACTCTACACCATATAGAGTGTCATCTTGCTTCCGCAAGCATTATTAACACACCTTACGCATATTCAGGCACACTAAGTAAAGAAGCCGCTTACATTGATTCACAATTTCATGGATTTAAGATAATTACCTACTTCTATTTTATTCATCTCAATTAACGTCTTTAAAACGGTCTAAATAGGAACACAGTTGGAAAATAAAACAGAGGTGTTTACATCTTAACAGTTCAAAGGGTTTATCGTCTGTACTCAAAGTAATTGTGGAAGAGAGACGCTGCTCTACAAAACGTTGTACGCTGTCTCGCTTCCACATTTATAACAGTCTTTAAGTGGTAGGACCTCTGTATTACGAAAGCCTGAAGGGCCTCACGCAGCTGCCTTATTATAAATAATTATCATGGCAAAATCACAAGTTGTTCGTACAACGCACTTAATAACAAAAGTGCGGGGTAATGACACAAGAACGCCGGAGCTGTTGCCGTAATGCAATGTGGAAGAATGCCATTTGCGTAATTAAGAGCAAAACTGAGGTCTATGTATACTCGTACGCATTTAAACTAGTATCTGCCTACTCAATTTCATCTGCTACATTTCTTGACAGTAAAATGAGTTTACTCACATAAAATTTAAGTTTTTCACATTACTTTTTATTGTGGAAATATCATTTTTCCAAGGTTCAACTATTAAAGCGACGATCAAATTAAACGCAATGAGTTCCGATACTTTTCTCCTCGTAAGGCCGCGTGCAGAATGTGACCTATAAAAAACAATTTAGATTCCAAATCCCGACGAAATCCTGCCTCCGACGGTTTATCTTTATCCAAAGGGACTCTATTTGATACATTTTGTAAGACTACGTTTACCCTTAACGTTAAATTCTTTTTATATTGTATAAGATTTTGATTTTCAAGAGATTAAATCCAAACACGGAACGAAATGAGGTTTTGAGAAAATAAGTCTGCTTTAATTTCCATACTGAAGATTTATACAGCGTTATAGCTCTCATAAAAACTGGCTCGGTATTAAAATTGGATCTACATAGGAGGCGGCCAATCTGTCGCAACCTTTATGACGATTCGACACTTTTGTAATGTCTATAAGCCCGAGAGATCAAACGGGATGGGAAGCCTGCAATATAACCGTAAAAATCTCATCGAATAAAACACAAATTCAGAAATCAGAAAACAATAATGTGTCCCGAACGTCTTATCTCTACTTTTTATTTCTTGTTGTCGGATAAGTCTTCGGTCTCTACACCATTAAACGCCGACGTCGGCGGTTTATAAAAATACAGCGAGTACGTGATACATTTTCGTGGCTCATTTTTCCTTCAGTTTGGATTAGCTCCAAAGATTTATAGGTCCCTTAAAGCAAGTTTAGCAGGTGCGTGCGTCTCCGTCGCCGAAACAGGAAGGATTTGCTTCACGTTTAAAGGAGTTAACTGGAGTAATCTCTTTAATTTCGTTTTTAACGTGACTTGTTCTTTTTTGTGACAAGAGATTAAAAAGTATAATATGTCAGCTATGCTTTTGTTTTTGTATGAATATTACAGAGAGGAGTCAAAGGATGTGGTTACTTTGTACTAAAGATAAAAGATGAGTTATACTAAGAGGAGAGGTTGTCCAAAGTTTTGGTTTACAATAAAATAGTTTGAACCTCCAAGATGAAACCTCAACATGCATTACACGATCGAGTGAGCACAGACTCTCGTAAAGCGCTACTATATTTCGGATCCCGCTTAATTAGTACTTAGGTGCACTTTACTTTTAATTAACAAGCGACGTTTTTAAATGAAAACAAAGACGTGATTGCCAATGAATCTGTGGGGCTTAGCCAAATTGGTTTCCGGGACATTTTAGATCGTCCTCCAGTGTACAATGGACATACCCGTGCTCTTTGTTCGTCGATCTCCATTGCCCGATAAACAAACCTTGCTATAAAGAGATCCGACTGGGACTCGTAAGAACATCCAACTATTTTGAGGAAAATACAGAAAAGGAAATCGGTTCGATTTCTGCAAGGGTCGGATAAGCACGGTCTTGATCGCAATGGAAATGAATCTGTGATCGATGCGATGCCCGAAACAACTTTATCTAATGCTACTTACTTTATATTTGATCGTCTATTTAAATGCCACGGTTAAGCTTTTTTTGTGTATCCTTGAATGTGTGACGGTTTTAACCTTTGCAGACAGGGTGATTTATTTTAGGTGTTATAGTTAAATTAGATGGTTGTAGACTGATAACATTTATATAACGATGTTTTTGCTCGACAAAATGTTTTGATAGTTATATTAGAGTAAACTGTTTATTGTTTTCTGTTCTTAATTAGTAAGTAGTTACTTTATAAATTAATATATAACGTTTTATAAATTAAATCTCATTTTCAAGTACTTTTCAAGACGGTATCTGTTACACTCATTAAGTTATTACAAGTCGGCCCAAATTCACCATTTATGAGCTCGTACTCAATTTGAGGAGTGAAAGCGAAGAACAATAAACACACATTAAGGTGCCATTAACAAAGTTTGTACTGTCTGTAGGTCAAGTTCACGCTTAGCTTGTTTCGAAGACAAACACCAGAAGTCGTGGTAGAAGTTGTTTTAGAACTTTGCGGCTTTTTTTAAACTACAAGAGTAAAGTAAATAATTGTGATGTTTTGTCTCTTTTTTGTATGGAAGTGTATTTTCTTTTTCTTAGAAAAACATCGGTTCATAAGTTTCTTCAAGTTTTTTTTAATTATTCTTAGAATTCGTTTGTTTTAGTTTTGAGGTTCATTAAACTTGTAGCCTGTAATAATATCTAGTTAAGCTTTTACTAAACAGTGTTTTTAGGTACTATTTTTGTTTCTTACCAAACCAGTTTGCTTAAAAGAGGTTTAAAACGAGACGGCGCACAAAACGATAACATACCAATACAGCCTTTCATATCTTCCTCGGCACTAAGCAGATACCGACCCTAACGAAAATGAAGTAAAACAATTAAAGATTGGATCAGTATCAACTTATTACCATATCTGTGTATTAACATTATTCCCCAATAACACATTACGATATACGATAATTATCATAGCTTGTTTATATCCGCTGATAAGGAGAATTCAATCGAAGACGCACGCGCTTGGCATCCGTCCTGAATATTAATGGAATGACATGTTTCAGCGCGTGCTTGAAGCTTCAGATCCTGAAATCCTGCCAACAGAGACTCTACCACAAACACTTAAAGTTATATTATAGCAAGTGTGGAAGCGTGACAGCACTATACGGCGTAGAGCGGCGTCTCTTTTCAACACCCGACATAATATAACTTTGTGCGATGGTAGTAGGCCAACAATGACTCAAACCAAGTCATAAACATACTCAAGCATTGTGTATTGAATAACTCTGGTTTAATAACGGCATTAAAAGAAATTCATAGAATTGGCAACTGGCTGAATACTACAGTATAAGTTTCTTAGAACGATGACCTATAATATTGATAAACTAGAGCGGAACTTAAAAATCGTTGTTTTATAGTAGTGCGCAGAGGAAGTCAGACTTGATATCTCTTTAGATGTTATAAAATAAAGTTTTATTGTTTGATGTATCGAGGAAAATAGAAAATTAAATTGTTTTGAGTTGTAGAAGATACGCTACTCTACTATGTGTATTCCGCCATCTTGCTTCCAAAACCGCAAGCTTAACTTTAAAAGGCGGTACAAAGCTCCTAAGACCAAGAAAGTCAAAGTCAAATTTAACCAAAAGCAAAAAGATAAATAAATAGACCAACAGGCCCTTCACATATATCAATCGAATTGATATAGCTATAACACAGGTTGCTTATAATCAAGTTAAAATATAGCTTGATCATAAAACCGAAGAATGCGATACAAACAGACCTGCATGACTAGACACAGCCGCGGTGCAGTAAAATCACATTGATGTCTGTCATTGTTACAATGCGAGAATTGATTTCCCTTCTCAATTGAACTAAAACTAGGTCGGCAGTAATTATCGTGTGACAAATTGCTAACACACTTTGTGTCTGTGCTGTGATCAATACTTTTGTTAATCGTGGTAACGTTAGTAGCTGAACTAATTGGATACGACTGTTCTTTAAAGACGTTAAAAAGATTTGGTACATTATGCAAGTTGATAAGATCAGCACAGTATTTTGGAGCTAGGGTGGAATATAGAACATCCAAATATACTTTTATTACCTGCAAAATTGATTACCCTTCATTTTCGGGTTGCAGTAGTTGAGTATAAATGCCTTAACAAATTCTTTAACGTTCGTAATCTAACAAAGCTACAAGCTTCTAATACAACTAGCGTGTTTGTTGCTTTTAAACAAACGACACCTGATATGATCGAGTAATTTGAGCGGGAACTTGTTAATTACATTAATTCGACGATATGATCTTAACAAGTGTAATTGGAGTGGATCACGACATGTTCGTATTACAGCCAGAAGGCGCCCTAATCGACGCTAATTCCGCCTCACATTAAGTAAAACATCGCTTTATACCTCAACAGATTAAATTAAACGGGGGAACTACAATCTGAGCAATTCTAAACCAGCTTACAATACTTACTTACAAAATCGCCATAACTGAAACTGTACCCTTCAGAGAATTACCAAAACTCCAGCGCAGTGAAGAATCAAATTGACTTCTGGACAATTCAATTAAGCTGCACGTTAAGTGCAAGTTTGCAAACAACCGTGCGAGAAGCTAGCCAAGTTTCCTAGAACAAGTTTATCAAAGAGATTGTAGCAGAACAAGTTAGCCTTCGTCGAACTGCCTTCATGTTTGTGTATACGCAGGGCTATGTTTCCCCGCATCTCCGTATAGGAATGTAAATTCGATTTATATTGGCACACCTATGCGTAAATATACATAGGTACCTACATACTGTTATTGACGATCAAAGAGGCTGACGACTCGCGAACCAGACATGTCAACTTTTTACGGATGCGCCTTTGAAGTCATGCCTTCAATTGACATATTTGGATACTTAGACTTTATTTATACATCGGTTAATAATTTACCTAAGTAATTGATTATATTTGATGTAAAAATCTTCTTGACATGTTTATTTAAACAGACATGTTGATATTGGATGCGGGGGTTTACTGAATGAGGTTTTTATTTTTATTTTTACATGTAATTATTTGGTATTGACATCGTTGTGTTTGAGCTTAGTTATAGGATATTAACGAAACATGTTAAGAACATGTTGTTTGCCATTTTTTTATTCATGTTTCAGAAATTCTCGTAGTTTTTAATGTATGGTTGTTTTGTGTATGTGTTTAATATGTAATCTTATTGTTTATATGGTATACATATGTGAGTGGTAAATCATAAATTAATTAATTACGTTTGTTAATTCAATTTGTGAATCCAAAAGCCACCCTCACAGATGTAATTACCTACATGAGATGCACCCTTAAAGTTTGATGAACTAAAAATCACATCAAAGACAACACACATCAAACAATTATAGATCCATTTGTATGCATATCTTAACCACTTTACGTTGCCTAACTTACAACTATGGGCGGAACTAACCTAAATTCAGTTATGTAAGCAATCTTACCAATGTTCCGGAGTAGGCAAGTGAACCGACGAATTAAATTATAAGGTTACCTTCAGTGTAACTCCATCGAGATTATTCAATTGGGCTTCTGAATATCAATTGAGTAGCGAGTGGGCACCAAGTCAGGTAAAACAGATCGTCTACCACACCTCTTAAAGTAATATCTATTATTGAGGGTGTGAAAGAGACGCCGCTCTATACTGTGTAGTGCGCTGTCTCGCTCCCACAAGTGCAATAATAGGTAGGTATTACTTCAAGACATGGCGGCAGGCCATCAGATCCTGAACTGAAATAATACACCGGCGTTGACGCGCCCGATAGCGGTTAGATTTAATAGAAATATTTGCAATGCGATAAATCGCTGGACTATTTGTATTGCGGAATCTGTTTAAACAGGATTTATTTGAGCTCACCTTAAAACATTGGTTAAAATACTTCGGGTTCTCGAGAAGAAATATTTTACTTCGGAGATTAATTAACATTAACATTTTAGGAACGATAGGTACGTTAGAACGTCTTAAAAAGCGTGGTTAATTTTAATCAGTTCCTTTATCTCGTAGAGGCAATAGATGCATTGCTATTATTATTTTACACCCCAAACAATAATTTTCTTTATCTACTACGAAAACCCTACACAATATTTTATGTACCTTTTTAAAATTGCTACAAAATACTGTCAACATTATCGACACAACTAAGTAACATTTTATGACGTGACATAAGTAGTTTTACGATCGTCCTGCCACACGCCCACTTAGGCTTAGCGTACATTAAGTAGTGAATGTCATATTCGAAGCACTATTACCCATAAAACGCCGCCCGGGTGTTGTGAACGTTGTGAACCCTGCCTTGTTCGGCCGTCGCGCGTTGTCGCCGTCGTCCCAGAATCTGTATACATGATTTAGTATTCCCCAGTACTATTCTCAGGAGGACGGAGGTGTAACTAGGATGCCTCGGTTATGCAGACCTTAATAGCCGTTAGTAAACCTCTGATTTACATGTTCATGCTGAGCAAACGTACCTTAATGCTAGGTACACTTGTGTGTAAGTAACTAAATAGATTAAGTAAACCGCCTATTTTACAATTTACTCTAAAATAATAAATGAATATCTCACTGTTTCACTTTCAATGTTTTTGATAAAGACCACATAATTTTTTGCGGAGCTATTTTAAAACATCTTTGACACCAACTATTAGGCTACAAAATATTCCCAGACTAAAAAAACCCACGAGCTTACCATCATGTTAAGATGCCAATAAATATTAAGCAACCATTACTAAGTGTACACATACGTGACTGTCTATAAACTTCAAACTTCATAAGAGTACATTATTAAACTTTTCCTTTACATAAATTCAGTGCTCTTTCGCAGGAAGTTAAGTGAAATTTCAAAATTACTGACGATGCCGCGATGCACCGAAGTGAAGAGTTCGCTTTAGTTAGGTTGCTGTAGGTATTCGGTTGAGTAAAAAGTTTGGTTATAGGTGCACTCAATTTGAGTGATGGGCGAACTATCGCTAAAAGTAATAGCGCGGCGGTAGCGATAAATAGCTACGGTCAGTTTTAAGAGCGCGTTTTGTTTTTGGTGTGACGTCATTTGTAACACGGAAATCTTTTTAAATTTTGACGTATTGTATATAATAATAATGAAGTTTTTATTGACATAAAAAGAGTGTTACATTTTAGTTTGAAGCCCTGACTCCTGAGCTAGGTGGTACCTGAGTTACAGAAATCAGTATCTTCACCCGTTTATGGAACGTATATGTAATGTATGGTATCTATAGATTACTTTGTAGTTGAGGAAGTTTTTAAAATAGTCTATCATACTATATAGAAACTTAGGAATTTATCCTCCCATTGTTTTTTAAATTGTTTAACTTAACTGTTCTTCAATATGTATGTTTGTAGAGTCGGTAGAAATACAAAAATGTTGAACCAAAAATAACAGCAGAATTCAGTAGCCTAAAAAATAAGTAAATTTAATTAAGAGAGCAAACTAATTGAGCATTGGTTAATTAATACAGTTAAATTAACTGTTTGACCTGAGTATTAGAGTATTTGCGAGCTCAATAGTACTCGTAAGCTCATTAAAACGTTTCACCGCAACTCGCTGAAAATTAGATATGTGTTGCCAACTCATAATTAAATTCGACGTCATTAATGTGCAACCGATCATAGGCGTCATAGGTTAAACAAGTACTTACAAACAGACTAACTCAATCAAAATTTGCAAATTTAATTATTTTGTTTAGGATAGCACGAAAATAGAACCAATATTTTAGCCATATTCTCCAAATGTTTGTGTAACAAATCAAATAAGCGGATCTCGTATAATAGTTCGAATAAAATTGTTCTTAGAAAAGTTATTTACTACGCAATGAATATCCGAGATCTATATTCAAAGCAAAGTAATTTTATTACCTATTTCACCTGACATAAAAGCAAAACTTCTGTCCGCAAACAAGGATAACCTATATTTTTACGTCTTCATTTGTTTTCATCTTTGATTCATCTGATAGCATTGTTTCTGGGAAATTACGAATTTATTTCAAGATTAAATTTCTTAGCAGCTTACGTAGTAAATTTGGAGTGAGTCGAAATTACCGGAGGCATTTCGCGTAATGCTCAATTTGTTGAACGACGGCGCTGGGCTGGCTTCCCGCGGTGATAACAATACCCACCGAAATTACTTTAAAAAAATAATATATTTTTATTGTTATTTTTTTGTGATTGTTATTTTTATTAACTCATTCAATCTGTTCGAAAGCTTTTATTGGTGCTTCAACACAAGTTATTGTTTGTCGTATTTTTGTGTCGTTAATACTTTGTCTAGATATATGTAACTCTTAAAGAACCTAAAAGAAATAACATTATATTATTTAAATCAACCATCTCCGAAACTATACCTTCATTGCTCATAAAGTCTCTCGAAATTTTCAGTTGTCAGAAAACTATAGCTATCGAAACCCTTACCGTCATAACGTGGAGGTCAAATTGTCTAATCCAAAGGTTTTTCTGGGGCCAGCGGGACGGAAAGATAGTACGATAGTAATGAGTAAAAAGGTAGCCGAAATTCTAACGCACTTACATCACGACCTCTACTATGAAACATGAAAGCGAGACTGTCGCTATTGTGGAAGCAGGACGCAGCTATACACTGTGTATCGCACTTTCTCTCTTACACACTATCAACAATCTTGGAATATAGGCTCTTGGTACTGGCACAGGTCTCTGTAACCTCACTCAATTTATACTAATCCTTACTCAGTGAAATCTTCGAGAGCGTAACAGATAGGATTTTGCACTATTCAACCGTTTTTCGCGAACTGTCTTTGACTATAAAATTTATGCGAGTCAGTTTTCTGAGAAATGTGGTTTTATTTAATAAATGGAATGACCGAAGCGATTTACATGTATGCTTACTTACTATGGTACTCTGAAATAAGACTGATAGTATTGTGTAAGCGAGGCGCCGATAAGTGTAATGTAGTGCCTTCTTGCTTCTACAAAAGCGTAATTCACCTTTACGATTTCATAGTAGGTCCAGTTAGAATAACAAATTATAAAATCTTCTAAATGTATCAAATAAATTACATTTCAAAATGAGCATTGCTTCTCCGAAATTAGGATCGATGTATAGAATCCACTAAATCATTATTGCTCTATTGTCAAAATACATTTATGGTCATTGTGATAAATTGTTTATATTATTATGTAATGGTCATAAAAACAAATGCCAGTCGCCAGTTACACGCAATGAATATCCACCGATGTGATCAAATTCCGTGTTTTCATCTGCGTTGAAACATGACTGACACTGCTCACATAATAATGTGCGTTTGAAATTTATTGCCTAAGTTTAGCATAGACCAGTGGCAGCAAATAGATATTCATGTATAACACTGGCTGGAAATTAAATGTTCCATATGTTTTTATCTTGTTTTTATGACTAAACTTGTACTATTTTTTTTCTTTTGTATAAACTATTTTCATTGTCCATGTTGATGTTTATGGTCGCGACGAAAAGTATCCTTCCTGTTTTAAAGAAAACGCTAGAATAGGTTTCAACAACTCTGTTTTGTGGTTAAGCCTAAGAGTTTAATAAACAGTCATACTTAACTATTTGGTTGAATACAATTTCAGTATTAAGACATGGTTCAAAATATTTTGGTCCAAAACCTAATATTTTTATTCTTTGATGTTCATATTCAATATAGTAAATTGTGATATGAATATCAACCTATACTCTAACACTTACAGAAATAAACTTCTGAAGATATGTTTTTTTCTTTTTTTGTGGCACGAATCTACAATATCTTTGTACCAGCCAGTTCCTATTATAGAATCACGATCCCGAAATAGTCGTTATCATGCGCAAGTAGGTTTTACTCTGATTATATCAGCTTTCTGTTGACGTTGCGAAGCTCGGATAGGGGATCTAAATTAGTACTTCCCTGATTGGGACAATCAAAGATTATTTTGTGGGGGATTTTAGAAAATGTTTTTTTTAGAATAAATACCTTTTTGGTACATTAAAGTTACACATTTTGCTGAAATAACTTTATAAATATTGATTTTTGTTAGCTGAATAAAAATCGTTAACAAATAAATGATTTTACTTTCCCGAAATAAATATTTTTTTCTAAAAAACACAAATGATATTACAAATAACAAAACCATTTTTTTGTTGTTACCTCACGATATCCACTTCTCAAATAATTGCAAAATTGAAAATGCACGAAACATTAAAAGCGATCCCTACTTAACTAAAGTTTTTTCAATCAAAACTCATTCAATCACAGCTTAATTCTGCGGAGGGCGGCAGACAAGGGCTGTCAATAACACCAGCCGTTACTAATTGTCGTTAAACTTCCTACATCGAGCTTTCGTTAGGAACCCGACGTAAATCGTCTGCTCTTATGAAACTTTTTGCTTGTAATGTCCTCTTTTCCTATATGCTAAATACCATCTTCAGAATGAAAAAAAAAGTTACAAGAAAATTAAGCGGTTTTATTTTTAATTCTTAATTCAAATGATTTATCTGCAATTTTGGTAGCACGTAACAATTTTTAAATTTGGAACATAGCCTGTTCCTAATTCAAAGTTTTAATTAATTGAGCGCTAAAGAAGTGTTTTTTATTCTGCTTGCAGAAAAATAGACCAGTATTTTTTTCTTAAGATTTTTTTTTCTAATTAATTCATTATTATAAATCCACTTCACGGAAATTATTATGATAATTACAACTAAGGATTATTTCAGAAGTTAAAACTTTAAATATGTACGAGAATATACCGCATGTTAGGATGTACCTAATGAAAAGTTATGTAAAGAATAAGACGAAGATATTTAATCAATCAACCAAAATTACATGCGTTATAAAGTTACCTTGTAATCAACTGTCTATCATTACTTACACTATCGTAAGACAACCTATGTAACACTCATGTACAACGTGTGATTATCCAATTATTACACGCGACATGACAGGTGTTCTTCAGCAAATATAATTAACCTATCAATCAATAACTTCTTAACAACACACTCTAATTTGAAACTTAGGTTTAAAACTATAGGGGTTAAATTCCATTGTCAGTGTTTCGTTGAATATATAAGCATGTTCCACATTGTACGGGTGACCGTCGCACAGTATGTAGCGGGGGTTGTAAAAATGTCCTGTATAATAGAGAATGTGAAGGGGCCTTTAATTAAAAGTCCAACCGGCAGTCCTTGCCGAACAATAAAACCCACTCACACTGAATTGTTAATAGTTTTTTCTCTTTCATTAACGGCCACTTGAAATTTCTAGACTTGACTGTTTGTTTGTTTTGACATCGAGTGGTTTCACTTTCTGTAGTAATAATAAGTAGGTACTTACTCTTTTGTTTTTCTTTAATTAAGTTTACAAAAAAGTTTGTTGTTTTTTTTACTGATTGCCTGATTAAAGTATGATTTGAGAGAATAGTACTAATATTATTGCAGTTGTGGAAAAGAGATAGCACTTTAAAACTGTAGTGCGCTGTTACGCTTCCACAACTGTAGTAATATTACTTTAAGATATAGCGGTAGGCCTTCTGGATTTTATTAGATAACTAATTGTAAAAACTTTAATAAATACCCCATTTGTTTAGATTTACAAGGTTTAATAAGATTTCTGCCTCAAATATTTAAATAAAAAAAATATGTTAATTAAGTTCTAAGACCAAGCTTAGTCTGAAACTCAGCTAATGAATTTCTTTCAACGGGTGAAAATTTTAGGTTTAATTTAGAAGAAAATCTTGTATAAAAGAAACTAACGTGACGTGAAACGAAATTGGAGGAATTACATTATTTTAGGTAAAACCTTCTTGTTTAGAATTCACTTGTACAGTTAGCAACTAAAGTTCTTGAATACTATCAGCTTTACAAAGCTCATGAATACAGTCAAATACAATAACGAGGTAATAGGAGTCAACTATAACATAATAACTAAAATGCACGGATAGCCGAGTGGTATAGGTCACCACGCCAATTACCACTGTACGCGACGTGTCGTGGGTTCAATACCTGCAGAGGGCAAGAATTTGTGCGTTAAACAAATTTTAATGCTTGTTCTGACTCTGGGTGTCTTTGTGTATGTGAATTAAATGTCTGTGAAAACCCCCGCAATAAAAAGATTACATTCCTTAGTACCGGAGTAGTTTCCAAAAAAATATCTAGAAACTGAAGTCATTTAGACAAATAATACCTAAATGAAATTGCAAAACTAGATTTGTTCACCAACTTTCCTTACAGTTACTGCCTTTACGAAAACCCGAGACTTTAATTAACTTATCATAGGAATGATATCATTATGTCTGTTTATTTAAAGGGTACCTTCCACCTCAATACACAACAGACGATATCTCCGTCACGTAAGGCACGACGCCTTAAGGATGCAAATTAACCCTATACCTAATGATTTTCCACAAGAATACCTATTTGTTCAAGAAAGGTCATAGACGTGGAACTTTGGAAGGTGGCTGCTTATTGTAATACAAATTAGATTGGTACAATAAACACGGGCTGGGTTTTAGATAAAATTTGTTTGGAAATAACTTTATCCAAAATTGACTTCGGATTTTTTTTTTCACAAAACTGTGATTTTAATGCATTATTTTGAAACACCCTTACAATGTAGTAGGTAGTTATAATGTTTCCTAACAGGGCGCCTTTTTTCAACAACTACAGCAGTCTTACTGTAAGAATCAGTTGTAGGCTTCCTTACCTTATTAAAGAGCTTACTTATTCAACTACAAATTCTGCAATCTGTCTGAAACAAGTCTATCTCAAATACTAACTTTATTAAAGCTAGCTTACATGAACTATATAAAAACTACATACGAAATCAACAAACCAATAGTTAGTCGAACGGTTCTAAAATCTAAATTCACACTTGTAAGACAGAGCGTCTAAATTGGATGACAAAAGCCAGTCGGTTCGGGTGGAGAGTGCCGCGCTACTAATTGTGCAGTGGACGTCTTTCACACTGCGGTGCGCGGTTACAGACGGTTTTGACACACCGTCGTGTATCGTTCTGTAGCGAGTTTGAGAGTTCGGCATGTGTAGACGTGACGATTGAATGAATACTGGCAAATATTGAAACGATGATTTCTTTTGTTTTATTTTTAGTGGCATCCTTTGGTGGAAAGACCATTTTTATTTTGAAAACAAAAATTTGGTCACTGGTGGCTTATAGGGTGTTTTATTTGTTGAGATACAAGATTTGTAAATTTATTTTAATGCACCTAATTAGCATATTACATATTTCCTTTTAATAAGCCGACATACTGCTAAGTAGCCAGTTCCATAATGCAATAAAGTTAATTTATATTTATCGAGCATGTCTAAAGTTAAGACAACTGAAGGAAAAAGACATACGGCTCCAACCTCAAGTAAAATAGGATAAGGACACGACAATGACGAATGATATCTTCCAAAATGTGCCTTACTGAATTTATCATCAAAACCGAACAATGATATAAAAATACGTGAAGATTTTTTTCGAAATATTTCCTGTTCAACTACCTTAGACATTCTATTACAAAACTAGTAAAACCGCATCTAATGTAAACTTAAGAGCATTCGCCTGTAGCTTTAACAAGCCAAAGTCAAACATAAACATCCAAGATGTTCTAGAAGTTTCCTCAGATACTGGCAACACGCAAACAGATAATATTGCTGGTCATATTTCACGGGAGCAGAGCCCCGATGAAACAGGGCATTACGTCGACATATCGCTTTGATTTATGAACTGTTTAAGTACCCTTAAAACTATAGTAGGAAAGCCGATATTCTATTCGGGAAATGCTGCACGGGATATGAAGTAATTACTAAGGTACTCATGAATTTAATCCTACATTGAGCTTCTACGGGCCGTTAGAACGATTTCGACAAAAACGTTAAGGTACAGTTTTCCGTTGTTTCGTGATTATACTTCTATTTTTCAACATCTATACGTACAAGAACCCGGAAATAATACAAGACGAATTTATATTTCACCATCAATCTTATCAGGTGCCAGAAAAGACTTTAATGTAACAATAACGAAAAAGAACCAATATTTTCCTCATACAAAAATTACAATAATTGTCAATTTTACAAAATAAATAATCTTATAAAAAAATGGCTCCGGAACATTGTTCAATAGGCGTGTCAATATTTAATGACATCAAACGCTCACTCCGGGAAAGGTGCTGATATAATAAGCTGCCGACGTCGCGGCCTCGGATCCTTCTCAATTTCGATGGCGCGGGCGTCTACAGCACTGACAGATTGCATCTAAATTCGAACTGATTAAAGCAAAATATGTGTGGTACTCCAAAAGTTTCATTAGGTATGTAAAGTCCTCGGAAACATACATGTGTGGTAACTGAGCGGAATACATTACTGATGAAACGCAATTCGTCCCAACCCACCAATTTATGCACATTTGTATCATCCACTTTATGCAAAAAAGTGACCAAAAAAGGAACAAACCTTTCCTGTTTCGTATAATGAATACACACCAGGACTTGTTACTAAGTCCTAAGTCGATGTACATAATTAATTTTTGTGATGGATGCTACGGCGAAACTTGAAGGGAATTGCTGCAAATCTATCATAAGTTTAAATTAGCAGCCCCACGGTTAGAGAGAAAACTCGTTAAAACACAGCGCAGGCTTATGTAAGATTATAACTTTGTAACTCACTGAACATACCTATGTTCGGAACTTATTCCAGGCAAAATGAATTGACTTATTGACAGAAATGATGAGGCTCAATAATACCGAATTTCCTAACTTAAACTGCTTAAGTTCTTATTAAATGAGGCTGTTTTACGAGAATGTAAGGGAATATTCTCTTCATCTTGTTCGGTCTTAGAAACCTAATATTCTACAAGGCGTATAATCTCGACTTAGATATTAGATGATGGTTACAAGGCGGAACTTTGATTTTCATAGACTTAGTTGATAAATTTCTTCGTGTTATAATGTAAATATCTTATCCCACCCAAAACATAAATGTAAAAAGGCTGCCAAGTTCGATAATATGAGAATGCTTCTCCTATAAAAGAAGTGAGATCTGAATAAGTACCAAGTTCTATACACATACCTCAGTTAAAAATAGTTACAGGCATGCCCACTTGGCAAGTTTTCACACACCTTGTTATAAACCTACTAAACGCAATGAGTCAAGTATATAATTTTCTTTAGAAAATGAAATATTAAAATTGTATAATTATAAACTTGCCAAGTGTGCATTCCTGTAACTATTTTCAACTGAGGTATGTGTATAGAACTTGGTACTTATTCAGATCTCACTTCTTTTATAGGAGAAGCATTCTCATATTATCGAACTTGGCAGCCTTTTACATTTATGTTTTGGGTGGGATTTCATTTATTTTTGTAAGGTTGTTTATTTCATTTTTCTGATGATTAAGTTAAGGAAATGTCTCATTTACTGACGAATGGCTAAGTAAAATATACGAATCCGACCGATAACTTTATTTTCTTGAATTTTTAACCGTGGATTCAGCGCATAGGTATTGGTTTGATAGTGACCCTGCTTTGCACGCCGTATGTCGTCGCGGGTTTGATTCCCGTGGCAGACAAACACAGTGGTTTGTCATGTGTCGGGCGCATTTATCAACAATCTATATGGGTATACATGTAGGTACCAACTTAAATAAGTACTGACTTATTATTTATTCATTTTCACTCCATACTTATAGTGGATCAAAGTTACACACACTTGGCCGTTTTCAGATTTTTACTTTACTTTGACTAAATACAAACCTTTGTACCGATTTTCAGGTCGGTACGACCATTTAAAGATATATTATATCAATATAAATAAATTTAGTTCGATTTAGTTCCTTAGGGGTATAAATTTACTCCGGGTGTAAATTTACACCTTCATTATTTTTGAAACCGACTCACACTTGACCATTTTTAGATTTTTCCCTTTACCTTGACCTAAAGACCTACCTCTATGCCAAATTTCAAGTCAATACGACCATTGGAAGTGGTCTAGGTTTTTGATGAGTGAGTGAGTGAGTCAGTGAGTGTATAGTAAAAATAGCGATTTTCTGACGTCAATATCTCAAGACCTACAATAGTTATATTAATGAAATTTTGTATTTTAGATAAGTAAGGGGGTCTCAACAGATACTAGAAATTTGAGATGCGTAAGTAAAATAGATTTTGAGTTATAGGGGGGTTGAAATTGGCCCGAAATGGTTCGTGTAATATAACCCACGGCCGGTGTGTCCCTTTTTTGCTCGAACTTGGCGGACACACTGCCGTGTGTCTAGATAAATTTTATATCGAAATTCACTTCATTACTTAAAACTGGAATAATTTAATTGTTATTAATAAATCTGCTTCTGAAGTAATTTTGTAATGACCACAAAACCACTGTGAACGTTTCGTTTGACAGAATTATTAAATTAATATGGTTATGATTTAACGAACTTTCAGTTTAATTACAGTTTGCAATTACTAAATTATTGGTTGCGGTGTGTCAAAATACATAAATATTTGCTTTAGAGTAATATGCGCGCAGTGTGTGGTCTATTACGACAACTGATGGCATCTTAAGGCCAGTCTTATGTTAATAATATATCATTATATTTGACTACTTAGTTCATAAATTTGAAGGTACAGAGTCACAAGGATCTTTTGTATCGTGGATGACATTAACATAAGTGCGTTGGTGTGCATATTCACAACAAGAATAAACTTAACTGTCTGTTGAAAGTGATTGTTTTTGGCCAATTGCGGCGACACACCAAAATATCCATGTAGCATTAAATTCCAAACTGTGATTTTACAAACACGAGTTAAGTTAACAAACCTCTTTGTATAAATTTAATTAACTACCCATATCAGTAAAAGATAGTACAAACAGGTCCCTAACACAAGATGCTAAAACAAACACATTCGTACAAAGATAATCAGCAAACTGTTCCCGTCTAAAAATTAGCATAACCATATAATAGTCAGCTTATGTAAACAGTTAAAACGTTCATAAATAACCGTGGACGATTAACAGGCCGACACATAGTACGGGGGACCGTAATATATTCACTGGCTGATCCCAATTTGTCTGACCTAACGCAATATTGGGTGGTTCTGATCCATTCACTATAACTATACGGCTGTACCTACAGTATAAAACTTGATCGGAACAATATAACTTTGGGAGTGTTTAGATAAATTTGTTGAGCTTTTTTTTTGTGAATTTTTAAGTCTTTGAAGTTTGAGTGAGGGTTTTAAGCTGCCGCTGAAATGAGCAGGCTTTTGTTTTTTATTTTGGAACTGTAGTAACAGATGTGGTAAATGTGTAATAGAAAATCATTATTCTGCCGTGTAGTAGGTAAGTAGCTCATGATTGCGGGGAATGGCGATCGAAACTTCAATAGAATAAAGTGTCCTAAATTGTAGTTGGGAAAAAAGATGTCTTTAAAATGCCAACCTATTAATTTCATTCAGATTCTAGTATTTCGCTGGCTCTGTATTGCTAGAATATAGGTAAAGTGAAAGTCTTGAGAGTCTAGATCGATTTAATAGTTTTCATCATACAAATACATAAACAATTTATTGAAATGAAAATAAATGGCTTAGAATCTGATTACATATTGCTATTAAGAAACTTTTATGACATATTTGACGACTGTATAACTTGCAGCATTACGAAGAAATCGTTAAAAGTCCATTATATTATAATACTAACATAAAATAAAATTAGATTTACAAATAACTACGTAATACAAACATTCAAAACTATACTTAAAGATAACTTACTACGTACCTATAGATCACAAATAACATAAATAAACGCTTTTAATCTAAAGAAACTTTGCATAAATTATACGTAATTTTTGTTACTACATATAACATATCAGATTTCTATTATTAACTAATAGCAACGTTATGATAACAACTTAAAGTCGAATTTACATTGAATATAATTTACGATGCACCAATATAGTAATTTATAAAGATGTTATTGCCTATGCACTATTACAAAATATGAATGCACTGTGTATATATTTTGTCTACAAATATTTTTCCATAGCACACAGGTGGTTTAAAACTTTAAATATACCTATGTTTTGTGTTTTTCCTCGCTTGATCAAGTTTTTTTAATGAAAATTCTCTTTGTTCACTGGGCTAGGTTTTTTAGTTCTCTTTAGTAAACATATAGGCTTAAAAGTTATAAAATCCTGTTTAGATAAACGCGGGTGCTAGTAGCGATTTTTTATTTAGAAAGCAAGTTTTTTATTTATAAACATATTCTAGCCTACAACGTCCCGATACTGCACAAATGTCCATTCCTTTCTTTCAAATATAAAAATATATCAACAAAATAAATTGTTTTCCAAATAATAAAAAGCCTATAAACTCCATGGATTAGAAAATTATTTATAGCTTTTCCAGTAAGTATATATAAGCTTAAAACAGACGCGAGCAAAACATACACACTTATACAAATGCGAAATAATATTTTATGAAGCGTGGTAACACAAACCATTTGCGTGAAGTATTCAGTAGCAAATAAATGGACGGTTGAATTTCCGATTTAAAACAAATTTTGATGGAAAAAAGCCACGAGTCTGGCTCAAATGTGCGCAATGCGTCGGATAGACAGGACACTAAACGGAATTAAAGCAATATTATCTTGAGGGATAAAGCAAAACGTAAACGTTTGCCCGTTTCACGCCTTTGTACAACAGATGGATTTTCAATTAACTGAACAACGGGATATAAAAAAATAGATTCAACAAGCATTGAGAATAGTTGTGCAAGTGTGTTTGCAGCCGAGCACAATCGCTGCGACCGATTGAAGTTTCAGGGAACCAGTCGGTTAAATTGTTTTCCCATTTAGAAGCGGGCGGCACATTCCTTTAACATCGGCATCGGGCATATTAAGCGAATAATTGGATTAAAACTTGTTCATTCGATTATTTCTCCGTCTTTTCGTTGGAAATCTTAATTTTAACGGTATTCTGTCTCTTGTATTTTTAGTAGTTAAGATTAAGTTGATGGGATTGGCTTGTGAATTAATTATAACGGATTGTTTTCTATGTCTTCGAGACGATAATCATTACCAAATATATGTATCGAGTTTATTTTTGGTTAAAAAAAGCGCTTGAGTGTTGAACACATATATTTCGATCGTTTTTTTTTTTTCTACATTTTTTACGGCCTTACGCGTTAACAATTTACTTTGTTGATTAAAAATTTATGATAAAGTTTTCATTCAATTACTGAATAAAAAATAAAGGTCACATTGTTTTATACTTTCCTGAGATATTACTTTGGAATTCTTTAGTACCTTTTAAGGCAACGTTTTTGTCGAAAACCCTTTCGTATCCTAATACATAATAAGTTTTATCTAATATTAACAAATTACTAGACATTACAATTTTCTACAATGAATTAAAGAAGGTGGTGTGATGATCTTGTCAGATACAGGTCGCACTGGCCAGAAATCGCATTTCATTTGCTTTAATACAACCATTACTACTATTTATTAACAAAAACCAACCAGTACCTTCTTCCTATCAGGTCGATACCAAAAGAAAATATTTCAGACAAAGCCTCAACAAATCTCTCACTACAAATACTAGCCAAACAAATGAATACTTCACACAATAACGATAAACATAGGAAAACAAATCTCGAACACAATCCGACACTGTTCCAAAGCCCGGCTTCGAAAGCCGCGGCATTTTTCACATTAAAACGACTTTAGACAAAATCTACCGCCACATCTTAAAGAAATACTATTATAGTTGTGGAAGCGTGACAGAGCACTACACGGCGTAGAGTGCCATCTCTTTTTCACAGCTGTAAATATTACTTCAAGCGGTTTTGGGCGGTCATCTATTGTCTATCAAATGTAGGTAGTGCAGGTCTTTTAAATTGAAAGGCGTTAACAATAATTTAAGTTTGTAACTGCCAACTTTTATGAGGTAGTTGTGATTGGTTGGCAAATAAATATGTATAAATTTAAGTTATTTTAAATATCACAAATGACTCTCTGTTTGTCTGTGTCATTCTACATGTTAAGCTTTCATATCCAAACCATTGAATAGATTTCAATAAAACTTTGCACCGATTTAGTATGAAACGCAAGATACAGAGTAGGGTAGTTTTAGAAATAATCGAATTATACACAGACGGAGCGGACGGCGAAGCTAGTTAAATATAATGTAAGCAGAAGGGAGTGAGTTAAACGTGGTCCCTTTAACTATAATTTATATGAACGACATTTGTTTTCTCTTGTAATCTCTTATGATCTATACCTACATATATATCTAATAATATAAGATAAGTAATACATAAGTATTAGATTATATTATTAAATAATACATTATATTATTAGATTATTCCTCTTATAATCTGAAAGTTTACTCAGGCTTTTTGTAATAAGATATGGGATGATAATGCACGATTAATATTTCTGTTTGTCATTGGATTTATTCTTATATGCTGTATCAATAGAAATGTATTAAAATTATTAGTCTATTTGTAACAAGTTATAGATTTTTTATATTACTTAATATAAGTATTATGCCGTTTGACGGCAAGGATTGTGGGATTGGTATAGGTTACCAAGACAATGATCACTGTGCGCGACGTGTCGTGTGTTCGATCCCCGCGTAGGATAAGAATTCGTGCGTTTCACGAATGCTTGTTCTGAGTCTTGTCTTGAATATCTGTGAAACAAGGATTCAATTCCTTAGTGTGGGAGTCCTTAAAAACAATATGTTATACATTCGTTAGAATGATTCTTCTGTCTAATATTTTTTGTAATATTTGTTGCAAAAGTAACTCTAGATAAATGTTATTCTAGTTTATCTTTAGTAAATAGGTAAAGATTATTTTTTTCATATTAATAAAATCTCATAAATGAGTTTATTGTTTTTAGACAAATACAAATGAACTATTACAGTTTATTTAGGACCAACCTTAGACCTTTCTAAAAGTAAAAATACTGTAAAATAAATATTTGTTGTAAATCTTAGCTCAGTGTTTTCAACGACTTGGTATTGTTGATTTTATCTCGCTTGTAAAACGTCTTGTTAAAATAAATTACACTTTATTTCGTTTTCAAAAAGGTTTTATTTCAAACGAGTCTGTGTTATTCCAATAAATTGCACTTATTCAAGCTTTTGATTCCACTCCAACAAGGTTTCGAGAAATGGTTTGGCAGAAAGGCAATACAAAAAAGAAGACATATCATTCATAGAGAAACTCATTCAAATTCCAGTTCCCGAAAAATTCCTGTATGTAACTGTACCTGCAATCTGCAGTTGGAATTATAACCCGTCCTTTGATTTTGATCACAGACAAGCAAAAAAGGACTTCAAAGCTTTTGTGCTTTGTCAGACATTGACTGGCACACGACGTGATACATCGGTCCCCTTACTATGAGCCTTCAAAACAGGAATGTTATAGCTGTGAAAGCGAGACACGGCTATACACTGTAGCGCGCCATCTCCCTTCAACATTCGCAACAGTATTGGTCCAAAAGCTGATAGTACATACAGGTGTGGAACATTCGACACAGCGATTGACATTCGTTTGAAAATCTCTTCGCTTATAAAGGAAACAGTTCAACTGCATCTATCTTTTAGAAATTTTCGGTATTTTTTTGCGATGTCAAAAAGGACAATGTGATATTGCGACTGCATTTTTGCGTATATGTAATGAAGCTAGAAGGACACGTCTCTTATGACTTTTTACTGTGTACTTATAAGTTAGGATACAGACGAAAAAAATCCTTTTGAGATTGGACATAGGAAAACAAACAATTTTAATGTCGTATAGTTTAAAAAAGAAATAAGACCCAACCGAAATTCGGCAGTCACGGAATTTGTTCAAAACTTTGTACCATGTCTAAAAACTTTTGCTGACTAGCAGATGGTTGGCCAAACTTCTATGGCTAGGTACGAAACGAGGGTCATATGAGAATGGGTACCGTCCCGTGCACACCGGTGCGAAAGGGTCAGCTCTGCGGTCACCTACTCGCTGCTACATATTCTGTTAAATAACCTTACCATGTTTATGTAAAATATAACTTTGGTCAAACGTGCCTAGGTACTGGTTATTAAGTTACTATCTGACTTGGTTATGTAATACTTAAATGGTTAAAAGAAAAGAGTAATTAATGAAGTTTCTTGCTGGTTCTATTCCAAAAGAATGCCATTCCAGTTTAGAACCTTGAGTTAAAAAGAGAGACAAATATGCAACATTAAAAATTATCCCAAATTATAAATGAGAATGACACTCTAGACCTGCGCGACTAGAATCAGGTAGTAAATTGTCGTTTCGAAAGTGTCTAAAAAGGTTTACTTCAAATAAAAAAAAAATGATTTTTGCTCCAAAGACAAGGCAAACATTACACAGATTTATTTCATTTGATTGACATTTATTATCAGAGATTGACAGCTGCTTTCTGAACAGATAAGAAAACAATTGAGAATCGATACTTCTAATCCAATAAGTATAAGTTTCAAAAGCGAGAAATGAACTGTGTCTTTCAGTTTTAAATCAAAAGGAAAATAAATCCCTGTCCGGTAATAAAATGAAATGGCGAAAGACTCAGGATGACTAGAGTTTCCACTGGCGAAGCAACAATAGTCGTAAGTCACCTGGGACTGTCTGTCTAACAGGCAACGTATGGGAACAGTAACACAGTAATTCCGAATCATCGGCCCAACCACAATAAGATCGACGCTTTTAGTGGAATTAAAACGTGCGGTACATTGTCCATGTTTTATTGATAATAATGGATGTGCTATCAGTGCTCGAACACAAACTCTTTTGTGGTCGACTCTTTGATTTAATGGATTTGGAGGTTTCATTCGATTTATTATTAAAAAAAAGTCACACAGACACCTCAGAGCAAAAAGGTTATAACATTTTTATTTTTGAAATCATTTTTTTATAAAGCCTTTTAAATTGTTGACACGTAATCACCTTGTATATTTAATACATCATAATTACATGGGTTCTGTCGCCAAATTAAAATAAGGTTAATTATAGTTTTTTATTACATTTTCTCCCCGTCTCTGAGCTATAATTAAAAGTTGTGTATGCGAAATCATTAAAATTTTAACAGAATATATTGCACGCTCGGTTGATGAAACGTATGACCGCTCATTTGAGTTTTAAACTGATTATCGATGAAAATTCGATTCCGATTCGGACGCTGGCCTCCCTTCGCTCGATTACCGATTCTCATTCGGCAAACAGTAAATAGCTGGATTAGGAACGAAATCTATCAAACGAATTGTTTATGCAAATATGTGATTGAAAACGATTTAGCGACATACGACTGTCAATGAATGTTTCTGCTTTGTCGGCCTATAATAAAACTGCTTTCAATTGTTTACTTTAAATACTTTATAAAAAAAAACAATACATTATATTTGTCTCCTTTGATCACACTGCGGTGCCGTGATGCCGGCCGGTTGCAATTTAAATTCGAATTAAAAAATAATCTTCTTTTATTTCATCACTATTTTAAAATAAACCTACGCGTTAATTTGCTTTCATCAATGTGTGTTACCGACTGTCTTAATTTG
The DNA here is from genome assembly GCA_941860345.1 of Chrysodeixis includens. Classification (NCBI taxonomy): domain Eukaryota; kingdom Metazoa; phylum Arthropoda; class Insecta; order Lepidoptera; family Noctuidae; genus Chrysodeixis; species Chrysodeixis includens. The sequence goes on from OW796097.1 coordinate 5,965,578, forward strand.
AACATGACTTGTTTTAATACAAATATTTCTTATTTATTTATCCAAAGGCTTGTTCCGTTTTATGCATATTAATATCTTTCAACATTTCCTTGAGGCAGTAAAACATCGAGTGTATTTAGTATTTGTAGCGAGACTTGTGACATTTGTACTGAGTCAAGTATACGCTAGGATTTTGTCATGCTTGAGAGCACAACCGCTTACTTCACCGTGTTTGTATTGCAAATGTGAACATTTAAGCTGTTTAGCATTGTATTTAGCTATTTCAGTAATATTAATCTAGTTAGCATGCTAACTGGATTTGTTTTTTTCGGATTAGTTCGCGACTTAAACGGATGGGCGTTTTCATAATACCTTTTTATTGGAATGTGCCCGTTTTTGCAATTGTAATAGTTTTTTGATGAAATTGTTGTATTTGTTGCAGGTATTTCACAATCTTGATTTCCATTACAAGGAGTGATTTGCTGTGGAAAATTTGTATTATGGTAAGCACAAACCAAATTTTTCTAACTTTAATAGATTTTAAAGTTTTGGCGATGTAAAATACAATAGAAAGTTTCAGTAGACATCATAGATACATTACACTATAATTTAGAATAACAAACAACTGTATATTGGTCAAAGTTGCGGTCAAAACAATAATTTACATTCATAGTGAAGTGAGAATCTGTATTGATTGTAAAACGCGATAAATTGCGTTAATAGTGAACGCCCGCGGGTTCGCCCACGTAAATCAGAGGGAACGAATTTTAAATCATAAAACGTTGTGTAATTTGTGTAAACAGACCAAATTCGTGTTATTAAAATACGTTTGTTGCATTTTATTGACAGGTTTTATTATTGGGTTAGCCATTTTGTTGATTGCATCGTTTATTTTTGGTTTTGTCTGACATTGTGGCCTAGTTTGTCCTGTCATCGTGTTTGAGGGTTTAAATATTAATTGTAATAAATGTTTTTTTATTTTGCTAAAAAGCAATTGGTAGTACCTAGTAATTACTTAGACAATCTAAGAGTAGAAACTCACGCTAACGTAGGTATTTAATTAGCACATTTTTACTTTAAGAAACAGGTTTGAAGAAAATCAAAATATTGTTAGTATAATAAAATAAACTTGGTACGTCTCTGCACACACTTTTTTATTTTTTTTACTTACGTACCTAATATTAGGTACACTAAGTTTACACAATAAAGAAAAAGAAATCGTGTATTACAATTCAAACGCTTAAAACCTAAAAGAAAAAAAATCACATTCCAAATTCGAATACTATTTTTTTTAAACATCGGATGCTCTATAAAGTGCGATGGCTCCCGAACTTATTAGTCGCCGGCCACCGCCGCGCCCGGCCACCCGACCGCCCGACCATAGCGAGTCACGCTCTGCCACCGATCTTGTTATAATCTGTGATAATGCCTACAATTACTCTCACAATACACTACGAAATTACTCTATTATACGACCACTGTTTCAATGTGGGTTAAGGTACTTGTTTTTTTAAGAAGGTTTGATCTACATTTGTTTGAAGTCACTTTCCAAACCACCATTTTTTTTTACTTAGACATTGATATCGTAAATAAGAAAATGTGAAGGGAAGACCCGATCTTTATCATGAAAAGGTGGAAGATTTAAATGCCACATGTAAATAACAGTAAGTCAAACTTATCTAAGTAATATCTTTTATCATCCATTCTCAAAGAGGCTTCGCTACGACCTCCTGAGTAAATCATAGAGATAAAAACCACATCTTTGTACTTATTATATTTGAACTTGAAAGTAGAGGAACTTACTTGATGTAGAAGTGGAGAAATAATATTAAATCGTCAGTACATTAGGCTTTCAAGCTATACAAACATAGCGAGGTATTCAGACCGAAATGGCAGAACAAAAGGGGAGTCGGAAAGTATTTTGAGCACGTACGTCGTTCACCCGAAACTGTGGCGGACGGTGACTTTTAATTAATTTTGGAAAAATCTATCGCTAATTACGATCCAAACTGCATTCAACACAGTTGGGTTTTTGTTTTATTTGCTTCGATAACAGAAAGTGCTCATTTTCACTGTTCCACTTTACAATGTAGAAACATTTTTTTGTGGGCTTGCCTTAATGACAAAACATTGTGGTTTTATTGCGGCTCAATGTTTAGTGTTACTAAACGAACAAAACAAAACAATAAAAACAAAAGAGAGAACGAATTTCTATATGTTAAAACACGAATATCCTCAATAACATCTAGCCTACCTTCGATATGAATTCCGTACGTTCCACAAGAGCTTTTCATTAACTATTCATTGAAGCGCATTCATCCGGCTACCGCAAACGGGAAAATAATAAGATATCGCATAAGTATTTATTGAGGCTTCCACCCCTTTAACATACAGTTGTTACCTTATTAATTAGTGAACAGGATTGGATTTCTACAACACCCTTTATGCCTTCATTAAGTTAATGAAACAAGATATTATCAAATAAGACTTGGATAGGGAAACAAAGTGTCTCCGTCTGGGTTTACACAGCGACAGACGAATTCGTACCTAATTTATTTTATAAAATCGAGTTACAAGTCAAAATAATGGAATAAGGTGGAATGGGTCCCAAGTTAATTATAGCATGTCTATTTTCGTTATCTGTGCCTAGATAAATGTAAATTTATGTGCTTCATTTGAATAAACTTAGATATTTTGTTATCGTTCGCTCTAGTTATTGTACTATCAGGTGCGTTATAGGCAATAATTTAACTAACTAATAATCTTTACGGTATTATTCTAGACTTCAGAAATTTAGGTGACCGTTTTAATGGCCTTTGCCAAAAGTTATTTTACAATCATAACTGGTAAGTTTCATCATTTATGTTGCTGACAAATAGATTCTCGAACTTCCAATACATTTATTTCTATTTAATATATCAAATATTGCAAAACAAAACATAAAATCAGTGCAGATGATTAATTAAGATTACCCCATTTTATTTTATTATCCCCTACAATAGTTTGTCTACGACTCGGAATTTATAGTTGGGTAGGGATGTATCTTGTCGGTTGCTATCAAATAAATGAGTCCGCTCGGTTTGATTCATGTGAATGGGGATCGGGAAATACCCGCCAACAAATAAAACGAACCAAATAGTCAAACTACGAACTATAAAGGCTACTGAATCAGTGCGTTCGTGGCGGATAACGGTCATCGACTAATTACTTCAGTGGGCGATATTTTTTTCATCAATTGACATTGTGATGATCTTGTTAGATATTCGGGTCTCACGTGGCTAGAAATCGCAAAAGACAGAGCGGTCTGGAAGGAGGAGGGGAAGCCTTTGCCCAGCTGTGGGATCTTATATAAACTAAGAAAAAAATCACCATTCTGGTGGAAGAGACAACAAACTAATAAAATAATAATAAAAGTTTATTTCTCTCTTAAAACTGCATGGTTTCTTCCTCTTTTTGCAGGAAGAAGAATCACACAACCGCAGCAATTTTTAACGTTTGAAAGGATCTCAAGTAGACTTGAATGTTGACACTTTATCAGGACAACGACTAATCAAAATAATTTGATTGCTAACCTAATTAACATTCGTACCCAATATAATTATGTCAGTAATTTTAGGACACGTTTCGAGCTTTAAATGTCGAGTTAAAAGGTCGCTTCTAATTAGTGAGCTTTCACCCCTTTAGTAAATGTAATAATCAGTTTTTACATAACTCAGCAATTTTTTTTTCTTGAACTGTAGTTTTATTGGTATGCTCATCAATAGCAATTATTGTCCAATATTTTCAGTGGCTTATAACGTGATAAACCTCTTTTGCAAAATAGTATTACAATTTATCCAGACATAATCTTCATTCGTAGCATATTAATTTAAACATATTCATCTGCTACCGCACTGAGTAACAGCGTCGAACTTTTGCATAATATTTTCGGCAATACATTTAATTTAAATTTATTTGCGCGACTGCGGATGTATCAGTATCGGTTTTCAGTTACGTCAATTGCTTTTCGTAAAGCACATCTCTAGCTCACTTCACGTAAGGGTTATCGCGATCAAGTCGGCTAGTTCAGTTTTATAAAACCTTTTTGCTTGAAATTGGTCACGTATTTCCTATTTGAAAGTTCTCCACGCTCTATTAAACATTGATTGCTATTAACAAAGACATGGCCTACTGTTAATGAATTTGTATTACACATTATCCTCGTCAAGTTGGGACATTATCATTAAGTACGACTACGTAGATACACATTGTTATCTAAATTAAAAATCGATTAAATATTCATGACAATCGTTTTTGTTCAATGTGAATTTGTGAGTTGATCAATTCATAACTGTACGTTAACAAATGAAAACGTTTATTGAAAAATGTGGAGCTCCCAAAAAATAAAAGAGTAAATATTCGGGTACATCGACGGGAAAACAATAAAATTGGTTTCGACGTTAATTTAATTTTGTTCGAAATACTTCATACGATTTGCAATTTCCGCCCCTTGGCTTCGGGATTGCGTTCTAAAAAGAGGAAAGCCATCGACAAAGCCGGTTGGCAATTAAGAGCACTATTCATTCAACCGGTGCGCGTCCATAAGTTTGGACCTAACCCTTTATCGCCGCTACGTTTGCCGGTATTTTGCACACGCCTGCCGCATAACTCTGCTCAAAATAACGGTCAATATATTAAAGCTCTATCTTTATAACAACATTGTTAATACGTTTTTTTTTTTAAGTTTACAAATAACCTACATCTCTCTGGCAATTTGACTTTTGGTTACAAAACTAGTGTTTATTTTATATAAAGTTTCGCCTATCCTATTGTGACACCCCTGCCTAACGACAGTTCTCTAAAACATTTGGCACAAATGCTCGCACGTCAAATTAGTGAACGTGTGTTAGCTTTAATTTTTGGGTCCAAAATTCCAAATGTAATATAAACTTGGACACGTGCCGTAATAAATGTAAATAGATTATTATCTGCCGGATTTCTGGTTACTGTAAGTGTAACGGAAATTGGAATTGTGTTCGAAGCCTTAAGAGTTTTCATGTCCTTTATATTAAAATCTAATCATCGATTTTCTGCCAACGACTATAATCTTTAAGTTCGATATTCAGCCTCGTTAAACCTGAAGTGATATTACAAAGGAAAAATTAAGAGCGCTTGTGTGCACACAATGGTGCGCTGTTTACCGAACTGCAAAAAAAGAGGAGATTGTATGTTCCGCTGTACTTACGAGTATAAATGTAAATATTTTTTCTTTACTATCATTGTCTGGTGGAATGGCTGACCGACACAGCCACTCGTAGAAACAACAGTTTTGCGGGTTCGTGGCACGGGATGTTAAACCTCGCCTCGAAGCATAAACAAAAATAACGTTTTTTAAACAGACCACCTAGTATTGTATTTTTGTGCAAGGTATCTTCGAGATTTTGAATTAACACCTCGTGTTTCTTAAACACGCTTGAAACCGTTAGACCTATTACGAAGTCTACAGTAAGTATAATGATATTATCTTTAGTCGTTTTATATAATAATATATTATGTTCACTTCAATAACCATACTATTACCTACTAAGATGCTGCCATTAAATATTTTGTTACTTTACGCAAATAAAGGCAATTTTTGTTCAGATTGGTTCGTCGAAGGCGGGTTGACTACGTCTCGTGGGACCATTAGATTTCACTCAATTACCGGCCAAAAAAATCTAATATCTTTGCATACCGATTATATTATTTATAGATTTATATACCACACGCAGGTCTACATGAAATTTCACAGGTTTGATCTAGTTAAGTGATCTTTTATCACAAAATAAAAAACTTACGTACTTTTATCCCGTAGTGGGACAATACAGCTCAAAAATAAATCATAAATATTTATAGCAAACAGATTTCACAAACCGGTATTTCAGCATTTCCCATTCAAGCTCACGACTTCTTTCCATTTTCACGTCGACACAATCCCGTGTCTGAAATGTACAATGTACATGCATTGCGGCAAACGCTACAGGGAAGCACGCTCATTCGGAACTTTGGGCCACAAATAGTTGGGGGCAAACCGTGCCCCCGACACAACGTTATTGCGTATTGCACATCGCGACACCTGTATCTGACACCACAGAGAACTGGCTCGACATCACAATATTACACTTATTGTAAACACACACACATGCACACCGCCTGTGGGATTTTGAGGCAATTGAATAGCAAACGTGCGAAGGGACGGGAAAATTAATCATTCCGCTGCAGATTGCAAGCTCGTGAACCTTGACGTATCGAAATTGTTTGTTGGTTTGTGATTGTTATCTGTATTAAGTAGGTAGTAACATAAACTTGTAGCTTAACACGTGCATCTATGTTTATGTAATCAAATAGTCAGAACTTTTGTAAAAATAAAACATATTTTGAGAGACAGAATCCATAAAAATTTTGACAGATTGACCTTTTTTTTTTGTAAGTAGAACGTTTTAACGTTTAAAACATTCGATCTGAAAACAAATAACTCTGTGGTCCATATATTCTGGTCTGACTACGACTGTCTACACAGAAAAAGCAAGTTATCAACAAATCGAGCTGAACTGACGACTTGACTTTTATTGTGGAAGTTCTTGTATGTTTCTGTAGATAGGCAGTTGTTTATGGCTCTATGACATAAAGTCTTTGTAAACATCTATGGATTATTTTAATTATTCATCACTAAACTTGCTCAGTTACGTAGATTCACCAGCGTTTTACTCCTCCTGTCGTGCCTTAAAGGACTATCCAACACAACGTTTTTCAACGAAACTGATAGTAGATACCTGAGGTCAGTGCAATATACCAACAAAAAAAAAGAAACAACATTTTCATCTTCACAATAATTAATCTTTTGCAACTATAATTACAAAGTATCGAAACCAGAAAACTGTATTTTCTTAATATACGTTTTAAATAAGCAGACGGTTATTTGAAGACGTAATGTCTCAAGTGGGTAGTTAGTAATTACTACGGTACCACGGATATAATACTAGTTTAGGTCCACCGCCCTCAAGGACGTTGGACAAACAGAATTCTAAATAGACTACTAAATACTGGAACAGGTAGTATAAGTAGGATTGGAACAGTTAGGACCTAGTATTACATTGTAACAGCTTCCTAAGGCGACCTAAGGCTATTACCGATAAGACGGTATCGGCTCAAACGTCTTTAGTTTTTATGGGAAACGTTATTCCTTAGGTTTTAATTAAAGTTTCGCGTTTCTAGAATTTTAATGAAGGTATTTAAAGAGAATGGAAGAATTGAATGAACCTTGAAATTGTTTAAGGAAATTGTTGAAATAAGAAATGATAGATTTAAAGCATTGTGTGAGTAGTACAGCAAAATCATTTTCATACTTATTTCGACACAGTTTTGGCAAATTCATTTCTTCTTTTTCCAAATATATTCCTTTGGAAATTTATCAACGATTGTGATTTAAGAAATATACAAAGCTTTGTTAATTAGCTACTAATTTCTATCACGCTCTACCTAAAACATTTTGCTCCTAACACCTACGTAAATTAATATCGTTTAAGAAGTCATTAGTGCTATTCCCATTACGGCCCATAAATACAAGATGGCTTAGTTTAAGACAGTGAGCTCTCACTTGTACTCGGAGTAGCTCTTTTGCTTCGTCGACAATATTAATTGGATTTTGATTCAGAATCCAGTGTCGTCTTAAATTTGAAACGCTTCAAGAATTTCGAACAACGCCTCCCAAGTTTATTGATAACATTTACAGATAAACCCTTAGTCATTGGTATTATTTAAGATTCTTGTGTTTCACGGATATTTGTTAAGTTTAATGATTGTAGATAGATGTGTTCTTAGACTAATTAACTGTTTATTTATTTTAAGCATTGTTGTCACTAGGAATATTTCAAGAAATTCTCTTTAATGTTTATTTCAGCTTTGTTTCAACTTCGCCAGACTGCAGGTTTTTACTTTTCTTTTACCCTCTATTTGTCATGTTTCGCTTTCAAAACAAATTACTTTGACTCCTTTCCTTTCTAAACGGTTAGCATTTTAATTGGATATAACTCCACAGAGATTTACAATTTTAAAACACACAGTTTTTTTAACTCGGTAAGATCTCCAGCCAAAGGCTGTGTAATTCCCATGAAAGATGGGGGACATTTTCTAAAGCGTCTTAAGGAGTCACGTTGCCTATTTTTTCTTGTTTAATTTTACCTTTGCTTTGTTCCCCTTCTATTGTCTTTTTATTGCATACCAGCTCGCGGGCTTACTTTCCCGTAATATAGATAAGTTTTAAATAAGCACTTCCTTTAATCTCATTATTGTTCAAACAGTCCTGCTCCCGGCCTTAAAGTCCGCAGGATATTATTATTGGACCTGCGAAGATCTCGGTAGATATCAACTTACTTTCCGCATATTTTTTTGCAAATTGTCCAATTTTGGGCAAGTTTTCCCCGTTTCGATGTAATGTAGTATTATCGTACGGAATCAGAAACGAAAAAGTTTCTTAATGTTATAGGCTAGAATCGTGATGTGATTTTCTGCCTGTATTTCCAGGTAGGACAACGTATTATTTTGGATTGTAATTAAATTGTCCGATACAAGTGCTAACTGGCTAAATATGTGGTAATCCCATTTTCCCACAGTTGACTCTTACGAATTGCGTGGGAAGATAAATAGCTGATACGTTTTATTTGTTCTTTCTTTACTAGATCAGCGGAACCATTGAATAATGTGCTGGTAATTTAAATAGGACATATTTGGGACAACATGTTTTGCCTTCGACAAAAAGCCCAGCTTTGTTGTGCCACAGAAATGTAAATGAGAAAATCTTTCGTCTGTTTGTTTTGCTTACGTAGCGGCGCGCGGCGTGTTCGTTAGTTCTTGCTCGGAGCATGCATTCATACAGGAGCGTGGTCTGCGAGTTCACCATGCCTCGATGCGCCGAGCCCCGCTGAGTGGGCAAGTGGTTCCGCTTCCGATTCCCTTAATTGGTAAATCTTAGCTGACGCGGCTCTTTGCAATTAAGGCGTGATTCTATGCAGCTTGTGCGGATGAGCGAGATTTAATGCATCGCCTCGTAGCTTCAGGAAATTAGAGAGCATAGTTAATTAATTAAAAGCCCTTACATGATTGGAAGCCGCTTGAGTATTACGTTGTTACGCAAATCCTGGTATTGTGGCGGATTAGATATTACAGTACCGCACGAATTGAGCGATATCGCTCGCGTAACTTGGTGATGTTAGGCCGGCCCGCAGCTCTAAGCGGTAGGACTGTAACCAGGTTAACGGCGGCCTCTGGTATACGCGTCTGATTGTTCTGAATAACAAACGAACTTGTCAAAGGAAAACTTTGACCGAGACCTTTAGGTTGTTTGTGCTATTGATCGCATTGGTAATTGTAACGGATCGAGTTTGTAACATTCGCGTCACGTCGCGAGTTGTCCGGACTCTAGTACGTGTTTGTTCGCGAATCTATCTCGGATACTCAATACATTATAGTTATCAAAGGCGTGAAATCAATTATCGGCACGTGGTGTACTTACCAACTTCGGATTTACTCAGCTCTGATTTCGCTTTCGTTTACGAAAATCATAGAAAAAGAAACCTTTAAATACTTCTTAATAAATCAAATAGATCTTAACCCTGATTTGGAATGCTAATTATGTTTGGTAATTATTCATTATAGAAACAGGAGTAATTTATACGCCTCAAATATACTCCTAAATAAATAAATTAAAAGGGGTTCGACCTTTTTAATTAAAGTCGGTTACATACCAAAGTTTTGAACAAGGAAAAATGCGTAAGAATTTAGAATAGGTTCGGCATTATCCTATCTTTCCCTGGTGTATCTCATCGTTAGGCATGGGAAGTTCTTTTCCCGGAATAAACGAGTTAAATCAACCATAAATTTGGCCCAAAACGGGCTTCTCGAATAAGTTATCATCGGCAGTTACGAAGCGGAGTGGCGAATTTTATCTATCGATAATGCCGTCTTTTTGTTACACGCAAAATATCTTTGTTATATTGCAGTGATGCCGTATACTTAATACTTCGGATATTGTATCTTGCGTGGGGGGATTTTGCCGAGTCACCTAAAGCGCTTTACGAACCCAATTCAGATTTAAATATGGTATGCGTATCGAGTATAACAATTTACATGAAGATACTTTGTTTATCGATAAAAATCCTTCCTGTTATGTAACAAATACGTCGGCTTTTATTTATAATACAAGATTTTCCTCAAAATCTTATTATCAGTAGATAGAAGGTAATATCAAGAAGTTATCGGATTTAATTTCAGTTACCGAAAAAAGTTCTCTAACCTCCATTTATTGTTAGTTTATATACTTTGAAAATTTTCGAATGGTAATCGGAACTACTTGAACAAAAACAATAGGGAAAATCGGAAAATGTACATCATTAGTCAAGTCGTTGCCTTAGCCGAATCTGGAGTAACCTCACCAAATGATCCGTGTTGTAATAGATGTGGCCCATAGTTTACTATTGCGTACAGGAAGAGAGAAACAAAAACGTATAACGCTGTACTTGACTATATGGCTTTAATTATATATGATTTTATTGACCTCATTACTGTCCCTTGACAAAATGTATTTTTTGGGGTTGGTTGTATGCCATACCTAAAGGGCAATCCATAATGTTAATTTTAAGGTCAAAGAAGAATTCACAATGGTATGGAATTTTAAGCCCTTGCGGTTCTTTGTATGGATCTGTGTGCACGAGGTGAAAGTTCGACCCCCAGCGCAGGCAAGTACCAATATGACTTTTTCAAAGTTATATGTATTTTTACCTGAAAGCTTGATTCTAAATATCGGAATCAGAAATCGCCAATCTGCAGTGAGCTAGCGTGGTGATCAATGCTCAAACCTTCCTTATAGGAAGAGGCCTATGCCCAGCAGTGGGACTTTTATAGGCTGGTTTATTATTATTATGGAATTTAAAATAAATGTAATGAATCTGTTAAAGCTTTCGCACTTTTCTATTTTAGGCCTCACAAAAGAGTATTGTTATATACACGTGGCTTTTCGTTTTTATGTAACGTTTAATTACTGTTACTTCCAATGTTTACCAACTTTTAAATACCTTTTTTCCTAGAACCTGCGTAATTAAGAAAATGTTCTAAAAGAGTCTCATTTTGTAGGTACCGAGGTATTTGATGATAAATATTAAATATGCGTCTATTTCTAGACTAAAGAAACGAACTTGTATCTAATTTCATAACAATAGAATAATGGAAGCTTTATAGGGTGTTATAAAAAAAAAAAAATTATAATAAAATACAAGAGGACTAAATCTGTTAGTTGTTTATTTCAAGTATGGAAAAAAAAGTTTTTTCTATGAAGAATCTTTTAAAGGCCTACTTTATACCCTAATGTGGTGGCCAGTCTTGAATAAAATTAGTCTTACAGTCTTGTTCTAACATTAATTCATAGATAATTTCAGGTATGCAAGTCTAGAGACTGGGTCTGTGGCAGCGATAGAATAGTTGTAATAATTCACGTCGAATATTCTATCAATCGAGGCACAGTGCCGACATTGAGTTCATTAATATTTGGTACTTTGGTAGGTATTGTAATAGTGCCAAAGTAGCTGGCAGCCACTTTGAGAGTTCCGAGCGAGTTCAACCACTATCGCTTAAAGTAAGACTAGAAATTGTTGAAGAGAGACGCCGCTTTACAAAGTGTAGTGCTCTGTCTCGATTCAACATACGATACTCTGTGGTTGTAAGACTTAGTATTGTATATTTAGTAGCTCTAGTAGTAATGTTCAAGAAATGATCAGCTGATTGTATATTTTTAGGACAATGTATTGTTTGTTTTAAGATTTTTACATAATAATAGCTCAACTCCGCATTTTTTTTCATTTTCTGCCCGCTCTATTTGTCGTAGCGTACTGTTATGTAGCCAAAGCAGCGAGTATACAATTTAGTTCAGAAACAGTGTCAGCCAATTACAGTAACAAGTTTATAAAACCATAAAATGAAGTCTAGACGTTTTAATTAACTAGATTCAGATTAAAGTATAACAAACAATAGAGTTCTTAGGAACAGTTCCCTAAGTACCAATCTGGCTATCTCCGAGAATAGATTAGGCCGTAAAAATACCCCAGTATATGTTAATTATGCAATTTTGTGCAACACCTTTAATTAAGATAGTAACCGTGAGAATAGTGCGTGTGTAAATAAAAACAATACTCGAGATAGACCTGTTACAGATACGTCACAGTATTATACTCATACTAGGTAGTCCCAGAAAAGTTTTTACTCAGTTACAAAATTCGATAATTATAACACCAATACTCTAAAGATAGGCCTGTTACAAATACGATATTATACTCATACTAGGTAGTCCCAGTAAATGGTTTTTATTATGTTATAAAATTCGGTGAAATACACAAATAGGTACTCTAAAGATAGGCCTGTCATATATGTGACAGTATAATACTAGGTAGGTACCTGAGTAACTGATACGTTATAAGGCGAATATAGCACAAATACTCTTAGAAATAGACCTGTTACATCATATTTACGACACAGTATTCTTATTCAATACTAGGAATCCAGTAGAGAATTGGTATTTATTCTGTTATGATATTAGGTAAATATAACAGATAAATATTACGGTTATTGACCATGGTATTATGTTACGTATGATTGGAGAGTATTAGCTATGTTACGTAAAGCGTATCGAATAATAGGTACAATATTTTATTAGACGTGAAATCTATGACGTTTGTTATACCTGTCGATTTCAATGTAAATAAAGTATAAACCAAATTGAAGTGTCTTTGTCAAATTAATATTTTTCTAAAAGATAAAAGAATTCATATAAAATTTGTTTTCTTGTATTTTCGTTTGTCCCGGTTAATCTTGACGGAATTAGAGACAAAAGTTTTCCCAAACTATATTTACGGGAACAGGAAAAATACGGGTATACTCGCGTGTTACAGCTAGTTCAAAATAGTATTAAACATTAAGTATATTCAATTATACGCTTGGGCACTTACTATTATCGATGACATGACCAAATGACCTACATTAGTATTGTTATTGCCTCAAAACACTTATTGTTCAGATTATATAACTATTAGAGCAAAAACATCATCGTTACTTTATATTATTGTAACTTTAGTCTTGTACTTGTTATACTTTTTTTATAGATTATGTTATACTTTACTTGTTAAGTATAGTTGTTTATAGAAAGTGTTTTAACAGATTCAGGTATCATACTTACTCTTATATTTTAAAACTACGATTAGGAAATGTACCTTACCTACCTTAAAAAAATCAGAGAATTGTATAAAAAATGTTCCTCTATTAGAAAAAAAGGACTTTTCATTTTTTTATGAGATCTACTTTTTTTCTCAACTCTTTATCATTTTTTTGCGACGAAGATTTCAGGCATTAACTCAGTATTATCTATTTAAATTTTCTATTTAAAACATGACTAGATAGAAGGTATCTCAAAAACACGCTGTCAATGCCTACTTAATATATTATTATCTCGTACAGATAAAACACCTTTACTCTGACTGAGAGATGCTCTCCGGGATCGGGAAGCTAATCGAATAGCGTTTATCTTCTTGAACTTAGGTTAAACTCCCATTTCGGATACACTTTGTTATGTAGACACTGTTTATCTTAGTCTTGTTTGGCTTGAAATGTAAGTTAAGTAAAAGAGAGTGTTAGTAAATGTAGGTATTATAAGTTCGATAATTGTATTTTTATTTTAAACCTTATAGGACTACAACTTTTAATCGCCATGCAAATAATTTACAAGTCTTAGTATACATTTTGTATACCTTTATGATTAATTACGTATAAATGTTATGAGCATAGTATAAGCCAAAGTCGCCGCCCACATCTGACTATTTATTATCAAAATCTTTGATGTAGTTATTTAAATAGATAGACTGTTTCAAGAGTATTTCGTTTTTAAATCAAGATTATTTTGTTTAGAATAATTATGACTAAAGACACTACCTTAAACATACTCCATCGTATTTAATGTTTGTTAAACAAAAGTATTTAGAAACGGTATGTTTAAGGTACGTAATGTATTTGTACACAAAGGTTTGTACGTATTACCTACC